>JBBGZY010001643.1:1710000-2082497 GCA_037952925.1 Lithobates clamitans | reverse complement strand
AACTGACAATTGCGCGGTCGTACGACGCTGTACCCAAACATAATTAATGTTTCCCACAAATAGAGCTTTCTTTTAGTAGTATTTGTTAGTATTTGATAACCTCTGTGATTTTTATTCTTCTTCAGTTTAGGACAATATGGGGTTGATTTACTAAAGGCAAATCAACTTTGCACTGCAAGTACACTTGGAAGTTCAGTCGCTGTAGAAGTGAGGGAAAGATCTGAAATGAGGGGATGCTCTGCTGATTTATTGATCCAATCATGTACAAGCAAAAAGAATGATTTTTTATTTTCCTTGCATGTTCCCCTCAGATCTACAGCGACTGCACTTTCAAGTGCACTTGCAGTGCAAAGTGGATTTGCCTTTAGTAAATAAACCCCTATGTATTCTTCTACATAAATTTGGTAAAAAAAAAAATAGCAATAAGCATTTATTGATTGGTTTTTGCAAAAGTTATAGCGTCTACAAAATAGGAGATAGATTTAAGGCATTTTTATTATTATCTTTTTTAGCGAGACTGCGACATTGTGGCTGACAGATCGGACACTTTTGACACTTTTTTGGGACCAGTGACATTTATAGAGCGACCAGTGCTATAAAAATGCACTGATTACTGTATAAATGACACTGACAGGAAAGGGGTTAACACTAGGGGGCGATAAAGGGGTTAAATGTGTTCCCTATGTGTGTTTCTAACTGGGGGCGGAGTGTACTGACTGGAGGAGGAGAGAGATCACTGTTCCTGATTACTAGGAACAGACAATTTCTCTCTACTCCACTGTCAGAACAAGGATCTGTTTGTTTACATTGTCAGATCCCCATTCTGGCTCTCTGTGGAGATCGCGTGTGGCCAGCGGACATCGCGGCCGCCAGTCACATGCATCGGCTTCGGCCCCGTGCGCGTGCCCACTGTATCTACTGCACGAACCAACGTACAGCTACGGCGATTCACTCAATAGAGCCGACCGGCTGCAGTATAATGACGGCGGCTGTTCGGAAAGTGGTTAAGCCACGGCCAATATTTAGCGTAATTTAAACTATGCCCAGGAAACCTATTTATACAGTGTTCTAATATTTGAATGGCTTGTTTTATTTCTATCACACTATCTTTTCTCTAGGCTGTCTATCACTTACCTCTTTCAATGTTTTTTTCAATTGGATCTTGGTTACAAAAACACCAAATATGGCACAAGTAATTTTTAAGTGGGGGCACCAATGTGGAAGCTTTGCGGTTCATTTACTAAAGGCAAATAGACTGTGCACTTTGCAAAGTGCAGTTGCTCCAGAGCTTAATAATTGAGGTAAAGCTTCACTTTGCAAAGAATACTCAATAACGTGCAAGGAAAAGAAAAGCACAGCATTTTGGCTTGCATATGATTGGATGATGGAAGTCGGTAGAGCTCCAGCTGATTTACTAAGATCTGGAGTAACTGTTTTTTGCAGAGTGCAACTGTTTATTTGCCTTTAGTAAATCAACCCCGTTGTCTTTAAGGATCTGTGCCCATTCAGCAATGGAGGGTGGCATTGTAAATTTCCGGTAGTAGAAGAGTAACCGAGCAGGGACAGAAGGCAAATAGCACCAAGCACTGGTTATAACTGAGCCAGGGCCTTAAAGCGGAGTTGCACCCGTTTTTTAGTATATTAAAAGTCAGCAGCTACAAAAAATGTAGCTCCTCACTTTTAATAAACAGACACTCACCTGTCCCACGGTCCAGCGATGCGGACGCTCGGAGCCTCGCTCCCCTCCCCCTCCTCTTCGCGGCACCCTCATAGCAACTGTGGGCACCCGGCCGTGACAGCTTACGGCTTCACTGCCGGGCTTACAATGCGAATGCGCGAGTCGCGCTGCGCTCTGCTATTGACCAGGCAATCTTCTGGGACCTGAGACGTGTTCCAGAAGATTGCGGGCAGGGAGGGGCTACCTAGGGGGAGGGGAGGAATCACCTAGGCAGCAGAGAAGAGGAAGCAGGAAGTGGGACAGGAAGTCCATCTAAAAAGAAGGTACCCACTCCCCCCCCCTCCAAAACAATTATACGCCAAATGTGGCATGTAAGGGGGCGAGGAGTGCTCAGATCAGAAGTTTGCACTTTGTGGTGGAACTCCGCTTTAAAAAGAATCCTTAAGGGCCAATAAAAAAAAATCAAAGAAGAGGAGGCCACCTCCGACTGATTTCGGTCAGATGCCACCTGGGTTTCCATAGACCCTAAAGGGGTCGATTCACTAAAACTAGAGAGTGCAAAATCTGGTGTAGCTGCACATGGTAGCCAATCAGCTTCTAACTTCAGCTTGTTCAGTTAAGCTTTGACAAAAAATAAAAAAGAAAGCCGGTTGGTTTCTTTGCAGAGCTGCATACTATTTTGCAATCTTCAGTTATATTAAAGCCACCCCAATGTCTTAAAGCATTTGTGCCCATTCCACAATTCAGGGTGACGTGGACGATTTCCAGTAGTAGCAGAGAAACCGAGTGGGGAGAGAAGACAAATGGGAAGTATGTTCCAAAAGTCGTGAGGGCACCAAGCACTGGTTATAACTGAGTCGGGGCCTTAAAGAAAAAATCAGAATCTCCAGCAAATCCAAGTAGAGGAGGCCACCTGTGATCAGTTTCGATTACATGCATCTGTGCCCATTCCACAGTGGAGGGTGGCGTGAACGATTTACAGTATTTTTTGTATGTATTAGGTTCAGGTCTAAAAAAAGAAATAGATGTGAAATGTGGCACATGAATATTTCATATCATATTTCACGTCCTTGAACTAGAAAGAGTTCAGAGAACAGCACCAAAATTAATAAGGGGATTGAAGAACCTAATTTACGAAGATTACATTTATTCACTCTAGAGAAGAGTTGCTTAAGGGGAATATGATCACAATGTATGAATATAACAAAGATATAACACCCGTAGAGGTTGAACTTGATGGTCCTGTGGCTTTTTTCAACCTTATCTACTTGTAACTATACTTATATATACACCTAGCAGGTGGCACCCTAGGCTTCTGTATTACTTGTTTACCAGACTTACCTTAGTGGCATTGTTAAAAAAAAAAAAAAAAAGCCTGTTGTTTACAGAGCTCAATAGCTTAAGCTGAGAGAATTATTAGGCTGTCATTGCCAACCAGTTTAACCCTCTATTTGCTTGGCTATCTTGCTGATCGATTCATTTAAATCTCTGGGTCACAGACCTGAAACAAGCATGTGGATAAGAATTTTCAGCTTCACACTTTTACTTTATTCATGCGTGTTTTGAGTCAATAACTCAGCTCACTGACCTGTCCCCCATCTCTGTCTTCCCTTTTTTGGACATGCTATGAAAGTTCAGCCTGAGAGAAACAGTTTGCAAATGATTTCAAATGATGGGTGCATATTGTAAATGTTTATTTGTAGAAAAGCTATGACACTAAAAATAAATATATACGGTATATACACTATATTACCAAAAGTATTGGGACGCCTGCCTTTACATGCACATGAACTTTAAAGTGATTGTAAAGGCTGTTTTTTTTTTTGCCTATACTTACCTGCTCTGTGCAAGGAGTTTTGCACAGAGCGGCCCCGATCCTCCATTTCTGGGGTCCCCCCGGCGGCATTCCTGGGTCCTCCTCCTCATCGAGTGCCCCCGCAGAGAGCCACATTCCATAGGAGCAATCGTGTGGGCGGGCTCCCGTGTCCTGCTGCTGCATTCATTGACACAGACAGCAGGACTCGGCCCCGCCCCCCGACTCCCATGTCACTAGATTTGATTGACAACAGCGAGAGCCAATGGCTCCTGCTGCTATCAATCTATCCAGTGAAGACCCGAGACCGTGGCTGGAGCTGCTCTGCTCTTCCTCGACGCTGGAACGATCGGGCTCAGGTCAGAAATAGGGGGGCTCTGGGGGGAAGCTGCACCACAGAAGGTTTTTCACCTGAATGCATAGAATACATTCAGGTGAAAAATCCTGAGGGTTTCCAACTTTTAATGGCAACCCAGTCTTAGTCCGTAGGGTTCAATATTGAGTTGGCCCACACTTTTGCAGCTATAACAGCTTCACCTCTTCTGGGAAGGCTGTCCACAAGGTTTAGGAGTGTGTCTATGGGAATGTTTGACCATTCTTCCAGATGCACATTTGTGAGGTCAGGCACTAATGTTGGATGAGAAGGTCTGGCTCGCAGTCTCCGCTGTAATGCATCCACTTACAATACACCAAACAGCACAGAGACAAGCTTCAAACCTTCTGGCACAAAGTCATTTGGAGTGATGAGACAGAAATTGAGCTTTTTGGCCACAACCATAAACGCTACATTTGGAGAGGAGTCAACAAGGCCTATGATGAAAGGTACACCATTCCTACTGTGAAACACGGAGGTGGATTGCTGATGTTTTGGGGATGTGTGATCTACAAAGGCACAGGAGATTTGGTTAAAATTGTTGGCAAGATGAATGCAGTATGTTATCAAAAAATACTGGAGGAACATTTGCATTCATCAGCCAGGAAGCTGCGCATGGGATGTACTTGGACATTCCAACATGACAATGATCCAAAACACAAGGCCATTTCGACCTCTCATTGGCTCCAGCAGAATAAAGTGAAGGTTCTGGTTCTCAGTCTCCTGACCTCAGTATCATTGAGCCACTCTGGGGAGATCTCAGACGTGCAGTTCATGCAAGACAGCCCAAGAATTTACAGGAACTGGAGGCTTTTTGCCAAGAGGAATGGGCAGCTTTACCATCTGAGAAGGTAAAGAGCCTCATCCACAAATACCACAAAAGACTTCAAGCTGTCATTGATGCTTAATACACTGTATTAAGAACTGGGGTATGTAAACTTTTGATCAGGGTTATTTGGGTAGTTTCTGTTGCCATTATGATTTAAAAAGAGTAGACACAGTTGATGGATAATAAATGGCTTCAGCCAAACACTAATCATGTGTGAAAGAAAAGTTTTTATGTTATCATTCATATTCTCTGAAAAACTGCCAAGAAATCAGAAATTCTGCCAGGGTGTGTAAACTTATGAGCACAACTGTATGCAATTGCGTATGTACATTTTGCAAGATTTTCTTTTTTTTGGAGAACGTGTCATTAGCCTAAATGTTTGATGCTTGTTAATGACTGCTTGTCCACCCATTTAAACTGATACAATCATATGATACAGCATTTTCATTTTGCATTTTTATGTCCTGCTCGCATTTTTTTCATCTCGTAGTATCTTTAGCAAATAGAGAAGAGTGTGAACACCGGTGTACGGTGTGTGATGAGTATAGAGCACCGTAACTACATTCTGCAAGTTTTCAATTCAATGTTAACTCATTTGTGAAGGCGAGTGCTATGTTATTACAGTCTATTTTAATGCTGTGAAATATGAGGGGGAGAAGTGCAATTTCATATTATTCATGCCATATAATAATAATACAGACGCGCTGCTAAAAAAAGATGTTTTATGTATTCACTGTTAGGAATGCTTTGTGTGTAAATTATATATTCTTGTCACATGACGGTTAGGAGGCTTAATAATAGTTGTTCCTTTGGTGTAATCAGTATTACTTCTGGCACGTGTTGGGTAGTTTATCTTTACAATGTCACAGCTTGTTTCCCTGTCTGAGTGGTCTGCGGGCCGAACGAAAAAAATCAAACAGAATCCTCCATCCAAGCTAAACAGTGTGGGTGGCCGAAACTGCTGTTATTTGATACTCAAACAATGTCTGCATCTGATTGGATACTGGTTTTGTTTGGACAACTATTTTCCCACCCAACTCATTCTATTTTTTAATGAAGGGATGTCGGGTGGGCATGTAGGCAGGTGCAGTCTTGTACTCCCTTTTGTAGGTGGTGCAAGGCTCTAGAAGCGGTGCAAAAGGGGATAGAAGGGGTGAGGAACTTTATTTCTTCACGTCTTCCTGCTAATGTCAAGGGAGCAGCCAACCAATAGGACACTGGTACCCTGACTGACCCTGTTGGCCATCTTGGGTCAGGGCGGTGTCAATTTAAGACACTGGCTCCCAGGTTTGGTGGGCATTTTGTGAGTGTTGAGTGTAGGAACAGAAAAGTGTTTAGAACTAGGGAGAGGTTCTGGAAGAGTAGGGACAGCTTAGGGACTATACCTATTCTCTGCTTGGAGTAACCCCCCAGTTGGATGTGGGTCAGCCACATTCCCGTCACTTGTTGCAGAAGCCGTCGGCATCCTCCAAAAGTGTAAGCTATTTGCTGCAGATTCTGTAAGTGGCTCTGGACTACTGTGTCCACCCTCCGGGCCTGCTTGTACCTCATTAGAACTTCCTATAAATACACTGTTGTCATCTACTTTGGTTTCCGTGTAATCCCTGTTTGCCGCTACACCACTGCACCCTATTCACAGGCAGGTGCCCATAGAGTCCCCATTGAGCAAATTTGGTCCAGTTCACCAGGAACCATATGAAATGTCTGCATCTGATTGACAACAATGTCTGCATCTGATTGGATACAGGTGCCCTTTGGACAACTAATTTCCCATCCAGCTCCTTCTATTTTTTAACGAAAGGATGTCGGGTGGGCATGTAGGCAGGTGCAGTCTTGTACTCCCTTTTGTAGGTGGTGCAAGGCACTAGAAGCGGCGCAAAAGGGGATGGAAGGGGTGTGGAACTTTATTCCTTCACGACTTCCTGCTAATGTCAAGGGAGCAGCCGTCCGATAGGACGCTGGTACCCTGACTGACCCTGTGGCCATCTTGGGTCAGGGCAGTGTCAATTTAAGACATTGGCTCCCAGGTTTGGTGGACATTTTGTGAGTGTTGAGTGTAGGAACAGAAAAGTGTTTGGAGCTAGGGAGAGGTTCTGGAAGAGTAGGGACAGCTTAGGGACTATGCCTATTCTCTGCTTGGAGTATCCCCCCAGTTGGGTGTGGACCAGCCACATTTCCGTCGCTTGTTGCAGAAGTTGTCAGCATCCTCCAAAGTGTAAGCTATTTGCTGCAGATTCTGTAAGTGGCTCTGGATTACTGTGTCCACCCTCTGGGCCTGCTTGTACCTCATTGGAACTTCCTATAAATACACTTTTGTCATCTACTTTGCTTTCCGTGTAATTCCTGTTCGCCGCTACACCACTGCACCCTATTCACAGGCAGGTGCCCATAGAGTCCCCATTGAGCAAATTTCGTCCAGTTCATCAGGAACCGTATGAAATTGACTCTGATTATGGCCAGCATTAAGTAGTTAGAGGAATGCTAGAACCTCTCTCAGTTTTTTTTTTGTTGTCTCAATCCCCTAGATATTCCCTTCCTGGCTGTTAAAATGTTGTCCCCAGAAAAGGAAGTAAGCCCCAAATGAAAAAAAAAACTTGTCTTCACTCTAGCCAAAACTTGCAGATGGGCACCATTCACCTTTTGATGCAAGAAATAGAGTTTATTGACTCTCAGTCAACAGTTCTGGAAGAAAGGGTTAGGACACAGGGCACTCGTGGACTTGGCAGACTCCATATGAGAGACAGAGCTTACTTACAGTCTTCATGGCTCGAGGAACTTCAAGCTTCAACCTTGTAAACAGCATCTCAACTTCCCAAATTAGGTTAATGTTTCTCCATGATGCTTCAAACCCTTTGTTCAGCATACCAGGCCTCAAGCCAGGCACACCTATCTCGGGCAACAGGCCTGAGAGTGTCCAACAGCCACCTACGTCCCTCCCTCAGGCAGAAGGCCCAGAAAAGACTCACTTTCCAAGGTCACTCACTGAATATATACCGTATGCCCTCTGCCAGCCCGTACCACTGGCAGTAAACTCCCAAGTGGGTAGCCAAAAAGATATGATTGTTCATTATTCTAATTTGTGCAGCCACATTATTATTGGGGACATGTTTGGGCAGCAGGCAGAAGCAAACAATAACCAGAGCCCAGGATAGAACTTCAGGCTGAACACAGCCTAGCAAGTACTAAAATTAAACAGACATCACTGCTTAAAGCATGGTGGTCACATTTGTGTGTGTCGGGAACGCATGCAAAATCGCTTTCCTGACACCACAGAAACGTGCTGCCCTTTAGCAGATACACAGCAGTGCCATTAATTGTTAATGACACCCTTAGCGCATTTGCTGACATGTGCCTTGGCACCGTGTGAATTTGAAAAAGGGTTTGGGACTTTCTTCCGCATTTGTAGCCCATAGAGCAGCCCATTGAAATGAATGGGCTGCCCTACATGTCACCTACATCTTTATCCACCCTGTCAGTACACCTTTGCATCCTAAAACCCCTGCTAACCTCTGCACCCCAAACCTCCCCCCACCCTCTCCACTCCAATCCCCCTCCCCTTTAACTCTACCTGCCTCCTCTGCTCATCTTTGCACCCACCTTCCTTACCTCCATACATCCCCTCCTTGCTCACCTGTGCACCCCAAACTGTAATTTCTTCTCTGCCTACCTCTGCACACCCCACACTACCCTCCCCCCCCCCACTAATTTGCTTACCTTTGCAGAACAGGCTGATGGAAGGCTTAATGACCACAGTTGTAGGCAGGACTTTCAAGCATGTCCCTTTACCTCCCCAGTGGGCAGCATTCAGTATACTGTAGGTGATGGTGGATATAACCTTAGGGGGTCATGATATATATATGAATACCACCTCTATTTACATATGAATGCTACCAGTACGCCGATATTTACATATATCTAATGTGCCGCTATTTACATATGATTGCCGGTTATTTACATGTAAACACAGAGTCTGCAGGTGAGCCATCTGTACACAACAATAGGGCAGAGCTGGGCCTATTCACACTGAGGTATCAGGACAGAGCACGGGACTAAGACCTCAAGGGAAGAGGGAATTTAAACTGGGATAGTTGGCAAGTATGAGGCAGCTGCTTTGGGCTCCACAACACTGACAGGGCCCAGGGCAGCTTTTGCCCTGCCTTAAAGATGGCCCTGAGTGCAAGCAACATGTTTTATTTCTTCTACTACTCCAACTGGCCTGCGACCCAGGCTTTAGAACATGTTAGAACATGCTCGAGAGTAAATGGCTGCAGGACTCACCACCATAGTGCTACACTGCAGGCATTCTAGGAATTAAATTGTCACACCTCGTAGTTCCTCTTTAACCACTTACGGACCACCACACACCGATATAAGTCCTAAGTTTGAAGAGGAATATAGTTGTTATGGCAGCAGCTAGCTGCCATAACCCCAGTATCCTCTTCGGCCGGCAGACCGCTTTCCGATAAGAGTGGTCTCTGTGGCGGATTCACCGCAAGATCACTTTTATCGGCAGCAGGAGAGGGGCCACCGCTCCTCCCGCCACGCTCTGGTGCCCTTCACCGCAGCCATCGGCAGCGGCGGAGGCAATGAGATGTTATCCCTTGTGTGACATGGAGATGAGTGAGGGGAAGATGGCCCCCATCCGTCTCCATATCATTGCAGGGCGGAAGTGACGTCAAAATGTCACTTCCGCCCATAGCTCTTAAAGGGCCTTTTTTTTTTTTTTTTTTTTTTTTTTTTAAATGACAAAATTGCATTTTATTGTAAATATGATATTTGAGGTCTTTTTGACCCCAGATCTCATATTTAAGAGGTCCTATCATGTTTTTTTTCTATTACAAGGGATGTTTACATTCCTTGTAATAGGAATAAAAGTGACACAATTTTTGTTTTAAAAGAACAGTGTAAAAATAAAAAATAAAAGGTAAAATAAATAAAAAAAAAAAATTTTTTAAACGCGCCCCTTCCCACCGAGCTTGTGTGCAGAAGCAAACGCATACATGAGCAGCGCCCGCATTTGAAAGCGGTGTTCAAACCACACATGTGAGGTATCGCTGCGATCGGTAGAGTAAGAGCAATAATTCTAGCCCTAGACTTCCTCTGTAACTCAAAACATGCAACCTGTAGATTTTTTTAAACGTCACCTATGGAGATTTTTAAGGGTAAAAGTTTGTTGCCATTCCATGAGCGGGCACAGTTTTGAAGCGTGTCACGTTAGGTATCAATTTACTCGGCATAACATTATCTTTCACAATATGAAAAAAATTGGGCTAACTTCACTGATGTCTTATTTTTTAATTAAAAAAAGTGTATTTTTTCCAAAAAAAGTGCGCTTGTAAGACCGTTGCACAAATACGGAGTGACAGAAAGTATTGCAACGACCGCCATTTTATTCTCTAGGGTGTTAGAAAAAAAAATGTATAATGTTTGGGGGTTCTAAGTAATTTTCTAGCAAAAAAAAAACCTGTTTTTAACTTGTAAACAACAAATCTCAAAAAGAGGTTCGGTCCTTAAGTGGTTAAGAGTCTCCATTCCATGTTTTATGTCATCTATTCTTGAAAAGCTGGTAGTTGTGAGTATGGAAAGTCCAATGTTTAGTGATCTCAGATTACATGTGTTCAGTGAAAGCATTCAGTGTGTCTTGTATGAGCCCTGTGTACATTTATTTATGGAGCATTTATAGAGCATATGGAGCATTTATAGCCAGGGCTCCCTGCCCTTATGTAATCATTATCTTCTAATGTGGTTAGGAGGGAGACAGAAGACAGAAAATGAGTTTACTTACTCATCACAGTCAACAACCGAATAGTTCCAGGGTACAGCTAAGAGTAAATAACAGAAGGTAAAAAAAAATGAATGCAAATAAAGATAAAGGAAAACCATAAAGATTTACTATAGAGATTTACTAACTGTAGTAAGATCACTTTTTTGTGAACAGACAACATAAAGGGAAACTCCAGTTAGGACTTTTTCCTTGGTCCAGGGATCGAGCGCGGAGGAGTTAGTTGTAAAGTCTCATGGTTTTTCACCTTAATGCATTGTATGCATTAAGGTGAAAAACCTTTTGTGCTTCAGCTGCCCCCCAGACCCCCCCACCCTCCATTTTTCTTACCTGAACCCGACTGTTTCAGCGAGGAGCACGAGCCCAGCGTCTCCAGCCGCTGTCTTGGGTCCTCATTGGATAGATTGATAGCAGCAGGAGCCATTGGCTCCCACTGCTGTCAATCAAATCCAGTGATACAGGAGCCGGGGGGCGGGGCCGAGTCCTACTGTCTGTGTCAGTGGACGCAGCAGCGGGACTCGTGAGCACGCCCGCACAAGTGCCTCCTTGGAAAGCAGCTCTCCGTGGGGGGCACCCGTTGAAGAGGAGGTGCCAGGAGCGCCGCCAGGGCACCCCAGAAAAGGAGGATCGGGGCTGCTCTGTGCAAAATCCTTGCACAGAGCAGGTAAGTATAACATGTTTGTTATTTTAAAAAAAAACAACAACCTTTACAACCACTTTAACCACTTCAGCCTCTGGAAGGATTTACCCCCTTAATGACCAGGCCATTATTTGTGATAAAGCGCTGCGTAAACTGTTGGCGCTATAAAAATCCTGTATAATAATTATAATAATAATACGGCACTGCATCGCTATAACTGACAATTGCGCGGTCATGCATCGTTGTACACAAGCAAAATTGATGTCCTTTTTTCCTACAAATAGAGCTTTCTTTTGGTGGTATTTGATCACCGCTGCGGTTTTTATTTTTTGCCCTATAAACAAAAAAAGACCGACAATTTTGAAAAAAAAAAAAAACAATATTTTTACTTTTTGCTATAATAAATATCCCCCCAAAAAAATTTAAAAAACACATTTCTTCATTAGTTTAGTCCAATATGTATTCTTCCACATATTTTTGGTAAAAAAAAAATAACAATAAGCGTATATTGATTGGTCTGCGCAAAAGTGATAGCGTCTACATATTAGGGGATATATTTATAGCATTTTTATTATACTTTTTTTTTTTTTACTAGTAATTGCGGTGATCAGCGATTTTTGCGGGATTGTGACATTGCAACGGACAGATGGGACACTTTTGACACTTTTTTGGGACCAGTGATATTCATACAGCAATCAGTGCTAAAATTAGCCACTGATTACTGACACTGGCAGGGAAGGGGTTAACACTAGGGGGCGATCAAGGAGTTAGGTGTTCCTTAGGGAGGTGTTTCTAACTGTGGGGGGATGGGACTGACTGAGAGTAGAGAGGGATCCTGATCACTAGGGGGAATGTTTGTTTACATTAACAGATCCCCGTTCTGGCTCTCTGTGGAGTGATCACGGGTGTCCAGCGGACATCGCGGCCACGTGCATCGGCTCTGGCATTGTACCGCGGGCGTGCGCCTGCCATTACTCTTGAAGGGGCCGACGTACACCAACGGCTATTCGCGCAGCCGCGCCAACTTTCCGCAGTATAATGATGGCTGGTCGGCAAGCGGTTAACCTGTGAACAGGAAATGAGGGGAGGCTACACAACAAGGATGCCTACAGCAGTTAAAAATGTACCAAGGTTCTTTCTATTTTATTCTATTCTATTTGAAAATCGAATTATCTTTGTATTTATTTTTTTTCTATCTTTTTTTCCTTTCTATTTGATTCTACTATTCTATTCTTTTATTGTCTATTCTACGCTATTCCTTTATTTTCTATTCTATTCTATTATGTTTTACTCTTTTCTTTTCGAAATTAGAATTTTGGAAAATGGCTGTATTCTATTTTTTTCTATTCTATTCCATTAGAATTTTGAAAGAGGGCTATTTTTTTCTATTTCGTTCTTTTCTATTTAAATTTCAAAATTCCAACATTAGAAGACGGCTATATTCTTTCTATTTTATTCTATCCTAATCTGAAATGAAAAATTATTTTCTATTATATTCTATTCTTTTATTTTCTATCCAATCATATACTATTCTTTTATTTTCTGTTTCAATATATTTATTGAATCTTCAGAGTAAACATAACAAGCTCACGGTTTGCCGACACAGGAGCGGAGCTAAACAGTCACATTGAAGAACAAGTACAAATAGACAATGTATGATATTAAATCAGCAAAGGACTAGTCAAAACCAAGGAAGACCAGTAGAAAAATCAGAGCAAGCATTGCTATTATTGCCAAGTTGTCCTCCGGGGGGGGCTGACAATCCCCAATGACAAGTCTTATCTAGTAGAAGAAAGGAAGGACAAAGAATAAGAAAGAAAGAGAGAGGAAAGCAAGAAAGGAGAGAGGAGCAAGAGGAGAAAAAAGGTATCGCGGACTCGGGACCGGCACAGACAACACCTATAAACAACCATAACTGGTCGGAGGTAAGGATAGGAAGCAGTAGCTTATCCAGGGTGCCCAGACTTTGAGAAACTTTGGGTGGGAATCCTTAACAACTTGCCGACCAGCTCATGCCGATATAAGTTGGCAAACTGGCACGGGTGTCCTGCGCACGTCCGCGGGTCCCGCAGACTCGATGTCCACCTGTGGCCCGCGATCGTGACCCAGAGAGGCAGAACGGGGAAATGCCTATGTAAACAGGGCATTTCCCTGTTCTGCCTAGCAATATGACAGGGATATAGGAATGAGCCGAACACCCCGCCCCGTTCGGTTCGCACCAGAACATGCGAACAGGCAAGAAAAAAATTTGTTCGAACACGCGAACACCGTTAAATTCTATGGGACACGAACATGAAAACTCACTAGAACATGACAGAGATCACTGCTCCCGATCACTGGGAGCAGTAGATCCCTGTAAGGATGGGCTTTATGTTAGGGTCGAACATGAGTTCGACTCGAACATTGGCTGTTCACCGAACAGCGAACAATTTGGAGTGTTCGCCGAACAGCAAACAATTTAGGGTGTTCGCGGCAAATTCAAAAAGCCGCGGAACACCCTTTAAAAGTCTATGTGAGAAATCAAAAGTGCTAATTTTAAAGGCTTATATGCATGATATTGTCTTAAAAAGTGTTTGGGGACCCGGGTCCTGTTCCAGGGGACATGTATCAATGCAAAAAGAAGTTTTAAAAACGGCCGTTTTTTCGGAAGCAGTGATTTTAATAATGCTTAAAGTGAAACAATAAAAGTGTAATATTCCTTTAAATTTCGTACCTGGGGGGTGTCTATAGTATGCCTTTAAAGGGGCGCAGGTTTCCCTTGTTTAGAACAGTCTGACATCAAAATGACATTTCTAAAGAGAAAAAAAAGTAATTTAAAAGTGCTAGAGCTAGTGCCAGCTATAATAGATTGTCGGTCCGGCAATATACATAAAGGTTCATTGATAAAAACGGCATGGAATTTCCCCACAGGGGAACCCCTAACCAAAATTTTTTTTAAAAATGCGTGGCGGTCCCCCTAAATTCCATACCAGGCCCTTCAGGTCTGGTATGGATATTAAAGGGAACCCCGAGCCACAATTTAAAAAAAAAATGGCGTGGGGGTCCCCCTCAAAATCGGGTCTGGTATGGATTTTAAGGGGAACCCCGCACCAAAATTTAAAAAAATGGCATGGGGTCCCCCCAAAAATCCATACCAGACCCTTATCCGAGCACGCAACCTGGCAGGCCGCAGAAAAAGCAGGGGGGACGAGAGAGTGCCCCCCCCTCCTGAACCGTACCAGGCCACATGCCCTCAACATTGGGAGGGTGCTTTGGGGTAGCCCCCCAAAGCACCTTGTCCCCATGTTGATGGGGAGAAGGGCCTCATCCCCACAACCCTTGCCCGGTGGTTGTGGGGGTCTGCGGGCAGGGGGCCTATCGGAATCTGGAAGCCCCCTTTAACAAGGGGACCCCCAGATCCCGTCCCCCCCGTGTGAACTGGTAATGGGGTACAGATGTACCCCTACCATTTCACAAAAAGTGTCAAAGAGGTTAAAAAACACTGAAGGGCCTGGTATGGATTTTAGGGGGACCCCCACGCATTTTTTTTAAAATTTTGGTTCGGGGTTCCCCTGTGGGGAAATTCTATGCCGTTTTTATCAATGAACTTTTATATATATTGCCGGACCGACATTTCATTATATTATAGCCGGCCCGGCACTAGCTCTAGCACTTTTAAATGACTTTTTTTCCCCAACAATTCATTATAGCCGGCACTAGCTCTAGCACTTTTAATTGACTTTTTTTTCCGTTTAGATATGTCATTTTGCTGTCAGACTGTTCTAAACACGGGAAACATGCGCCCCTTTACAGGCATACTATAGACACACACACCCCCCCGGTATGAAATTTAAAGGAATATTACACTTTTATTGTTTCACTTTAAGCACCATTAAAATCACTGCTCCCGAAAAAACTGGCTTTTTAAAACTTTTTTTTGCATTGATACATGTCCCCTGGGGCAGGACTCAGGTCCCCAAACACTTTTTATGACAATACCATGCATATTAGCACTTTTGATTTCTTACATAGACTTTTAAAGGGTGTTCCGCAGCTTTTCAAATTTGCCGCAAACACTCCAAATTGTTTGCTGTTCGGCGAACGGGCGAACAGCCAATGTTTGAGTCGAACTCATGTTCGACCCAAACATAAAGCCCATCTCTACAGGGATCTACTGCTCCCAGTGATCAGGAGCAGTGATTTCTGTCATGTTCTAGTGAGCCCATCACCCCTACAGTTAGAACATGCCCAGGGAACACAGTTAACCCCTTGATCGCCCCCAAGTGTTTAACCCCTTCCCTACCAGTGACATTTACACAGTAATCAGTGCATTCTTTTCAAAATTTAGATTTCGGAGGATGGCTATATTCTAATACACACAGTCTGGTTCAAATCATTTGGTGGAGTGGGGATTATGTGTCGGGTTGTTTTTCAGGGGTCGGGCTTGGCCCCTTAGTTCCATTGAAGGAAACAAAGCGGAGTTCCACCCATTTAAAAGTCAGCAGCTACAAAAAGTGAAGCTGCTGACTTTTAACAATCAGACAAGCACCTGTTCCACGGTCCAGCGATGCAGGCGTACGAAGCCCCACTCCTCTGCCCCACCTCTCCACGGCGCTGGCATTCTAACTGTGGGCGCCCGGCTGTCGCATGCACAAACCGCTCTGCTCGCTCTGACTGGCCGGGCAATCTTCTGGGACCTGTGATGTGTCCCAGAAAATTGCAGGGAGGAAGGGGGGAGAGGTGACCTTCCTTCTGGCGCTACGGCACCAGGGGGGAAGTGGGAGCCGGGTGCCTCTAAAGACAGGGTACCTGCTCCCCCCCAAAAAAATGATATGGCACATGTGGCATTTCAGGGGGTCAACTGCACTTAAAGTGGAAGATCCATTTTTGGTTGGAACTCTGCTTTAAGTTGTCAGCATACCAAGACATTTTGGACAATTTCAAGCTCCCAACTTTGTGGGAACAGTTTGGGGATGGCCCCTTCCTGTTTCAACATGACTGAGCACCAGTGCACAAAGTAAGGTTACTTAAAGACATGGATGAGGGATTTTGGGGTGGAGGAACTTGACTGGTCTGGACTGGTCCTGACCTCAACCCGATAGAACACCTTTGGGATGAATTAGAGCAGAGACTGTGAGCCAGGCCTTCTCGTCCAACATCAGTGCCTCACCTCACAAATGCGCTTCTGGAAGAATGGTCAAACATTCCCATAGACACTCCTAAACCTTGTGGACAGCCTTCCCAGAAGAGTTGAAGCTGTTATAGCTGCAAAGGGTGGGCCAACTCAATATTCAACTCTACGGACTAAAGCCTCGTACACACGATCACGATCATGACAGGCTGTTTGCCTAAAATCCGATCGTTAGTACGCTCCATCGGACAATTGTTGGCCAACTTTTTGCCAACAAATGTTGGATGGCAGGCTAGTAAATTTTCGTCGGACAGCGGTCTGTTGTCAGATTTTCCTATCGTGTGTACACAAGTCCGTCACACAAAAGTCCAAAGTACAAGCACGCATGCTCGGAATCAATGCTCACCAAACACGACATTAGCAGAAGGTACAGAAAGGGTGGCGCTCAAGAGCTGAAATTCCATGTGGTACGTCACTATGTTCGTGTTTGTTGGCCGACAATTGTGTGCCGTTAGTATGCAAGGCAAGATCCTGCCACACGACATGCCCTTTGGACAAAAGTCTGACACTTTGTCTGCCGACAATCCGATCGTGTGTACGAGGCTTTAGACTGGGATGCCATTAAAGTTCAAGTGCGTGTAAAGGCAGGTGTCCCAATACTTTTAGTAATATAGTGTCTCTCTCTCTCTCTCTCTCTCTCTCTCGATACGATACGATACGATACAATACGATACGATACGATACGATACGATACGATATATATATAGAGAGAGAGAGAGAGAGAGAGATATCCAGGGGCAGACTGACAACTCATGGGGCCCCCGGGCAATAGGAGATTATGGGGCCACACAGTATACACACACACACACATACAATCACACAGTATACACATACATGTTTCTATTGGCTGAGAATGTACTGGAGAGGCGGGGCAGCTATAATCTCGGGATTTTTAGACCAAAAGGATGTTGGTAAGGGACATTTCAGAGACAGATGTAAAAAAACACAGATTTTTACATACTGTCCCTGGTTTTACTGAGGCTGGCAACCCTGATGGGGCCCCCTAGTGGCCCAGGGCCCTCGGGCAGTGCCCGAGTGGCTCAGTGGTCAGTCCGCCCCTGTATATATCTAGATTGATCTATCTATCTATCTATCTATCTATCTATCTATCTATCTATCTATCTATCTATCTATCTATCTATCTATCTATCTATCTATCTATCTATCTTATTATTTATTATTATTATTATACAGGATTTATATAGCGCCAACAGTTTACGCAGCACTTTACAACATTAGGGCAGACAGTACAAGTACAATACAATTCAATACAGGAGGAATCAGAGAGCCCTGCTTGTTAGAGCTTACAATCTAGGAGATATATGTATTTAAAGGGGCGCAGGTTTCCCTTGTTTAGAACAGTCTGACATCAAAATGACATTTCTAAAGAGAAAAAAAAGTAATTTAAAAGTGCTAGAGCTAGTGCCAGCTATAATAGATTGTCGGTCCGGCAATATACATAAAGGTTCATTGATAAAAACGGCATGGAATTTCCCCACAGGGGAACCCCTAACCAAAATTTTTTTTAAAAATGCGTGGCGGTCCCCCTAAATTCCATACCAGGCCCTTCAGGTCTGGTATGGATATTAAAGGGAACCCCGAGCCACAATTTAAAAAAAAAATGGCGTGGGGGTCCCCCTCAAAATCGGGTCTGGTATGGATTTTAAGGGGAACCCCGCACCAAAATTTAAAAAAATGGCAT
The DNA here is from genome assembly GCA_037952925.1 of Lithobates clamitans. NCBI lineage: Eukaryota > Metazoa > Chordata > Amphibia > Anura > Ranidae > Lithobates > Lithobates clamitans. Next base: position 2,064,510 of record JBBGZY010001643.1, on the reverse strand, counting down.
GGGGTCCCCCCAAAAATCCATACCAGACCCTTATCCGAGCACGCAACCTGGCAGGCCGCAGAAAAAGCAGGGGGGACGAGAGAGTGCCCCCCCCCTCCTGAACCGTACCAGGCCACATGCCCTCAACATTGGGAGGGTGCTTTGGGGTAGCCCCCCAAAGCACCTTGTCCCCATGTTGATGGGGAGAAGGGCCTCATCCCCACAACCCTTGCCCGGTGGTTGTGGGGGTCTGCGGGCAGGGGGCCTATCGGAATCTGGAAGCCCCCTTTAACAAGGGGACCCCCAGATCCCGTCCCCCCCCCCCCGTGTGAACTGGTAATGGGGTACAGATGTACCCCTACCATTTCACAAAAAGTGTCAAAAAGGTTAAAAAACACTGAAGGGCCTGGTATGGATTTTAGGGGGACCCCCACGCATTTTTTTTAAAATTTTGGTTCGGGGTTCCCCTGTGGGGAAATTCTATGCCGTTTTTATCAATGAACTTTTATATATATTGCCGGACCGACATTTCATTATATTATAGCCGGCCCGGCACTAGCTCTAGCACTTTTAAATGACTTTTTTTCCCCAACAATTCATTATAGCCGGCACTAGCTCTAGCACTTTTAATTGACTTTTTTTTCCGTTTAGATATGTCATTTTGCTGTCAGACTGTTCTAAACACGGGAAACATGCGCCCCTTTACAGGCATACTATAGACACACACACCCCCCCGGTATGAAATTTAAAGGAATATTACACTTTTATTGTTTCACTTTAAGCACCATTAAAATCACTGCTCCCGAAAAAACTGGCTTTTTAAAACTTTTTTTTGCATTGATACATGTCCCCTGGGGCAGGACTCAGGTCCCCAAACACTTTTTATGACAATACCATGCATATTAGCACTTTTGATTTCTTACATAGACTTTTAAAGGGTGTTCCACAGCTTTTCAAATTTGCCGCAAACACTCCAAATTGTTTGCTGTTCGGCGAACGGGCGAACAGCCAATGTTTGAGTCGAACTCATGTTCGACCCAAACATAAAGCCCATCTCTACAGGGATCTACTGCTCCCAGTGATCAGGAGCAGTGATTTCTGTCATGTTCTAGTGAGCCCATCACCCCTACAGTTAGAACATGCCCAGGGAACACAGTTAACCCCTTGATCGCCCCCAAGTGTTTAACCCCTTCCCTACCAGTGACATTTACACAGTAATCAGTGCATTCTTTTCAAAATTTAGATTTCGGAGGATGGCTATATTCTAATACACACAGTCTGGTTCAAATCATTTGGTGGAGTGGGGATTATGTGTCGGGTTGTTTTTCAGGGGTCGGGCTTGGCCCCTTAGTTCCATTGAAGGAAACAAAGCGGAGTTCCACCCATTTAAAAGTCAGCAGCTACAAAAAGTGAAGCTGCTGACTTTTAACAATCAGACAAGCACCTGTTCCACGGTCCAGCGATGCAGGCGTACGAAGCCCCACTCCTCTGCCCCACCTCTCCACGGCGCTGGCATTCTAACTGTGGGCGCCCGGCTGTCGCATGCACAAACCGCTCTGCTCGCTCTGACTGGCCGGGCAATCTTCTGGGACCTGTGATGTGTCCCAGAAAATTGCAGGGAGGAAGGGGGGAGAGGTGACCTTCCTTCTGGCGCTACGGCACCAGGGGGGAAGTGGGAGCCGGGTGCCTCTAAAGACAGGGTACCTGCTCCCCCCCAAAAAAATGATATGGCACATGTGGCATTTCAGGGGGTCAACTGCACTTAAAGTGGAAGATCCATTTTTGGTTGGAACTCTGCTTTAAGTTGTCAGCATACCAAGACATTTTGGACAATTTCAAGCTCCCAACTTTGTGGGAACAGTTTGGGGATGGCCCCTTCCTGTTTCAACATGACTGAGCACCAGTGCACAAAGTAAGGTTACTTAAAGACATGGATGAGGGATTTTGGGGTGGAGGAACTTGACTGGTCTGGACTGGTCCTGACCTCAACCCGATAGAACACCTTTGGGATGAATTAGAGCAGAGACTGTGAGCCAGGCCTTCTCGTCCAACATCAGTGCCTCACCTCACAAATGCGCTTCTGGAAGAATGGTCAAACATTCCCATAGACACTCCTAAACCTTGTGGACAGCCTTCCCAGAAGAGTTGAAGCTGTTATAGCTGCAATGGGTGGGCCAACTCAATATTCAACTCTACGGACTAAAGCCTCGTACACACGATCACGATCATGACAGGCTGTTTGCCTAAAATCCGATCGTTAGTACGCTCCATCGGACAATTGTTGGCCAACTTTTTGCCAACAAATGTTGGATGGCAGGCTAGTAAATTTACGTCGGACAGCGGTCTGTTGTCAGATTTTCCTATCGTGTGTACACAAGTCCGTCACACAAAAGTCCAAAGTACAAGCACGCATGCTCGGAATCAATGCTCACCAAACACGACATTAGCAGAAGGTACAGAAAGGGTGGCGCTCAAGAGCTGAAATTCCATGTGGTACGTCACTATGTTCGTGTTTGTTGGCCGACAATTGTGTGCCGTTAGTATGCAAGGCAAGATCCTGCCAGACGACATGCCCTTTGGACAAAAGTCTGACACTTTGTCTGCCGACAATCCGATCGTGTGTACGAGGCTTTAGACTGGGATGCCATTAAAGTTCAAGTGCGTGTAAAGGCAGGTGTCCCAATACTTTTAGTAATATAGTGTCTCTCTCTCTCTCTCTCTCTCTCTCTCTCTCTCGATACGATACGATACAATACGATACGATACGATACGATACGATATATATATAGAGAGAGAGAGAGAGAGAGAGATATCCAGGGGCAGACTGACAACTCATGGGGCCCCCGGGCAATAGGAGATTATGGGGCCACACAGTATACACACACACACACATACAATCACACAGTATACACATACATGTTTCTATTGGCTGAGAATGTACTGGAGAGGCGGGGCAGCTATAATCTCGGGATTTTTAGACCAAAAGGATGTTGGTAAGGGACATTTCAGAGACAGATGTAAAAAAACACAGATTTTTACATACTGTCCCTGGTTTTACTGAGGCTGGCAACCCTGATGGGGCCCCCTAGTGGCCCAGGGCCCTCGGGCAGTGCCCGAGTGGCTCAGTGGTCAGTCCGCCCCTGTATATATCTAGATTGATCTATCTATCTATCTATCTATCTATCTATCTATCTATCTATCTATCTATCTATCTATCTATCTATCTATCTATCTATCTATCTATCTATCTATCTTATTATTTATTATTATTATTATACAGGATTTATATAGCGCCAACAGTTTACGCAGCACTTTACAACATTAGGGCAGACAGTACAAGTACAATACAATTCAATACAGGAGGAATCAGAGAGCCCTGCTTGTTAGAGCTTACAATCTAGGAGATATATGTATTTATATATCTCTAGATAGATAGATAGATAGATAGATAGATAGATAGATAGATAGATAGATAGATAGATAGATAGATAGATAGATAGATAGATAGATAGAGATAAATATATCTATATATAGATATGGATATATCTATATATAGATATATCTATATATGTATATATATAGATATATGTGAAAGTGTGAGAGATTACATTCACAACTGTATATGTCATAAATAAAGCCTATTTCCTTCATCAGATGTGTGAGTGAAGATGTCCCCATATACACGGGGATCTGATTATATGACAATAAATAAGCAGCTCCTTGGAAATCCCTCTTTCATGTATTTCTTCGGCACTTGAGGATCGCTGAATCGATTAGCCGCACTCGGTGAAATCATGGTTTTGATTGTGAAAGAAACATTTGCATCACGTGGCCACCTTTATTCCATGATCCATCGTACTGACTGATGGAGAGCTGATGACAGGGTCGGGGGTCTGTATAATGGGGTGTTGGAAGGGGACATGGCTGCGGTTTAGGAGAGTGACAATCTCCTGGTAGGTAATATACATCATCTTCCCACCAGATCCCTCCCTGTCTGCAGCCCCTGTCGTATTGCAGCAGAAACATCCCACCCCGTCTACGTCTCCGTTCCCGGACTGTGATCTTTCTATTTAGTGGAAAGTCCTGCTGTACATGAATGAGAAGCATTGTCGGACTATGTGCACCTTTCTAGAAAGATCCATTACCTGGCTTCTACATGGAGCGTCACTCCTGTCTGTGGTTCTTGTCTTTCTCCTAACCTGACAATGATCATTTATAAGAAGTATTCCTCTAAAAAGCAAAATCAGATTATCTGTTTCATGTAGCCTTTGTGGAATGAGTACTAACGTCTGATTGGTTCAGGGTTGCCAACCTCACCGCAGCATTTTTTACTGACAAAACATGGAAAATTTACTGGCGGAGCACATTTTTTTTTATTGGCGACCTGAGAAATTACAGAACTCTCATTGAAAACTAACACAGTGAATATTTGAACAGTGTAAACATGATATGGAAACACTGACAATACCGATAACAAAGTCATTTGCTTGATTTACACTTAAAAAGTCAACACAGCATGAAATGATCAGCCCCTGATATTTACTGGCAGTTGTAAAAAAAACTCTGATTTTTACGAACTGTCAGTAAATTTACTGGCGGTTGGCAACCCTGGATTGGTGGCAGTGGGCAATGGCACCGTCTTTCCTTTGCAGTTTTGCAAAAAGGCTCTGTTTCCACTACTGCGAGTTGTTGTGCGACTTGACACATGTGAAGTCGCATGACAAGTAAAAATCCATGTATTTCAATGGTCCCCGTTCTAATTGGTGCGACTCAAGTCGCAGCGACTCCAAAAAAGGTTTTTGTACTAATTGTTCCGACTTCAGTGCCACTTGTTCCCCCGCGATTCTCACCAGTCGTATAACAATTGCATCAAAAATCGCATTGCAAAGTCACACTGTAAATCGCGCAACTTTGAGGTCGCAATAGTGGAAACCTAGCTTAACCACTTCAATACTGGGCACTTAGACACCTTTCCGCCCAGGCCAATTTTCAGCTTTCAGCGCTGTCGCAATTTAAATGACAATTGCGCAGTCATGTAACACTGTACCCAAACAAATTTTTTATCATTTTGTTCCCACAAATAGAGCTTTCTTTTGGTGGTATTTGATCACCTCTGCGGTTTTTATTTTTTGCGCAACAAATAAAAAAAGACTGAAAATTTTGAAAAAAAAACAAGTTTTTCTTTGTTTCTGTTAATTTTTCATTTTTGTAAATAAGTACGTTTTCTTCTTCAATGACGGGCACTGATATTGCTGCACTGACGGGCACTGATACGGCGGCACTGATGGGCACCGATGAGGTGGCACCAATGAGGTGGCACTAATGAGGTGGCACTGACGGGCACTGATGATGGGCACTGATAGGCAGCACTGATGGGCACTGATAGGTGGCACTGGTATGTGGCACTAATGGGCACTGATAGGTGGCACCGATGGGCACTGATAGGCGGCACTGATGGGCACTCCTAGGTGGCATTGATGGGCACTTGTAGGTGGCATTGATAGGTAGTTATGGGTGGCACTGATAGTTGGCACAGATGGGCACAAATGGGCACTGATAGGTGGGCACTGATGGGCACAGATGGGCAGTGACAGGTGGCACCGATGGATACTGATGGGTGGCACTGATGATACTGATTGGTGGCAGTGATGCCCCTAAGGGTGGCATTGCTGGGCATCACTGCAACATAATAGAGCCAATCAGTGCCCATTTGTGAGCACTGATTGGCACAGATTGGGCACTGACTGGGCACATGTGGATGGCCATGGGGTACATACCTGGCCATCCACATGTTGCCCCTTCCCTGGTGGTCCTAGTGGCGATCCCTGGTGGTCCAGTGGGGTGATCTGAGGGGGGGCTGCGCTGATAAACAATCAGCGCAGACCCCCCCCCCCGCGAGGAGAGCCGCCGATCGGCTCTCCTCTACTCGCGTCTGTCAGACACAAGTGAGGAAGAGCCGATCAACGGCTCTTCCTATTGACATCGTGATCAGCCATGATTGGACACGGCTGATCACGTGGTAAAGAGCCTCCGCCAGAGGCTCTTTACCAAGATCGGTGTAGCGGTCAGACTGACGCCCAGTCAGGATAACTGAACCACCGCCCGGCCGTCATCTGCTATGGGTCAGGTGGGAAGTGGTTAAAGCTGAACTCCAGGCAAACAGCTACATACACAAATAAAAAAAAAAACATATAAGGGAGCTCTTTTACTTGGCAAAGGATTTTTTATTTCTGTCTATCCGGTCCTGAGATTTACATAACTCTGCCACACAGCACAGCCTTGGCTGGCAGGGGAGAGGAGTTCATTTTTCTCTCCTGCAGTTTAACCTTTTCACGCCGTTATTAAATAAACACAAAAAACAAACATGCTATACTTACCTGCTCTATTGCAGTGGATTTGCACAGAGCATCCCCGATCCTCCTCTTCTCAGGTCCTTCTTCGCTGCTCTTAGCCCCTCCCCCCTGCCAAGTGCCCCCACAGCAAGCAGCTTGCTATGGGGGCACCCGAGCCAATCTGCAGCTCAGTTGATCCATTCAGACACAGAGCTGCCATTCGGCCCCACCCCTCTCTCTCCTGATTGGCTAACTGACTTTGATTGACAGCCATGGGAGCCAATGGCACCACTGCTGTGTCTCAGCCAACCAGGAGTGAGATTTTCAGGAGGCCGATTGACTCGTGGACATCGCTGGATGAGATGGGGCTCAGGTAAGTATTAGGGGGTGCTGGGGGGGGGGGGCTGCTGCACACAGAAGGCTTTTTATCTTAATGCATTTGCGAAAGTGCACTAATACGGTTACAATCACCATTATCTTAATGCATAGAATGCATTAGGATAAAAAAAAAAAACCTTCTGCCTTTACAACTCCTTTAAGCGTGGCTTAAGAGCATGTAACCGCTATGATTGGCTGTCACGGTGGTCACGTGATCTGAAAACTTTCGCTTAGGAACGCTTGCTCTCTGCATAGTTGTTTGGTGTTTGGGCAGCAATTCACGCAAATATGCCAAACACCAGGCGCCGAGGGGCCGCATATTTGCATGCGCCTGGCGTCAAGGGGTTATGTACTCTTAGGGCCCTTTCACACTGGGGCGGTTTGCAGGCGCTATTGCACTAATAATAGCGCCTGCTAACCGACCCGAAAGTGCCGCTGCTTTGTCTCCAGTGTGAAAGCCCCGAGGGCTTTCACACTGGAGCGGTGCGCTGGCAGGACGGGAAAAAAAGTTCTGCTAGCAGCATCTTCGGAGCGGTGAAGGAGCGGAGTGTATACCGCTTCTTCACCATTCCTGCCCATTGAAATCAATGGGACAGCGCGGCTATACCGCCGGCAAAACGCCTCTGCAGAGGAGCTTTGCGGTGGTTTTTAACCATTTCTCGGCCGCTAGCGGGGGGTAAAACCACTAGCGGCCGAATACCGACAGTAAAGCGCCGCTTACAATGGCGGCGCTTTACCGCTGACGCCGTCCACGCCTCAGTGTGAAAAGGCCCTTAGGCTAGACTGCCCCTCTGAAGAATGATCTGCGTAAGGATGGCTTTTCAGAGATGATTGACAGTCAGTGGGGAGGCGATGTGACGCCTCTTCACTGCCAGTTTTAACCCTATTTTTGCTGACAAACGTATTGCACATTGCGGGCCATTTGTAACACTTCCCGATTCGCTTCAATAGGTTGTGTTCAGCAGGCTTGCCGCCTGCTGATCTTGACATGTTGGAAAGTTTTTGTCGCAAAGCATCACAACCATGGCATGTTAAGCCATTGGCTGTCATAAAAATCCTGGGAGTGAGGGGTGGGGGCCAAGCCGCACTGTGTGTGTCAATGGTCACACACAGCACAGCTCAAGTGCAAATCCCCCACTGTGGCACACAAAGAAGAGGAGGAACCTAGAGTGTTGGAGGGGAACCCCAGAAGAGGAGGTTCAGGGATGTTCTTTGCAATGCCGTTGCACAGAGCAGGTAAGTATAACATCTTTATTAAGTGTTTGTTAACCCCAAAAAAAAATAATACAGATCCTGATCCCTTAAAGCAGATTACAAAGCACAGTGCTTGTGTTGTGTAATCTGCCCCCTCTAAACTGTGAAATAAAAAACCCTGGACCTGCACTTCCTGTATGCCCCTCTCTAAAGAGACCACGAAAATCAGGGCTGCTCCACCCTGATCACCATGGTCAAAGTGCGTCCCTCCGTCATACGTATCTGTCCCCTCTGCTCTCCTCTCTCCCCCCTCACCCCCTCCTTCCTGCCTGTCATCTCCCTCTGTGTATGTCTCCGGCCCTGCCTGCCCCCCCCCCCCCCACCGCCGCTATTATTGTAACATAAAAACTTTAAACGATCACCGCCAGCCTCTCTCTTAGAGGCCTTAAGCTGGCCTAGATGGATCAAAACTGAACCAATTAGGCCTCATGCACACGGGATGTTAAAATAACGTTATGAAAATGCCAGTATCTTTGCAGTGATTTTTTTAAACTTTTTTCAGCTTTTTTCAACGTTTTTGCAATAGCGTTTTTTAGCGTTTATTAGCTTTTTTTTAACGTTTTCCTGCATTAGTGTTTTTTAGCGTTTTTTTTTTTTTTTCAATGGATCAAAAACGTTAAAAAAACGTTGGTGAGCGGCGTTTTTGAGCGTTTATCAGCGTTAGAGCGTTTTTACAGCTGAAAAACGTCTCTCAGAACCCACTGGTCCTGGGTTTTTTTTTACAGCTTAAAAACGCCTATGCCATTTGCATCTCAAAAACGCCTGGGTGGGCATGAAGCCATAGACTAACATAGACAGGCGTTTTTAAGCTGCAAAAAACGCTCAAAAAAGCGGCTGTAAAAACGTCCGTGTGCATGAGGCCCTCCAAACAAGTTACGACCTACCTATGGTTGTCACCGTTCAACAGAAGTCATTCTAAAGTCAAACGAGACTGCTGGTAAACATTTTTCTCGATCAGCGGGCTGTAGCCAGGGCTGGATCAAGCCTGTCTGATCTGGGTGTCCAGAAAATAAAGTCAGGAGCACATACTCCATCAGAATCCCCCCACAGTACATTAGAGCCCCTTTCACATTGGAGTCCGAAATCAGAGTCAACCTTAATCCCCGCTTCAAATTTATGTAGCCTCTGTATCATGGCAAGACTCAGAGCTGGTCTAGATGTAAGCAGGACTTCCGTCATCTTCTAAATCCCCACTTGGACTAACAGCATATTTGGAAAGTACAGAATCACAGTATATATAAAATAATATGCAAAGTGGTTGGAGGGAAGCTTCAGAATAGTAAAGATGTTTTTATTACAAATTATGTGAGCGGACTGCAGTTCCTCTTTAAAACGTGTTATTTTGGTTCATTCTAAAAAGAGGAGTGCAATTTTGTGAAGTCAACTGGACTTTAACCACTTGCCGACCGCCGCACGCCGATATACTTCGGCACAATGGCAGCGGTGGGCAAATGGGCGTACCTGTACGTCCCCTTTAATTTGCGGGGCTAGCGGGCGCACAGCGGGTGTACAGCGTGCCCGTGGGACCAGCGGACTCGATATCCGCCGGTCTCCCGGCGATTGTGTCACGGAGCCACAGAACGGGGAAGATCCTATGTAAACAAGACATTTCCCAGTTCTGCCTTGTAACATGACCGAGATCACTGCTCCATGTCATCGAGAGCAGTGATCGCTGTCATGTGAGTTGTAGCCCATCCCCCCCACAGTTAGAATCACTCCCTAGGACACACTTAACCCCTTCATCGCCCTCTAATATTTAACCCCTTCCCTGCCAGTGTCATTTACACAGTAATCAGTGCATTTATATAGCACTGATCGCTGTATAAATGACAATGGCCCCAAAATAGTGTCAAAAGTGTCCGATGTGTCCGCCATAATGTCGCAGTCACGATAAAAATCGCAGATCGCCGCCATTACTACTAAAAAAAAAACAATAATAAAAATGCCATAAAACTATCCCCTATTTTATAGACGCTAACCAATCAATATACGCTTATTGCGATTTTTTTTTTTTTACCAAAAATATGTAGAAGAATACCGGCCTAAACTGAGGAAAAAAAAGTTTTTTTTATATATTTTTGGGGAATATTTTTTATAGCAAAAAGTAAAAAATATTGCTTTTTTTTCAAAATTGGCGCTTTTTTTTTTGTTTATAGCGCAAAAAAATAAAAACTGCAGAGGTGATCAAATACCACCAAAAGAAAGCTCTATTTGTGGGAAAAAAAGGACGTCAGTTTTGTTCGGGTGCAACGTCGCACGACCGCGCAATTGTCAGTTAAAGCGACGCAGTGCCGAATCGCAAAAAGTGCTCTGGTCAGGAAGGGGGTAAATTCTAATATAATAGGATACTTATCCATAATGGGCTTTCCAGGCTTTGGAGTTTTTTCCCCTTTAAAAATGGAAAACGTTGTATGTAGCGAAATAATCTCGGGGAAAAATATTAAAACAGTCTTGTCTCAGGGGGAAAGGATCAGACAAGCTGGCCTGAGTCATATTAAGAGCGCTAACAAGGAGACTTTTAAAGCAAAGGCTTGAACCATTAATGGTATTTTTTAACCTGCCGTCAATTACGTTCACAGATCAGAGGAAAGAGCCTGTAAATGAAAGCCTCATTGTCTGATATGTGGCCCTAATGGCTTGCAGCTTTTTAGACATTTCAACGAGTATATTTGAACATCTAAGTGACATTCCTCAGGCGAGAAAAAAAAGAAAAAAAAAAAAAGAAGCAAGTTATTTTATTAAGCACAATGGATAATAATCCCGCAGTAAGATCAACTGTATCGGCTATAGAAATTAGACATATTTCAAGCACCGACTCTACTCTCCCTCCAGTAGGCCCTCAGCACAGCTTCTATTAATACTTATTACAGTTCAGTGATTAATGATTATTATCAATTATGTGGAGGAAACCACTCATTATATATAATCTAGTGGGGTAGAGAACAAAACATTACACAGCTCCTCATAGTATCTGTAGACTATAAATAGAAGCAAGAGGCTGGAGAATTGGGTCTGCTAGAAGACTTCAAGTCATTTTTTTTATGGGTGACAAGACTTGGAAAAAAAATCTCATTTTTGAAATAACAGGCAATGTCTGCTTATAAAATATTTGTTTCCTTTTGAGTAGGGTGACCGGCGTTACCGGGTCACTGATTTCATCCCCGGTTAAAAGAATTGTCCCTGATTTCTTTTCAGCTTTAAAAAGGTTCTTCAAAAAAAAAAGTTAGCTGCTACACACAGTGGTGGCGTCCCATGCATTGTGGGCACAGGGACGCCGCCCCTCCCACCTAACCCTGGCACCGCCCTCCCTATCCATGCACCCGGCCCCTTTCAGGATGCCGGGCGCATGAATTCCTATGGTGGAGGGGGGGGCGGGTGTTTGTTTAAGCACATGATTAGAGCCAGAGGCTCTAATAGGCTTCAGAAAAGGGTGGGCTCGGGAGGCAGAGCACTGTGTCCTGAGCCCACCCAGTTGTGTGACGATAGCGAATACATTTTTGCTATTTTCACACTAAATCTTCTCCCCGCCAATCAGGAAGCAGGTGTGAGACGTGTGTCCCGGTTGGCAAAAAAACACTGAGTGATCCCATTGGATGCCTGACTTTGAGCCAGATAGGAAGCTTCTGGAGCCAAAGAGGAAGCCCGCCACCTGCTGACCCGGAGCCACTGCCCGGATCCCGCACCCACTAGCCTGTAGCCTCTGCCCGGACCCCGTGCTTGCTAGCCTGGAGCCTCTGCCTGGACCCCACACTTACTAGTCTGGAGCCGCTGCCCAGACCCTGCACCCACTAACCTGGAGCCGCTGCCCAGACCCTTCACCCACTAGCCTGGAGCCACTGCCCAGACCCTGCACCCACTAGCCTGGAGCCGCTGCCCAGACCCTGCACCCACTAGCCTAGAGCCGCTGCCCGCACCCCGCACCCACTAGCCTGGAGCCGCTGTCCGGACCCCGCACCCACTAGCCTGGAGCTGCTTCCTCGACCCCCCCTGCTAGCCTGTAGCCGCTGCCCAGGCCCCGCACCCACTGGGCTGTAGCCGCTGCCCCGACTCCGCACCCGCTAGTCTGGAGCCGCTGCCCGGACCCCGCACCTGCTAACCTGGAGCCTCTGCCCGGACCCTGCACCCACTAGCCTGGAGCTGCTGCCCGGACCCCGCACCCACTAGCCTGGAGCTGCTGCCCGGACCCCGCACCCGCTAGCCTGGAGCCTCTGCCCGAACCCCGCACCCCCTAGCCTGGAGCCTCTGCCCGGACCCCGCACCCACTAGCCTGGAGCCGCTGCCCGGACGCCGCACCCACTAGCCTGGAGCCTCTGCCTGGACCCCGCACTCGCTAGTCTGGAGCCGCTGCCCAGACCCTGCACCCACTAGCCTGGAGCTGCTGCCCGGACCCCACACCCACTAGCCTGGAGCTGCTGCCCCGACCCCCCCCCCCCCCACTAGCCTGTAGCCGCTGCCCAGGCCCCGCACCCACTAGGCTGTAACCGCTGCCCCGACTCCGCACCCGCTAGTCTGGAGCCGCTGCCCAGACCCCGCAGCCACTAGCCTGGAGCCGTTGCCGGGAACCCACACCTGCTAGCCTGGAGCCGCTGCCCAAACCCGTTGCGCTGGATGACAACCCCCATCTATCTGGATCTATCTATACAGGTAAGTGCTGGACCAACCGGCACACACATGGGGGGGGGGCAGGAGTTAGTGCCGCACCGCCGGGGGGTGGTTGTTTGTTGCCCCCCGAGCAAAAAACCCACCACCGCCACTGTGCTACAAATACTGTAGTTGCTGACTTTTAATAAAAGGACACTTACCTGTCCAAGGATCCAGCGCCATCCTAACCCAGACTGGTTCGTCTTTAGGTTCCTGGCACCATTATGTTTAGTGTGAGAAGATGTCTGTGACTCCTTGCAGCTTCACAGCCAGCCACATGCTGCACTGTGTGAATGGTCCCACATCTCCCTGAAGGCCTAGAAGGCTGCGGGCGGGGCAGGGCGGAACCGAACTTCTGGTGGAATCGCCTAGACTAGTGGTCTCCAAACTGAAGTCAGGAGGCTGGATGTGGCCCTTTGCTTGCTTTTATCCGGCCCTCGGGGCATTATTTAATTCACTGACACTAATGAAGGATATAATTCTCCCTAATAACACCAACGATGGGGCACAATTCCTACCAATAACATCAATGATGGGGCACTATTCCTCCCAATGACACCAACAATGGGGCCCAATGACAACAATGATGGAGCACAATTCCTTCCAGTGATCCCAATGATGGGACACTATTCCTCCCACTGACACCGATGATAGGGTATGGTTTAATCCCACTGATGCTGGGACATTTTATGCTCATGTTGGCCACAGTCCAGCCCCCCTAAAGTCTGAAGGACAGTAAATTGGCCCTTTGTTTAGAAAGTTTGGAGACCTCTGGTCTAGACCAGTGGTTCTCAACCTCAGTCCTCAAGTACCCCCAACAGGCCATGTTTGCAGGTTTTCTTTTAACTTGCACAGGTGCTTTAAATCAGAGTCAATGGCTTGGTATTTTGGACAGCTGTTTTATCTAGGAGAAATTCCCAAAACATGACCTGTTGGAGGGACTTGAGGACTGAAGTTGAGTACCACTGGTCAAGACGATGCGACTAATGGAACGAGAACTAGGTACCCACTCCTCCCAAAAAATAAAAACATCTAAAAGTGTTAGATGAGGGTGGAAGGAGGACATAAAGCAGAACTTCCCTTTTAGGTATGCCGTCCCTTCAGAGCGCATGCGCCAATGGCATCAGCGGTTGCATGCAGTGTGAATATCTCCCAAAACTGTGCAGGTTTAGGAGATATTCACTGTACCTACAGGTAAGTCTTATAGGCTTACCTATAGGTACAAGATCACAAAGAGGGTTTATTTCCACTTTAATAATTTACAGAGCATGAGATTTATTTATCTTTTAATCCTTCCTTTTATTATTTAAGCCAGTTCCATTATTGCTGCCCCAGGTTTCCAGTTTCAGAGTGGCTCATTTATTTTCCAGGTCCTATGAAGCCAACCTTGCATGCAGGGACTAGAGTTGTGTGGTTGGGTTGGCATTTTCAAGGATACAACAGGTGGTGAGGAGCCAACATCAGTGCATCTGGAAAGTATTCACAGCGCTTAACTTTTTCCACATTTTGCTAGGTTACAGCCTTATTCCAAAGATTTGCAAAGATTTCAAACAAACTTCTTTCACGTTGTCATTATGGGGTATTGTTTGTAGAATCTTGAGGAAAATAATGAATTGAATCCATTTTGGAATAAGGCTGTAACCTAGCAAAATGTGGAACCAGTGAAGCGCTGTGAATACTTTCCAGATGCACTGTATCGCCTCCTCATTGCCGGTCAAACGCCTCTTGAAAAGTGATTTACCGCATGTCACTTTTCAGAGGGGCAGCTATGATTGCCGCATGTCTCTAAGAGTAAGCTGCCATTCTCACTTCTACCTGTGCTGGAAGTGAGGAAACCATCTTCTAGCTTTTGTTGTCCAAAGGGAAATCCAACCATGTTTACTGTGTGAAGTATTAGCATAGGGAGCTAGAGAGAGCACAAAGCATCACAGGGGACCTACTAAAAAAAGCAAACATGTCATTGTTTCACTCTGTTTGAATATATATATATATATATATATATATATATATATATATATATATATACACTGTGTGCGTGTGTATATATATATATATATATATATATATATATATATATATATATATATATCTATATATATATATATAGATATATGTATATATAGATATGTATATACACACACACATTGATCAGCTTTAAATTTATGACCGCTGACAGGTTGAGTGAATAACATTGATTGTCTCACTACAATGGTATCTTCAAGTGGGTGGGATATATTGGGCAGCAAGTAAACATGTTGTCCCTGAAGTTGATGTGTTGAAAGCAGAAAAAGTGGGAATCGCAATTTATTACATATGGGCTGTGTAGCTGCTGACCAGTCAGTGCTCACCCGTGTTCGCAGCCAGAAGTGCTTCCAATGAGCATGTGAGCATCAGAACCGGACCACAGAGCAATGGAAGAAGGTGGCCTGCTCTTAAGAGTCATGTTTCCTTTTACATCATGTGGATAGCCGGGTATGTGTGCGACGCTTAACTGGGGAAGACATGGCACCAGGATGTAGTATGGGAAGAAGGCAAGCTGGCAGTGGAAGTAGGGTGATGCTTTGGTCAATGTTCTGCTGAGAAACCTTGGTCCTGCCATTCATGTGGATGTTCCTTGACGCGTACCACCTACCTAAACCTTGTTGCTGACCAAGTACCAAGTATTACATGGAAACAGTATCCCTGATGGCACTGGCCTCTTTCAGCAAGATAATGCACCCTGCCACACTGCAAAAAGGTTCAAGAATGGTTGAGGGACGTGTTTGAGGTGCTGAGTTGGCCTTCAAATTATCCAAATCTCAATAAAGCAATGAGCTGGAAAAACAAGTCCCATACATGGAGGCCCTACCTCACAACTTACAGAACTTAAAGGATCTGCTACCTATTGATTGGTGCCGGATACCACAGCATATGTTCAGAGGTCTAGTGGAGTCCACACTTCAACCGGTCAGGGCTGTCTGTGTGCATCTTCTGTCAGAGTAGAAGGGTTACAAAGCCATCCTATATTCTGTGTGATCTTGGTGCTTGTTCTAGAGCAGGGATCTCCAAACTTTGGCCCTCCAGCTGTTGCAGAACTACACGTCCCATGAGGAATTGTAAAACTCTGACGTTCACAGACATGACTAGGCATGATGGGAATTGTAGTTCCTGAAAAACTAGAGGGCCATAGTAGAGTGAGTATTTTTTGCCAGTCCTAACAGGCAGGTGACAGGTCAGACTCCATGGGGCTTTGTAAGTTAAACACTAGGCTAATACTTCTAAAAGGGAGAGCATTCAAGTGAATAACATGCATACATGCACCATTCATGAGAGGTAAGGCTTCAAAATTATAGCAACTTTAAGTGTATCCATAGTTTCCATTGTTCCATTTAACAATATAAGGAATATAAACATCCCTTATAATAGAAATAATGGTGACAGGTCCTCTTTATGGAGAAATCTGGGGTCACAAATACCCCAATCTCTCAATTACCTTTAAAAGCAAAAGGTAAAAAAATATATATTTTTGATCTTTTGCTTAAAAAAAAAAGTTTACTTCCCCCCTGGACTGGAAGTGAAGTCATGATGTCGCTCCAGTCCTCCAAGACCATAGAGGCAGTCAAAGACGATCTGGTTTTTTTATCACCACTGTGACCAGCCAGCCACACTGTCAGATCGTTTCTGGAGCGAGTCAGCGGAAACGGTAAGCCCCAAAAACAACTGCGAGGAGCAGGAGGGTGGATGGGGGTGGATGGGGGGGGGGGGGGGTGTTTATCCTGGGCATCCCCTCCCCCAGCTTCTGAAAGCTTTCCAGCGGCTCAAGAGGAAGCCAGCCACTGGCTGTAAAAAACAACAACCACTTTCAAACCACAACATATACATATATGTATTGCGGTAGGCAGGGCTTTTTTTCCCAGACAAATTTGCAGGAATTCCCCCTTTCCAAGTCACCCCTTTTCTCCGCCCCCTACCCACCTCCCAGTACCATCACTTTTAGACAATATAGAGCCAAGTACCATTTTGAGGTGCTAAGTAATTTGTATGGAATTTGGTAATGATATCAAGAAAAGCAGTAAAATAGATCCCCTGCAGCCAGCAACAATAGATCCCCCTAACAACAATGGACCAACCACAACAAAATTTCCCCGCCAGCAACAATAGACTCCCGGCAGCATCAACAGATCTCCGCACAGCCAGAATTAATAGTCTGTCTGACTGCCATCAACAATAGACCCCTCCCCCAACAGTAGATCTCTTTCAGCAACAACTAACCCCCCCCCAGCAGCAATAGGTCCCCCACCAGCAACAATAGACCCCCCTTGAAAAAATGGATCCCCAGCAGTGAGCATTAATACCCTGCAGCACACCCCAGCACCCCTTGCCATTACATACAGTCAGTCCAAGAGGTGCCGGGACTGTGTTCCCCCCGCGTTCCTGCTGAAAAAAAGCCCTGGCGGTAGGCAAGTGGTTAATAGGAGTAGGATAATAATATTTGAAATACAATGTGGAAATGAATATACGATATTACATTTTGACCATAGATACATTTCACATTTGAGTAACGAACACTTTTCTTACAGCATGTTCTTCTTGTCCGGGGCTGGTGGGATATTTTTATTCATTCCTAATTGCCAATTTCCTGTAATGATTAGTCTGCTGCAGAAAATACATTTTTAATGAGAACTAGTTGAAGGTTTATGAAAAAGCAGGGGTGATGTCGGAAGTGATCCGATCCATCCGTTCTCCGTTCTGGGACATGCAGTCACTGTGTGTGATGTGCAGGTGTAGAGTTAGGCAGTGCTGGGCATAGATTGGTGGTCTAAAGTCACAGTGCCCATAGTGCCAACAGTGATGTGTGCTAAATCAGCTTGTGGCAGCATGTCCTGCTGTAGTCTGAGCTGGTGTAGCAACAGGAAGGGTGGCATTCCTGGGGGACATTACAGCGGACATCAAAACGGGGGTGATTCCAGAATGAGCAGGGTAATAATATATACAGTATGTGATTTTTTTTTTTTGTATTTTTTTATGTTGATGACTTTAACCGCTTCACCCGCGGAAGGATTTACCCCCTTCCTGACCAGAGCACTTTTTGCGATTTGGCACTGCGACGCTTTGACAATTGCGCGGTCGTGCGATGTTGTACCCAAACAAAATTGATGTCCTTTTTTTCTCCACAAATAGAGCTTTCTTTTTGTGGTATTCGAACATCTCTGCGGTTTTTATTTTTTGCGCTATAAACAACAAAAGCGTAAATTTTGAAAAAAACACAATATTTTGTACTTTTTACTATAATAAATATCCCCATTTTTTTTTTTTTAAAAAGCAAATTTTTTTCTCGGTTTAGGCTGATATGTATTCTACATATTTTTGGTAATAAAAATCAGAATAAGCGTATATTGATTGGTTTGCACAATAGGGGATAGATTTATAGCATCTTTATTATTATTATTATTGTTTTTTTACTAGTAATGGCGGCGATCTGTGATTTTTATCATGACCGCGACATTATGGCGGACACATCGGACAATTTTGACACATTTTTGGGACCATTGGCATTAATACAGCGATCAGTGCTATAAAAATGCATTGAATACTGTAAAAATGTCACTGGCAGTGAAGGGGTTAACACTAGGGGGGCGAAAAAAGGGGTTAATTGTGTTCCCTGTGTGTGTTCTAACTGAAGGGGGGAGGGGTCTGACTAGGGAAGATGACAGATCGCTGTTCATGCTTTGTATGAACAGACGATCTGTCACTTCTCCCCTCAGAGAACCGGGATCTCTGTGTTTACAACACAGAGATCCCGGTTCTTGCAGTGTTACGAGTGATCGCGGGAGCCTGCGGGGCACTTGCATTGGCTCCGGGGGCGAGCCACGGGCGCACGCGCGCACCCCTGGTGGCCGCCTTAAGGAGCGACGTAACATGACGCCGATTCACCTGCCCGTACCATTCTGAGGCAGTTTAACTACGGCGGCTGGTCGGCAAGCGGTTAAGAGTGTAGATTCAGATTCTTACAAATCTTTATTGGTCTACATGCACATTTGCTCCTTTGCTGCATTGCAGTGCATTCAACTTGGCTCATTGCCAATCCAGAGCTCCAATCAAAGCTGACAGTCTAATGCCCTGTACACACGGTCGGATTTTCCGATGGAAAATGTCCGATCGGAGCGTGTTGTCGGAAATTCCGACCGTGTGTGGACTCCATCACACATTTTCCATCGGATTTTCCGACACACAAAGTTGGAGAGCAGGAGATAAAATTTTCCGACAACAAAATCCGTTGTCGGAAATTCCGATCGTGTGTACACAAATCCGACGGACAAAGTGCCACGCATGCTCAGAATAAATAAAGAGATGAAAGCTATTGGCCACTGCCCCGTTTATAGTCCCGACGTACGTGTTTTACGTCACCGCGTTTAGAACGATCGCATTTTCCGACAACTTTGTGCGACCGTTTGTAGACAAAACAAGTTTGAGCCAACATCCGTCGGAAAAAATCCTAGGATTTTGTTGTCGGAATGTCCGAACAAAGTCCGACTGTGTGTACGCTCTATAAGGCTCCATTCACACTAGCGCGTTTTTTGATGCATTTTGTATTTTGCAGAAATGCATGGGAATTTTTTAACATGGGTTCCTATGGAACATGTTCACATCAATGCCTTTTTGTACCTCTGCGTTTTTAGAAAGGGTCAGGGACTTTTTTTCATGCAAAATGCAGCATTTTGCATGTAATAGAATTCAATGGACCAGCATCAAAAACGCAAGTGCAGCGTTTTTGATGCGTTTTGCGTTTTTGGCGTTTTTTTTTTTTTTTTAGACTGTATACAGTCTAAAAAAAAACCTGTAAAAAAAAAAAACGCAAAACGCTGCTCAAAAATGTGGCAAGCATCACAAAAAAACTCCAGAAACGCTCTAAAGAAACATGCATGGATGTGAATCGAGCCTAAGGCCTGATTCACACCTATGCAGGTTGCAATTTGCATGTTGCAGGTGCATTTTGCGTTTTTCAATACATGCTTTTCATCCATTGAAGTCTGTGGAACCAAAACCCCAAAAAAAGTCCCTGGCCCTTTCCATAAAATGCACAGATGTGAACTACATCCATAGGAAACCATGTTAAATGGACTGTAGTGTGTTTCTGCAAAACTGAAAACGCACTAAAAAAATGCATAGGTGTGAACCAGGCCTTAAAAATATAAAGAATGGGCATTTTGCATACAGAAGAATGCTTTACTGCAAACAATAATAAGCTGTCCCCTTGTGTGCAGGAGATACCATGTGTGTACATTGCACTACCCTTTAATAGAGGTGCACTTTAAGTCTCGGATCACACTGATGTGAATTCTATGCGGATTCGATCTGATCTGGAAGGCATAGATTCGCATGTCACCTGAAAAGCCATTCACATTTAAGCGGTGCGATTCTGATCTGGTCAAAAAAAGGGTCCTGTGCAACTTCAGTGCGGGTTCAGCGCAAATTTTATCTCCAGCTATGCCAAATCCCCTCAGAAATCACATTCATTTACATTTGAATCGCACCTGTCACAACAGAAGTCCCACTGTGAAATCACATCAGGTTCGCACCTCATCAGTGTGATCCGAGACTAAATGCACATTTGTTCACAAGCCCTTGTTCCATCTATATATACAGTGCCTTGAAAAAGTATTCATACCCCTTGACATTTTCCACATATTGTCATGTTACACAGTGGTGTAGTGGGTAGCACTCTCGCCTAGCAGTGAGAAGGGTCACTGGTTCAAATCCCAACCATGACACTACCTGCCTGGAGTTTGCATGTTCTCCCTGTGCCTGCCTGGGTTTGCCTCCGGGTACTCCGGTTTCCTCCCACACTCCAAAGACATGCTGGTAGGTTAATTGGATCCTGTCTAAATTGTCCCTAGTATGTATGTATGAATGTGAGTTAGGGACCTTAGATTGTAAGCTCCTTGAGGGTGTAGGGACTGATGTGAATGTAAAATGTATATGTAAAGCGCTGCGTAAATTGACGGCGCTGTATAAGTACCTGAAATAAATAAATAAAAATAAACAACCAAAAACATATATGTATTTTATTGGGATTTTATGTGATAGAACAACACAAAGTGGCACATAATTGTGAAGTGGAAGGAAAATTATAAATGTTTTTTAACATTTTTTTACAAATAAATATGTGAAAAGTGTGGGGTACATTTGTATTCAGCCCCCCTGAGTCAATACTTTGTAGAACCACCTTTCACTGCAATTACAGCTGCAAGTCTTTTTGGGGATGTCTCTACCAGCTTTACACATCTAGAGAGGGACATTTTTGCCCATTCTTCTTATCAAAATAGCTCAAGCTCTGTCAGATTGGATGGAGAGCGTCTGTCAACAGCAATTTTCAAGTCTTCCCACAGATTCTAATTTGGATTTAGGTCTAGACTTTGTCTGGGCCATTCTAACACATGAATATGCTTTGATCTAAACCATTCCATTGTAGCTCTGGCTGTATGTTTAGGGTCGTTGTCCTGCTGGAAGGTGAACCTCCGCCCCAGTCTCAAGCCTTTTGCAGACTCTAACAGGTTTTGTTCTAAGATTGCCATGTATTTGGCTCCATCCTTCTTCACATCAACTCTGATCAGCTTCCCTGTCCTTGCTGAAGAAAAGCATCCCCACAACATGATGCTGCCACCACCATGTTTCACAGTGGGGATGGTGTGTTCAGGGTGATGTGCAGTGTTAGTTTTCCGCCACACATTTAGGCCAAAAAGTTCAGTTTTGGTCTCATCTCAAACCATCTCATCTCATCACCAGAGCACCTTCTTCCACATGTTTGCTGTGTCCCCCACATGGCTTCTCGCAAACTGCAAAAGGGACCTCTTATGACTTCCTTCTTCCATAAAGGTCAGATTTGTGGAATGCAAGACTAATAGTTGTCCTGTGGACAGATTCTCCCACCTGAGCTGTGGATCTCTGCAGCTCCTCCAGAGTTACCATGGGCCTCTTGGCTGCTTCTCTGATGAATGCTCTCCTTGCCCGGCCTGTCAGTTTAGGTGGACGGCCATGTCTTGGTCGGTTTGCAGTTGTGCCATACTCTTTCCATTTTCGGATGATGGATTGAACAGTGCTCCGTGAGATCTTCAAAGCTTGGGATATTTTTTTATAACCTTGCCCTGCTTTAAACTTCTCCACAAATTTACCCCTGACCTGTCTGGTGTGTTCCTTGGCCTTCATGATGCTGTTTGTTCACTAAGGTTCTCTAACAAACCTCTGAGGGCTTATCAGAGCAGCTTTATTTATACTGAGATTAAATTACACACAAGTGGACCCTATTTACTATTTGGGTGTTTTCTGAAGGCAATTGGTTCCACTAGATTTTAGTTAGGGGTATCAGAGAAAAGGAGCTGAATACAAATGAATGCCAGAATTTTCACATATTTCTTTGTAAAAAATGTTTAAAACTATTTATCATTTTCCTTCCACGTCACTATTATGTGCCACTTTGTGTTGGTCTATCACATAAAATCTAAATAAAAATACATTTACGTTTTTGGTTGTAACATGACAAAATTTGGAAAATTTCAAAGGGTATAAATACTTTTTCAAGATCTGTATATGGCCAAAATTGGTGGACGCCTGAAGATAACTTCCGGAGCTCTAATGCTGCTCATTGTGGTCTCAGTTCATTCAAGAGCAGAGTTGCTGGAACTGTTATGCCTGCTTCTCCCCTCCTTCTGCCAATTCACAGAAGCCTTTGTATTATGTGAACTCATTCACAAAATACAAAGGCTTCTGTGAATGGGCTAGCTGGGGGGGGGGGTGCAGGCATAAGTGCTTTGTGTGCTTCCCTCCTTGCACAGCCAGAGTTTAGGAGTTTATGCTCTGGGAGTGCAATAAACCTGTCAAATATAAGTGATAGAGATAAGTCCCAGAGATGACATGCACCTATTTAGACTTAAATCATAGTGTGCCTTCACTTTTTGCAAACTTGCTGAATTCCTGGTAAATCAACTATACAGCCTTCCGGGAAGGCTTTCCACTATATTTTGTAGTGTGCCTGTGGGAAATTGATATCAGTACCTGATTCCCCAAATGTTCGACAAAGAATTCTGGTTTGTAATCCGCAATCCAATGCAACCCAAAGGTGTACAGTAGAGTTGAGGTCAGAGCTGTGGACAGGCCACTCGAGTTCCTCCATACCAAACTCATGACGAACTGTTGTCACAAGGATAGAAGAGCACCATTGTCTAAAATGTCTTTATGTGTTGTAGATCAACACTACTACCCTTCCCTGGAAACATCTGTACTCAATCAGTTGAAGAAGTCTCCATGTACTTTTGGCCATAAAATATTGGTGTGATGGCAAGGTGGCCATATAGTGTATGTATATATGTATATTCTAGTTATTATAATGTAGACATTTTGGTAAATGTCAAGGTTAGAACCACCTGTTTAAAACTCTAGGTAGACATTTACTATGTAGCAGAAATATATTTGCAGTTTCTTGCAGACTACTTAGGCCCCATTCACAAAGGTATTTAGGCCATTAGCAATTACATGCTGGAGACCCAGTGGGGGGTTCCAAGCGATTGGCATCCTTGGCCAACCATTCACAGGTAATTGCTCCATGAGCGATTACATGTGAGTGGTTTTTCATTGCAGTGGGACGTGTTGAAAAGCTCACATAAGTCAAATATTACCAACATTTTGTCCGTAGGATTCAATATTGAGTTGGCCCACCCTTTGCAGCTATAACAGCTTCAACTCTTCTGGGAAGGCTGTCCACAAGGTTTAGGAGTGTGCCTATGGGAATGTTTGACCATCCTTCCAGAAGCGCATTTGTGAGATCAGGCACTGATGTGGATGAGAAGGCCTGACTTGCAGTCTCCGCTCTAATTAATCTCAAAGGATCTGTCGGGTAGAGGTCCGGACTCTGGGTCAGTCAGGTTCCTCTACCCCAAACTCGCTCATCCATGTCTTTATGGACCTTGCTATGTGCACTGGTCCAAATTATTTGGTGGAGGGTGGATTATGGCGTGGGGTTGTTTTTCAGGGGTTGGGCTTGGCTCCTTAGTTTCAGTGAAGGAAACTCTTAAGGCCTCAGCATACCAAGACATTTTGGACAACTTCATGCTCCCAACTTTGTAGGAACAGTTTGGGGATGGCCCCTTCCTGTTCCAACATGACTGAGCACCCGTGCACAAACAAGGTCCATAAAGACATGGATGAGCGAGTTTGGGGTGGAGGAACTTGACTGGCCTGACCTCAACCCATTAGAACACCTTTGGGATGAATTAGAGCGGAGACTGTGAGCCAGGCCTTCTCTTCCAACGTAAGTGCCTGACCTCACAAATGCACTTCTGGAAGAATAGTCAAACATTCCCATAGACACACTCCTAAACCTTGTGGACAGCCTTCCCAGAAGAGTTGAAGCTGTTATAGCTGCAAAGGGTGGACCAGCTCAATATTGAACCCTACAGACTAAGACTGGGATACCATTAAAGTTTAAGTGCGTGTAAAGGCAGGTGTCCCAATACTTTTGGTGATATAGTGTATATGTGACCCAACTGTCCAAAGGCGGTTTTGTATTGCATATGGACTCGCAACAGATATTCCCGATGTTTTCCATACATCTTGTGTAGTATGATTAATATACATGGTATATAAACAGATGTGTCTCTAACGATGCTGTGCGATGTTTCATCAGATAGCTCCCCTAATCACCAGAGGTATACCTAGTTCACTGAACACAAATGAAAGGCACTGATGTAGAAGAGATACTGTTAAGAGAGATGTAATTACACGTGGTCCTGTCATGTAAATAGACAAGCGCTGACAGATGGCAGAGTGTAAAAGTCGCATTAGTGTGTCAGAGATAAATAGAGCTTATAGCATGAGTGGCTGGAGCACAGGACGGGAGGAGGCCACTGGAGCATCACTCTTCTCTACTGTGAGCCAAGGAAGGTGAGGGTTTAATAGAATGGCTGACTCCACACTTCGCTTTTATAGAATATAATTGGTGCCACATCTTTTTTTCTTTTTTTTTTTTTCCTCTTCGCCTTTATAGGCAATTGCTGGTAATATATGTCGGCCCTTGCAGCCTTTATTTCTGCCTTTTTTTTTGCTGGATTTTAGCTAATGTGTAAAACGCTTTGATAAAAGATCTTTGATAACCAATCTTTGGCTCTGCCTGTAGTACGAAGATGTCAGCAGTTTTGTATACATTAAGCTGACGAATGTTTGTAATTGCGATTCTGCTGAGGTTTTCTCTTCGACCTCCAAATTCTTCCAGTCAACTTGTAAAAAAACTTTTGATAGTTAAAACACACGTGCCGGTTCTCACGGGAAATTTCATCCAGGCCAAGCTGGCCGTACACTGGAAGATGTTTGAAGGAACTCATCACTACATTTGAGAATATCAACAGAGACTGTCTTGACCAATGTCATTTGAAGGTCCTTCGAAATTCCCTTTGCTTTCAACATTAAGTGACATTCCTCACAGGGGAGATCTGCACAGATAATCAGGGCATTGATTATTAGTGTAGCCCCACCAGTGATGCCAATCAGTGCTGCCTTTCAGTGCCTCCTCATCAGTTCCACCTATCAGTGCCTATCAGTGCCGCCTATCAGTGATGCCTATCAGTGCCTGTCAGTGCTGCATATAATTTCCTCCTCATCAGTGCCCATCAGTGCCACCATCAGTGCAGCCTATCAGTGCCGCCTATTAGTGGCCATCAGTGCCGCCTATCAGTGGCCATCAGTGCCGCCTATCAGTGGCCATCAGTGCTGCCTATCAGGGCCTATCAGTGCTGCCTATCAGTGCCTATCAGTGCTGCATATAATTGCCTCCTCATCAGTGCCACCTCATCAGTGCAGCCTATCAGTGCCGCCTATCAGTGGCCATCAGTGCTGCATATCAGTGCCGTCTATCAGTGCTGCATATTAATGCCTCCTCATCAGTGCAGCCTATAAGTGCCCATTAGTGCAACCTATCAGTGCTGCCTCATCAGTGCCTATCAGTGCCTGTCAGTGCTGCATATAATTGCCTCCTCATCAGTGCCCATCAGTGCCACCATCAGTGCCGCCTATTAGTGGCCATCAGTGCCGCCCATCAGTGCCGCCTATCAGTGGCCATCAGTGCTGCCTATCAGTGCTGCATATAATTGCCTCCTCATCAGTGCCACCTCATCAGTGCCCATCAGTGCCGCCTATCAGTTTCCATCAGTGCTGCATATCAGTGCCACCTATCAGTGCCTATCAGTGCTGCATATAATTGCCTCCTCATCAGTGCCACCTCATCAGTGCAGCCTATCAGTGCCCATCAGTGCCGTCTATCAGTTTCCATCAGTGCTGCATATCAGTGCCACCTATCAGTGCCTATCAGTGCTGCATATTAATGCCTCCTCATCAGTGCAGCCTATAAGTGCCCATCAGTGCAACCTATCAGTGCTGCCTCAGCAGCGCACATCAGTGAAGGAGAAAAATTACTTAATTACAATATTATATAAAAGAAACTAAGAAAAACTTTTCGTTTAGCAAAAAAAAAACCCAGTGGTGATTAAATACCCCCAAAAGAAAGCTCTATCTGTCTCAAAAAAATCATAAACATTTTGTTTGGGTACAGTGTAGCATGACCGCGCAATTGTCATTCAAAGTGCAACAGCGCTGGAAGCTGAAAACTAGCCTGGGCAGAAAAGGGGTAAATGCGCCAGTATTGAATTGGTAATTCAACAAACTGAAGTTATCCCCCAGGCGCGATTTGACATGTCAAATCGCATGCCAAATCGCAGCCTATTGCTGGCAACGGCACTGTCCCAATCGGTGTGACGCCGACTTTGTGACACCGCACCGATTTCCAAAAGTAGTTCCTGCACCACTTTTGGCGACTTCAGGGGGCGATCTCAATAGACATCTGTACATGAACCCACACAGATGTCTTTCAAATCGCCCCCGAACTCGCACTGAAATGCGGGTTCTGAAATCTTACGAGTTCGGCTGAACTTGCGCGATTTCAAACCGCGTTCAGTGCGATGGAGGGCTCAGAGACTGATTGTTTATCATGCAGCTGCATCAGATTCTAACTTGCTCCAGTTTTAGTAAATCTCCTCCCAGGCTAACATGCAGGGGGGTTGTAGCCTCCCTGGCGGTTTTCCCGAGTGTGGCTCGGGGTTAATTTTCAGCACCATTAGCGGTAACCCCGAGCCACACTCGGGATTGTATTGCAGGATCCTGGAAGAGGTTGCTTACCTTGTCCCCAGGATCCTGCGATGTCCCCCCCCCGCTGTGTCTGTGGGCTGTGTCCTCCGCCCGAAGCCTTTGTGTGCTGGGCTCCGTTCCCTGCGAGCGTCACAACGCACGGGGGCGGAGCCTGGCGGCAAATTCAAAAAAGTGAAAATTCATAACACATACAGTACTGTAATCTTACAGATTACAGTACTGTATGAAATCATTTCACATCCCTTTTGTCCCCAGTGCTTTGTCCAATGCCCTGCATGCAGTTTTATATGATATATACTGTTCTTTCTGCCTGGAAACTGGAGATTGTCCATAGCAACCAAAAAGTGTCCCTTTATGTCAAAAGAGGTTTTAGACCAGCTAGAAAACAGCGATAGTAAATTAGAACACTTGCAGAATTGAGCGATAGTGAATCGTGGGGAAATTATTTTACTATTATTATATTATTATTTTTTATAATTATTTATATTTATTTATTACCGTATTTTATAATTTATGATTTTGTGTTTTCAAACTTCATCATACCCGGGATATCTACTAGACTCTTGGCGGACATATTTAAGTGTGTTATTGCTAAGAATTACAGGCCTACAATATAAAATGCCAAATTTCCATGCAAAATAATTGTACCGCTTTGAGGCGCAAAAATCTGAAATAATCATACCGCCAGGGAGGTTAACAGAAAAAGAAAGCATAGATACCCCTAAGAACAGTATCAAAAATGTCCCATGTGCATGAGGGGAAGCTCTGCTGACCTCCATCATCCAATCTTATGCAAGCAAAAATGCATTTTTTTTTTAAATTTTCCTCGCACGTGATTGGGTATTCTTTGTAAAGCGAAGTTTTACCTCATTTACTAAGATCTAGAGCAAATGCCCTTGCAGAGGGCAACTGCACGTGTGTGTGCAAAGTGCCCAGTCTACCTCTAGTAAATCCGCCCCATAATGTGCCACTTGTAGTCTCCATTGGGGGCTCTTGTAACAAGGGCGCAATTAGGAGACAAGGAGCAAGCGATGCCCCCCCTATAATGGAAGGAGCCTGAACGAGGATCACCAGGTATTATTTTAATGAGCGCCGCAGATTCAGAAATGCTGACAATTACTTGTGAAATCACATTAACCCTCTTAACGCTTATATGAGATTTTAGTGATTGGATTTCCGTCTGCTTTAAGTGATCTCCATAATAAACCCCGGGATAACGTTAAACCATTTATAGAATGCTGCGTCTTTCTTGCCATGATTGTAGAAAAGTACATGAAGCCCTTTGTCTGCCGCCTCTGCTCGGTGTCAAGGGACGGAGAGCCAGGAAAGGTGTATTAATATGCCAGTCACAGCTCGCTCATATTAATCACTCTCTCCTAAATCTAGTGGCAGACACTATTATCTCTTAGATAATCAAAGGGAGAATGTTGTGCCTGGTGTGAGAAGCATTAAATTAATGCCGCTGGTGAATTTTTATAGGGAAACTTACATTTTGACATGCACTTAATTAAAGGGAAAGTGATGTAAATTGCAAGAATTGGAAATGTCAAGGGTTTGCGGTCCGTTGTAGAGGTAACAGGGCAGAAAAGGGTGACTTGGGAAATGGTGCCACTGTTTCCGTCCAATAACGATGAATACTGTAATAAAGATAATTAGGCTGAGTGCCCCAGATGCTTAATAAGGCCTAACGCCAGCTTTGCTATCATTTTCGTTAATATACAAAAGTGCCGGGCGTATACAATATAGTGCAAATTAAAAATAACAAAGAAAACCAGTGAATTCAATTATATCAATAAATACAATCCAGTGAAAGGGAAAAAAGTCCAATAAAGTGCCAAATGTAAACGGTGTAGAATCTTCGGCAAGTGTCCATGTATTCATACACCAATGGATTCACGAAGAATCGTTCTTGCCAAACCAATCTATTAACCTTCTATGAGGAGGTGAGCTGCCATCTAGATAAAGGAAGGCCCGTAGACGTGGTGTATCTGAATTTTGCAAAGGCATTTGACACAGTTCCCCATAAACGTTTACTGTACAGAATAAGGTCCGTTGGCATGGACCATAGGGTGAGTACATGGATTGAAAACTGGCTACAAGGGCGAGTTCAGAGGGTGGTGATAAATGGGGGGTACTTGGAATGGTCGGGGGTGGGTAGTGGGGTCCCCCAGGGTTCCTTCCTGGGACCAATCCTATTTAATTTATTCATAAACGACCTGGAGGATGGGATAAACAGTTCAATCTCTGTATTTGCGGACGTTACTAAGCTAAGCAGGGCAATAACTTCTCCGCAGGATGTGGAAACCTTGCAGGAAGATCTGAATAAACTAATGGGGTGGGCAACTACATTGCAAATGAGATTTGATGTGGAAAAATGTAAATGAATGTATTTAGGTGGCAAAAACATGAATGCAATCTATTGGCTAGGGGGAGAACCTCTAGAGGAATCTAGGATGGAAAAGAACTTGGGGGTCCTAGTAGATGATACGCTCAGCAATGGCATGCAATGCCAAGCTGCTGCAAGCAAAGCCATCGGAATATTGGCATGCATTAAAAAAGGGATTAACTAAAGCGATAATTATCCCGCTCTACAAGACTCTGGTCCGGCCTCACCTGGAGTATGCCATCCAGTTCTCGGCACCAGTCCTCAGGAAGGATGTGCTGGAACTGGAGAGGGTCCAGAAAAGGGCAACAAAGCTAATAAAGGGACTGGAGGATTGGATAGTGGCGGATGTCAGCGGATCCAGACGGATGGCGGATCGGAGACGATCGAATGAAAACGGACCGGCGGTCCGTTCTCACCCGATCTTCCCATAGAGGAGTGTCTTCTCTACACAGTGAGCAGAGACGGACCTGTCATCAGCCTGCTCAGCGGAGCGATCCCCCACTAAGGAAGCGGAATCCTTGAGGCGGAGGCGCCCATGTGAAAGGGGCCCTAGGCAGGACATACATTACACATTTTTTTAAACAAAGTGCGATTGCCCCATCCAAAACACTCAAGGTGGAGCTGAAAACCTTCCCAGCCGGCAGAAATTCAATGATTAGTGTTGCTGGCTACGGCCAGCAACATTGATCATTCGGGAAAAACCCAGCAGGCTGATTGTACACAAGTTAATCGATGGATCAACTTGTGTACAACCAGCTAGCCCATATATGCATCGAAATTTGTCCGGTTCCTGCTGAACCGGCCAAATTTTGATCCATGTGTGGCCAGCTTTATATGAACTTTTTAGACTTTTTGACTTTAGTGGCAGTGTTTTCCTGGATTGCCTTAACATTTCAATCGCTGATTTATTTTGAAGACTGGGGGGGGGGGGGGTCACACCGAACTGTTATAAGGCAGTTAGGGAAGTCAAAATCCCCCAGCTTGGGCCCTTCCAGTGTCCTTCCTGAGAACAAATGTCCATTTATTGAGTTATTATAGGAAGCAGCTCAGGGTGGACAGTAGGCTGTCGGAGGAATGGATTAGCAAAACTCGAATTTCTGGAGTCTCGTAATTCTGCGCTAATTGCTTCATATTCAATTACACGAGAAGCAGAGACAGGCTCAAGACGGACAGGAACACTTATCGGGATGACGTGGGCTGCTGCTATAGCAGCGGAGAAACAGGTCAGGAAGCACAAGAAGAACAATACTCGGCCAATTTAGGAGTCATGTCAGACTGACTTCTAATTGCAGGAGGCTGAGAGTTTACATAGATGCAGTCCACACAAGGCTAATTAACATTGCAATAGGATACGTTTGTAATCAGGCCGCTCCAGCGCTGTTATACATTTCTGCGAAGAAGGTACAAACGCCAGCTTCCAAATATAATGAGCTGCTTGGTACTCCCCTTTTTGCTGCCTCTTGTTGTCAGTTTATTCAGAAAACCACAGACTTTATTTTTTTTTAGTAGCAGCAAAGAAAGGGATATTAAACCCAAAACCAAAAATGTAATATATTGCAGCTTACTGAATTATTAGATGTGGTGGCTGCATTAGCTTTATTTTTTGTAGTTTTTTTTCCCCCCTGTTATCACCTGATGATCTGGCCATTTAGACCCCATACACACTACACAACTATTGTTGTCTGATTTCCTTTAGATTTACCAAAACCATGTAGTGCAAGGGCTTGCCTGATTGCATACAAATTGAAAAAAAACTCTTAGGGCCCTTTCATACGGGGGCGGTTTGCAGGCGCTATTGCGCTAATAATAGCGCCTGAAAACCGACCCAAAACAGCCACTGCTGTCTTTCCAGTGTGAAAGCCCCGAGGGCTTTCACACTGGAGCGGTGCGCTGGCAGGACGGGAAAAAAAGTCCTGCTAGCAGCATCTTCGGAGCGGTGAAGATGAAATCAATGGGACAGCGCGGCTATACCGCTGGCCAAGCACCTCAGCAGAGGCGCTTTGCGGTGGTTTTTAACCCTTTCTCAGCCGCTAGCGGGGGGTAAAACTGCCCCGCTAGCGGCCGAATACCAACGGTAAAGCGCCGCTTACAATAGCAGCGTTTTACCGCCGACGCCGCCCCCGCCCCAGTGTGAAAAGGCCCTTATGCCGCGTACACCCGATCAGACCTCTCGTCAGAAAGAGATATGATGGCTTTTCCGACGGGATTCCGCTCAAGCTTGCCTTGCATACACACGGTCACGCAAAAGTTCGCTGAAAGTACGACCGTCAAGAACGCGGCGACGTACAACACTACGACGAGCCCAGAAAAATTAAGTTCAATGCTTCCGAGCATGCGTCAAATTGTTTCCGAGCATGCGTAGGAATTTGGCGTGTTGGAATTGCCACAGACGATCGCATTTTCGGATAGGAACTTTGTCCGACCGAAAAATTGAGAACCTGCTCGCAATCTTTTTCTGGCTGGAATTCGGCCAGCAAAAGTCAGATGGAGCATACACACGGTCGCATTTTCCAACGAAAAACTCTCATCGGTCTTTTGCGGGCCAAATTCCGATCGTGTGTACGGGGCATTAGCCCCTTTCACACTGGGGCGCTTTGCAGGCGCTGTAACACTAAAAATAGCACCTGCAAAGCGTCCTGAAAGAGCCGCTGCTGTCTCTCCATTGTGAAAGCCCCGAGGGCTTTCTCACTGGAGCGGTGCGCTGGCTAGCAGCTTCTTTGGAGCTGTGTATACCCCGCTCTTTCACCGCTCCTGCCCATTGAAATCAATGGGATAGCGCGGCTATACCGCCGGCAAAGCGCCTCTGCAGAGGCGCTTTGCGGTGGTTTTAACCCTTTCTCGGCCGCTAACGGGGGGTAAAAGCACCCCGCTAGCTGCCGAATAGCGCCACAAAGTTGACAGTAAAGCGCCGCTAAAAGTCCGTTTGGTCCTTTGGACTAGCATACAGACGAACGGTTTTCCTGATACGATCTGAAACTTTCTATTTCTAAGTCCGTCAGAATTTTAGAAAGAAAAAAGTCCAATGAAGCCCACACACGATCGAAATATCCAATGGAATGATTCCGTCCTTTCCTGCCGGAAAGTCCGGTCGTGTGTACGCGGCATTACCCTGTTTCCCCGCAAATAAGACCTAGCGTGATTTTCGGTGATGGCTGCAATATAAGCCCTACCCCCCTCATATAAGCCCTAGTTAAAGTCCTTGTAGGTCTTATTTTCAGGGTAGTGCTTTTTTTCGGGGAAACAGGGTAGGGCTTATTTGGGAGGTAGGGCTTATATTGCAGCCATCACTGACAATCACGCTAGGTCTTATTTTCGGGGAAACAGGGTAGCGACTCAAAATGGTGCTTATGCCAAATTTCATAAACACCTGGGGCAACTGGCTTTTTACCCTCCAATCTTCCTTGGCGAGTGTTATATTATAGTGCACTATACGGTACTGCAATTATTAATCCTATTTTCATTGCAATTATTCTTGCTTACCTCTTTTCTCTGAAATCTGGATTGTTCCGCTGTAATATGGAATGCCTTTGAAGGCTTTACTGTTCTGTTGTCATTCACCTTTGCCTATCTTTTGTTATTGCAATTTTCATAATTAACCCCTTGACACCAAGGTAACACAAATACAGTAAAACCTTGGATTGCGAGCATAATTCGTTCCGGAAACATGCTTGTAATCCAAAGCACTTGTATATCAAAGTCAATTTCCCGCAGGAAATAATGGAAACTCAGATGATTCATTCCACAACCATTTATTCATAAGTCCTTCAGTTTATAGTCCATATAAAAAATTTTTAGTAATGTGACCAGGTTGTGTAACCATAAAATGTCCATCCACATATGGAAGCCTCCACAAGGGGATTAGAAGCAAAATCCAGCAGGAGCTCCAGAGTATAAAAGAGAAGAGAGGCGCCTCTAAGTGTAGCAATATGGTTACATTTAATGAAGGTACAACATTTAGCAACTCACATGGTTGATGATTAAAACAGGCACATCCAAATATGCAGGCATCCGGGGTAAAGCTGTCCACATAGACTGCCCTCCGCATCGCCGGCTCTCACCGCTGTCAGTCTGCAATCGTGATCGGGAAGACTACCCTGCAGTAGAGCGATCTGAAAGCGAGGCTTGAAGCGCTCATGGATCGCAGCGTGGAAGGGATGACGGATGCCTGCATACTTAGATGTGCCTCTTTTAAACATCAACCATGTGAGTTGCTAAATGTTATACCTTCATTAAATGTAACCATATTGCTACACTTAGAGGCTCCTCTCTTCTCTTTTATACTCAATTGTGACATGACGCTACTTGTATATCTACTTGTATATCAAGACATCATATCAAGTCAAAATGTATTTAAAAATGTGCTTGTCTTGCAAAACACTCTCAAGCCAAGTTATTCTCAAACCAAGATTTTACTGTATGCGGCCTTTGGCTTCAAGGGGTTTGTATCGGGGTGATGCCTGCAGCTGCAGGCTTCACCCCGGTACCATTTTTTAGAGTGGACGGTCGGATTTCTTGTAATAACAGCTGATGTGGTTCGCCCAGGTTCTCCTGTCCCACCGGGGGGCCCGAGCGACCAGCCAGCACTTCCGCCGGCTGGCCGGAGACCCGAATAAAGTCGGAATCGGCTTTGATCGGGTCCCGGATGTAATAACCCGGAAGCGACATCATGACATCCCTTCCAGTTTACTGAAGACTTACAGGCGCCAGATTTAAAAAAAAATAACAGTATTCAAAACAGCCAAACTTAGCGTTTTGAATTCTTTTAAGTGCAAAGGAGGCATTTGGGGTCTTATAGACCCCAGATCCCTCCATAAGGAATACCTGTCACTGCCTATTACTGTCACAAGGGATGTTAACATTCCTTGTAACGGCAATAAAAGTCAAAAAATTAAAAGCGACAGTGTAAAAATAAAATAAATAAGAAAAAAAAAAGTTTAAATCGCCCCATCCCTCCGTGCTCGCGTGCAGAAGTGTTCAAACCACACATGTGAGGTATCGCCGCGATCATTCAAGTGAGAGCAATAATTCTAATGCAGGTAACCTGTAGACATTTTTAAAACGTCGCCTATGGAGATTTTTATGTACTGTAGTTTGTTGCTATTCCACGAGTGTGTGTAATTTTTTTTTCCAATTTTTCTTTATTAAAGGTTTTACATATTAAACAAAATGACATAGACAATAAGAAGGTAATCATATGTTCAGTCAAGTAATACAAAAGTGTAGTACAAAAAAAGATAACATGAGAGTATCTAAGAGCAACAATAAGAACAAGAGAGAAGGAAAACTCAATACACTCTGTGAACATAAGGATACAAATGTAGACCTACCCATAGAGGATCTGGAATAACATATCATATGAGTGCCATATATCAATGTTTTTTTTTAAAAAGAAAAAAAAATCTGCCCTGTGAGCGGAGTACTTATAACTTCTTGGTAATGTTGGATCAAGTTGTAGCACCTTTAGTATATCACGAGATCAGGGCCCTTGACACCAAAGGAGATTAGGTATTTAGAGTTAGTTTACATTGCCCCACCATCGGAGTCAAGAAGAGAGAGGCTCCAGGACTCTCCATTTGTATCCATAAATTGGATCATTAAACATAAAAAGAGAAAAAAGGAGGGGAAGAAGAGAAGTAAATTAGAGTAAAATTAATTAAAATAAAATAAGGAAGAGGAGGGGGGAGGATGGGAAGGAGAGGAAAATGAAAAAAGTAAAGGTCAGGAATCCAAAGTAGGAGTCATTTCCCTCGGCCTAGGCTATCTATCCAGTTCTAGAGTCTATGGGGCTTGGAGGTACTTAATCCAGGGGGACCACACCCTGTCAAATCTGGCCTGTCTGTCTTTAAGGATGCTGGTCGATTTTTCATTGACCATGAACCAAGAAAGTTTATTCTTTACCAGTGCAAGGCTGACCACTGGAGTTTTCCATGCTCGTGCTATTGTAATTTTAGCTGCTGAAAAAATAAAGAAGATGAGAGTTCGGAGATGTCTAGGGGTCTCGTCCAGCAGGTCCGCAAACAGCACCGTCTTAGGATTTTTAGGTAGATTTTGTCCTGTTACTGAATAGACTAGGGTGAATATTCTGATCCAAAAGCGCTGGACCTTGGGACAGGACCACCAGACATGTAACATGGTACCCTCATGAGTGTGTGTAATTTTAAAGCATGACATGTTAGGTATCTGTTGACTCGGCGTAACATCATCTTTCACATTATTCAAAAAAATTGGGCTAACTTTACTGTTTTTTCTTTTGTTTTGTTTTTTAATTCATGAAAGTGTATTTCTTCCACAATAATTGCATTTGAAAGACAGCTGCGCAAATACAGTACAGTGTGACATAAAACATTGCAATGATCGCCATTTTATTCTGTAAGGTCTCTG
Source organism: Lithobates clamitans (assembly GCA_037952925.1). Taxonomy (NCBI): domain Eukaryota; kingdom Metazoa; phylum Chordata; class Amphibia; order Anura; family Ranidae; genus Lithobates; species Lithobates clamitans. The sequence continues at coordinate 2,028,990 of JBBGZY010001643.1, read as the reverse complement.
CTAAAAAATATATATGTTTGAGGGTTCTAAAATACAGATTTTAACTTGTAAGCAACAAGTGTCAGAAAAAGACTTAGGCAGTTAAGCTATTGCATATTATTGTTACTATGTTTTGAATACTTCAATAGACAGTATATTGAAAGAAATTGCCTCCACTCTTGATGAAGCAGCACAGGGGCACCTTAGCATTGTCATTCTGGGGGGGGGGGGGCATTAGAGGGGGAATCAGGTGAAATCTAAACGTGTATGGCTAGTCTTACACTGTACTAAGGTATGGATGACGGACCAAGAGCTTGCACTTTCAAAATAAGCCAGAGTTGGGAGTTGCTGTATCTCTACGAGGTTGAGTTACTGAAGGCAAATGGACTGTGCACTTTGCAAGGGCAGTTGCACTTATCTTCCTTAGTAAATGTAATTCACTTTGTAAAGAATACCCAATCAGGTGCAATGAAAATAATAAATTTGAAATTTGAAAAATTTAAAATGATTGGATAATAAAAATAAGAGCTTCACCACATTCATTAAGCTTTGGGGAAAATTAGATCCTGATTCCACTGGGGATCATGGTGGGCTTGTAGTCAAGGCAATGAAAATGAAAAGTTTTCCATACTAAACACCAGTATGCTAGAGGGGCTCCCTTAGTCATACATCATGATATAACGTTTGTGGTCTAAGCCTTTTAGTCTCTGTATCATGTAGGGTATAGGAGTAACTGAAACCACACATAAAATGACCTTAGGTTGGTGCACCTTGCTATTTTTTGTGTTGTACTTAGGGCAGTACATCACCCTCGAGAAAACTGGTCTATTGGTCTAATACACCCTTTCTCAACCTTTTGTGACATAACATAAAGGAACCCCTGAAGTAACTTTCCAGTCTCAATGAGCCCCTGCTAATAATTACTCTATAATTACTCTATCTATGGCTCATGGAACATTAGTGGTATGGTCACTGGAAATGATGCTCTATACATTTATAGTCAGTGGGAAAAAATCTCCCCCCCGTACAGATGGCTAAAAGTATGAACGCTGTCTGTGGTTACTTATCTAAGCGGCAGAAATTGCTAATTGCTCAAGCAACCCCTAGCAACCTTTGAATGAACCCTGGTTGAGAAATGCTGGTCTAATATCTTTCACCAAGCCCAAAAACTGAGAGCCGAGAATTAAAGGAGAGAGGAAGTCTCTGTCACTCTGCTGTGCCTTGAGAAGTAAATCAGAGCTTTCCTCACCCTTTGGTGCTTGGCTAGGAAAGAATTTTTACTTACATTTTCATTTTCTTTTGCTCTCCTGCATGCTTAGTAGTCAATGATATGAACACTTAAGAAAAATATAAAGTGCGCTGTCCCTTTATATATATTTTTTTCTAAATATTTTCTGTTGGCCCAGTGTCTGGGTTATCAAAGTTGCAGCAGTCCAGCATTTATTGTATTACTTTGAGCTAAGTGCAAGATTTTTCTTTAAACATCAATGACATTGACACTGCATACCAAAAAAATCCCAGAATCCCAGCCCTGCATTTTTTTTTGTAAAGTACCCTACTGTTGGAGAGACATTGGATAACACCTTATTTTTGTATTTTGCAGGGTCTTATACTGACGAGGCTTGGAAGGTACACCCTGGCTGAGAAGTTTCTACGGGATGCGGTACAGGTTCAGAGCACATCACACGATGCCTGGAAAGGGCTGGGTGACGTTTTACAAGCACAGGGGAAGCATGAAGCTGCTGTAGAATGTTTCATAAGTGCACTAGACTTGGAGTCCAGCAGCCCGATATCCCCGTTCACCATGATACCTCGTGAACTGTGAGGAACTCTTCAGGAACTGGAACATTCTCTTTATTTAAAGCCCACTGTTTTGGGTGGATGTCCTCAGGTTGAATTACCCACCAGCCTCTTTCATATGAGGGATTTGGTGATATCCGAGTCCCGGCACCAAAGTGTTCTTATATGATTGTGCATGGACATGTAGTGCAATGTGTGATCACATATACCACCACCAAGTCAGAATTTTGATCCAATATAAACAGAACTGCTATGGAATCAGAAATCAGGTGGACCTCGGAACCAACGTATATCACTCTTTTAAAGCCCAACTCCAAACCAATTATTTTGAGTATTTTTTGATAGGGTGGGGAAAAGCTTACATTTTTATTCAGGTTTTTATTTTTTGTATGACCCTATTGGGTTAACTCTTCATCTCTTTTCCACCTCCTTATGCAAGCACAAGAAATGGGGGCAACAGTTGCCAAAAACATGTTCTAATTCTTCCGTACTCTATTAAAAATATGTTTGTATTACACATGTGTCCCAGGTGGAGAGATTTTCCATCACCTCCTGTTCTGATAGGAAAAGAGGTGAAATCTTCCCAGACAGCAATAGAAACCCTGCAGAGGATTTAACTCTTTCTTGCTTTATTAAAAGCTAAAACAATGTTCTGGCTGGAGTTGGGCTTTAAGATCTGTATACAGTACATGGTTTTCTCAGCTGCTGTCAAAAAAACCAAAGTGTCCTTTTATCCATCGCTAGGTGAGTTTCTAAAACACCTAATTGGAAAGAATGGGCTTGGGCCAGGGAGGCAATTGCCCCCAGGGCTAGTACTAGTAATATACCGGTGGCGATGTGTATAGAGAGTTGACTTACTATACATCATTCGGACATCATAGTGGAACATGCGATCAGTGACACGCTGGGCATTAGTTAGCAACATGTTTTCCCTGTTCAGAGTTGTGATCACAGCTTTTGGTAGAGTGAAGTCTTTCCTTGTGGCTCTAAAATGTCATGTAAGCGAATACTGTGAGTGGCAAAGGAGGTTGGAAGATGTCAAGGTGTGTCACAAAAAACAGGTCCTTTAAAAAAAAAAACAGGTCCTTTCATCAGGCCCACCAAGCATGATGGAACACTTTTTATTATAGACTTTCTTTAGCCTAAAAAAATCTGTCACGACCACGAAAGTGCTAGTTGAACCTAGTAGTTGTGAAATGTTGGCTACTCTAAAATTGAGAGAGTAATCAGTCTAAAACGCATTGGTGATCTATGTATTGAGTTGTCTTCCATGGGAACATGATAAAATGGGCTGGGGAATACCCCAATGCCACTTTTGTGTAGTTGGACACACAATGTGCACTCCCTTTAGCCAGGGCTCTAATTTATAATCTAATATTTATGATATAGATGAACTGTACCAACTACACATAAAACTGGCAATAGCAGCCTTTGAGGAATTTAAGAACTTATAGGCATTTCCAACAACTGCCATCAATCCAAATCCAAAATATCAGGTAAAACAGGGGTGCTCAACCTTTTGAAGAGCAAGGGCCACTTAAGTGATTGCTCCCCAAACCGCAAATGTAATTGAGCCCTTACAGTCATGCGCCCTCCATAAGGCTGCTTTCATACTGATGTGCTGCGGTTTGCCAGCACCGTGGATGCAGTGCAGTGTACCTGCGGCTTTCCTGGAGGTTAGCTGTGCTTTGCCTTAGGCTTCAATTACATCTTGTGGGTGTGGTGCACTTTCTGAAAGCACATGAAACCCGCAGGAAATATTAGACGTTTATGGCTCAGTGTAATTAACCCACAGGAAAGCTACAGGTGCATTGCACTGCATCTCCAGATCAGTGTGAAAACAGTCTAATGGTTGTTAACACTTTTAAAGGTGCTAATATGCCCATTGCAAAAGCTATTATGCCCAGTGTATGTGTTGTTTAATACACTGACCTTCTTTTCCTCCGAAAGCTGCTGCTGGCATTGCTCTCCAGGCTGCTAAAAAGGATTAGAGGTTGCGTGCACTTGATATCACTCTTCCTGCAACAGGAGCCGGCGCTACAGAGGAAGCATCGGCTTATGTGGCTTCTGTTCTTTCTACTGCCAGCGCCGGCTCACTGCACTCTGATGCTCTGGGATGGCAGGAGCCCAGATCGGGATCAATGGGTTGCTGATGCCAGGCATGCACTTCCCTGGTTTGAGGTTGCAGGCCACATCAGAGGGCTCTGTAGGCTACATGTGGCCCCCGCGGACCACAGGTTAAGCACCCTGAGGTAGAAGGTGAATTCTGATTGGTTGCTTTAGGCCAATGGCACGCAGACCAGATCCAGTCTTTTGCTTGCCTTTATCCCACTATTGAGGCACTATTCTTCCCACTGGCACCAACAATGAGGTACAATTGCTTTCCCTGACAGCAACGGTGGGGCATATTTCCTCCCACTGGTTCTAACGATGGGGCACTATTCCTCCAACTGATACCAATGATGGGGCACTATTCCTTCCACTGACACCAACAATGGGGCATTATTCCTTCCACTAATACCAATAATGGGGCACCATTCCTCCCACTGACTCCAATGATGGAGCACTATTCCTCCCACTGACTCCAATGATGGGGTACTATTCCTCCCACTGACTCCAATGATGGGACACTATTCCTCCCACTAATACCAATGATTGGACACTATTCCTTCCACTAATACCAACAACTGGGCACCATTCCTTCCACTGACTCCAATGATGGGACATTATTCCTCCCACTGACTCCAATGGTGGAGCATTATTCCTCCCACTGACTCCAATGATGGGGCACTATTCCTCCCACTGACTCCAATGATGGGACACTATTCCTCCCATTAGTACTAATGATGGGGCACCTTTGCATCATTATTTGAGTGTACACTGCCTTAATAAATCTAATTTCTAAATTTCCTCACCACTGCCTCTAAATAAAACTATTTCATATTATATTAAACATTGCTTGCAGATAATAAGCACATACAGAGTCTAAAAAAACACATTGATTTTATTGTGCCTGAGTGTTAAACTGACCATTTTCATTTAAACGGACTCTTCATATTTAATGCAAAGTTTTACCTTTCTAGTAAATTTTATATGGTCAGACAAGGCAGCAAAATACATTTCTAAGTAGAATTTATTACCTATCTTGCTCACTTATGCTTATACAAGTGCTGGAAAATATTAAGTGTGCCTAATGGGAAACACTCATGTTTGGCTTGTTTCCATTGGAGACCAGTAAACATGGCCCTATATGGAATGCTGCGTCGTTATGTGCTGAGAGGTGTAAGTGGAGCATTCCATAGACACGGCTCTGAGCATGATCCCCTGCCTTGTTAGAAGGTAAAGGTGTGCTTTAAAGAGGACCTTTTGTACCCCGATCATGATCTTTAGTGCTTCTCTATACATTTTCTTCTCTTTTTTTTTATGCTCAGGACTAAAAAAAATGGGAATATTTAACCAGTTGTGGACATTAGGTGTACTAAACATGCCCCCTAAAAAATAAACCTTCACCTAAATACTTTGGGTTTGTGTAGTATGGACTGCACATGCCTATCCCCACAGGCCCCTGATTGCATAAGGCCCCATTCACACCTGAGCATTTTAAAATTTCCATTTGACGCTTCACCAAAACACTTCAATGCTCGACACTATGCACTATTTTCATGCAGATTCTTGCCTAGTAACTAGCTTTTCATAGGCTACAAACTAGCAAAAAAAAATAAAGTCTAAACCCTGCAAAAAATGCCTGTACAAACACTCAAAAAAGAGCCTGAAAAATATCCAAAGATGCTCAGCTCAAATGTGAATGGGGCAACTGAACTAGTAATACCTGGCTGTCACGTTGACAGCAGGGACTTGATCTGTGTCACAACAGCAGCTCTTTCTTTTCTTGTGTGAATTAAATGAGAAGTAGAGCCAAAGCTTGTTTGGCTGTACTTCTCCTGTGGGTCACAGAAATACAGTTCGTTCTGCACTCCTGTGACCCGTTTTCAGCAGACAGCAGGCTGTCGGCTGTCACAGAGCCGTTGTCTTGCAGAGAAAGTTCCCTCGGCGGATAAGTTCCCCCTGTACTGCCCTAGGTCCAGGTTCCTTCCCCACCATCCAAGTGGACCTAGAGGGGGAATCTAAAAGTGCCGAGCGCAGCAAGGCCGTGCCTGAAGCGTGGCGAGCGAAGCGAGCCCGCGAGGGGCCCTCTTACAGGCGCCGTGTACAGCTGATTTTCAGCTGTTCCGCGTCGGCTATTTCCGCCGGGTCCTACTGCGCAGGCGCAGTAGAGGGGGGAACTTATCCGCCGAGCGGAACTTTCTCGGCAGAACACCGGTCCAGGCTAGGGAAAGATCGTGACTATATGGTCGGGATCCACCCAGCTGCCTGGACAGGCACCCAGCTCAGCCTCTCAGCAAGCCACTAAGATCCTAAGCCCGGCTGCTCCAGCCCCTCCACAGCCCAGCGCTTTCTCAGGCTTCAGTACGTTCAGAATCACAGACCCAGAACAAGCATGTGGAAAGTAGTTGAAGTGAAGTCACACTTGTTCTCAGGGCATGTTTCCTGCTGGTGATAACAGTGGATCATTCATGCACAATGACCACTTGTCTTCTCTTTATTGGAAGCCTGAACAAGGACCTCCATGGTAGATCATCAAGAATTGATTTAATGAAAGTCGCAGATTACAAGTATTGCCATTTTAAAAGTATTTTCAATATTCCTGGGATTGGCTTTGCATCCACGTTGATTTCTTTTTCTAGGTTTAGATCATATTAATAAACAATGATTACATAAGAATCTAAGCGCTGAAAAGCTTGCGAGCTACCATAAGCATAAAATAAGTAGTTGTGTAGAAAGCTGCTAGCACTGATCACGTCCCATATGACCGTCCCATATGCAATCAGCATATAAATAAAAGAAAGTGCTGCGCTAACTTGTACTGGTTAATGTTAACCTGTGTACTTCCACATAAATATACACTATAACATATATCTATAGCAAATATCAAAACCAATATATAAAGTGCTGTAGTGCCAAAATTATTAACAATAAAGTGACTCTGTGCAACAGTATAATACAACATGTAAAATAACATCATCATCTGTCATAAAAGTCCATTATTTAAGTGCTCAAATTGTCTACACTAAAGTGTTCCAGTGCACTAAAAGTGCTATGTGCAAAGTTGACAAATTCATGTGAAGACATGCGTTGATGTAAATAAAATCCATTCCAAAGCTAAAAAATCAAATCCAAAACACTGTTGATAGCAAACGTGTCCTTGTGTCCACTCAGGTGCTCCCCCCTTCAGTATATGCGCTCACCTTAGAGCATGTGACCGTGCAATTAAGCCTGGTCAAAGCCTGCATATGAACCACCTCTGAGTTCAGTGTTTGCACTGGGATCCTGGGCTGGTTACTGGCACCTTTTCCACATGTATATAATAAGAGAGACTAGATAGTGTGATATTGTTTAAACTATATTTATTATTAGACAATAACCCCTTCTTTAGGGTACTCACATTTCATGGGTGCTACAGTGCACCACTCTTTAAAAGACCAAAGGGAATGCTGTGTCCACTGAACTTATGTGTCCTTTCCTTGCTGAGACCGATCCACTGCCTCATGCACCATCCTGTCCCCTCCCCAACGCGTTGATACCGGGAATGTGACGTATCTTCCTCAGGGGGAATTTGATTGGACGGTTGTTATCTCAGTCAATATATAGTGTTACGGCGACCATCGGACCTGCAGTGGACTTTTTGGTTGAAAATCAGACAGACTTTAGATTTGGAACATGTTTCAAATCTTTCCGATGGACTCGAGTCCGGTTGAAAAATCCGCTTGTCTGTATGTTAGTCCGACGGATGAAAAGCGACGCTAGGGCAACTATTGGCTACTGGCTATCAACTTCCTTATTTTAGTCCGGTCGCACGTCATCACGTACGCATCCATCGGACTTTGGTGTGATCCTGTGTAGGCAAGTCCGTTCGTTCGAAAGTCCGTCTAAAGTCCGTTGGAAAGACTGTCGGACCTTTGATGCCGAAAAGTCCGCCCGTGAGTACATGGCATAAGAGTACATTACCACCATACTGGTCACACTGGGGTTTTTGGGGTTTGCTGTGTGCTCTAGGGGTCCCAAACGGGAGGTTTTCACAACTCAACAACCATGGCTCAATCCGAAGCCCATTTCACCCTGCTCACTCAAGTTTGACCAGCTCACTCTCTCACTGCCAAGTGCAAACTGTTTTCTCTTCCTTTTCTGGACTCTGAGGCTTCTGGATTATCCCTTTAGCAACAAAGTCTCTGTAATCAGTGTTTGGTGGTTCTTCCCACCCAAAACTCTTCAAAACTTCAAAATTCTGAGTCCCCAGTAAGGATTTAGCAATCCATAGAGTACTGAAAGTCAGTCCTCTCCTCTCTATCCAGACTACCCTGGAACCCTTCACCTTGCATGGGTGAGAACCCCTGAGTACTCAACATACCTTCAAATTGCCCCCCTTAAATCTGACCTTTAATCATAGAAACTTGACAATAATATTCTTTAGCAAGGAACATACATTGCACATTAATAATTATGCTACCAAATTAGTGTGTGCTGTATGTTGCCTCCAGCATTGCTCCTGTTTCTTCTTGCTGGAGGCTGCCATTTTGCTGAAGCCCAGACCCCCTGAGCAGCAGTAAATCTTTAGGCTGTCAGCAGATTGGCCTCTACAAATCTGCCTAAGTGCCTAAAAATAGAGAGCAACTAAGCATGTGCAGAACAGTGTATTACTGGATTTTAAACAGTATGGGCACTTATTTATAATGTTTTCCATAGCTATACTTGCAAAAGGAGCCAGCCTGAACTGATCTAGCCGGACTTCATTTTCTGGCTAAAGGTTGGCAGCCCTGCACAAATCGACGTACAGGTACGTTGGCTCCTTAAAGATAGCAGGCGCATGTGGGGGACCGGATGCACCTGGCCGGGGGTCGCGATGACCACCGGCCACCCGCAATCGCGGGCACGAGAGACAGAACGGGGATCTGTGTGTGTAAACACACAAATCCTGGTTCTGTCAGGAAAGGAAAGACAGATCGTGTGTTCCTGTTAGTTAGGAACAGCGATATGTCTCCTCCTCTAGCCACTCCCATCCCCTCATAGTTAGAACACACACTGAGGGAACACATTTAACCCCTTAATCGTCCCCTAGTGTTAACCTCTTCCCTGCCAGTGACATTTATACAGTAATCAGTGGCTTTTTTAGCTCTGATCGCTGTGTCAATGGTCCCTAAAAAGTGTCATAATTGTCCGATTTGCAATGTCACAGTCCCGATAAAAAACGCTGATCGCCACCTTTATTAGTAAAAAAGTAATAAAAATGCCATAAATCTATCCACTATTTTGTAGAAGCAATAACTTTTGCGCAAACCAATTAACATATGCTTATTGCGATTTTTTTTTACCAAAAATATGTAGAAGAATACAAATCAGCCTAAACTGATGAAAAAAAAAATGGGGATATTTATTATAGCAAAAACTAAAAAATATTGTTGCTGTTTTTTTGTTTATAGCGCAAAAAATTAAAACCGCAGAGGTGATCAAATACCACCAAAAGAAAGCTCTGTTTGTGGGAAAAAAAGGAGGTCGACCGCACGATTGTCCGTTAAAGCGACGCAGTGCCGTATCGCAAAAAATGGCCTGGTCAGGAAGGGGGCAAATCCTTCCACGGCTGACGTGGTTAAAGTGGAACTAAACCCATCAATTTAACAGTTTCATAAAAAAGTTACATTCCCAGCATGTCGGGATTGCTAACTGGCACATTTGCTTGTGATTGTAAACCAAACTGTCAAACCATCAAATGGCTGGTGTCATAACTGATCAGCATCATGGCAGTTGCAGATCAAACAGAGGCTAAAATGGCAGCTTCCTTGGCTGAAAAAGATAGGAGGGTTTAGTTCCGCCTTAAAGGGACCACAAGCCGAATAGTGGGGAACCATATCTGCTGTTCAGGGCCCAACCCTGGCCTCCTGTACACCTCCATAGCAGAAAGCAATTCCAGACGGAAGGTAGATTTTGCAGTACTGCTTCATCACAAATAACCTTTCTAGATGTTCTCTACAACAAAGCAAACATTTACCGGTACTTTCCAAGTTGCGGTCCACTTTAAGCAGCACTCAGATGCCAGTGAGTCAGTCTTGATTGCTTATCCTGGTAATTGGTGCCTATTGCTGTTAGAAAATTTCACTAAAAGCAGGAAAATTCACTTATCTTGCAGCGGGCTAATGAAAACATTTCCGGTATATTTATGTGGATCCAATAAATCTTACAGTGAAGCTTCCAGACTCAGTCATGATTCTGTACAGTATGTTATAGATTAATTAAAAAAAAATTGTATTTTATTTTTTAAAAATAAGGAATTGTAACTGAGAAAACGTTTTTATTGCATTGTTTGGTATGTGTGAATGTTTCAGCTGATTACAGGTACTTTTCTAGTTCATTTTTTAAAAGGCATTTTCTGAGTCAATCAGTGCTGATGAGGATAATAAACAGCTAATTTATAATTTATTAAAGTCTATTAAATCAAGTGTTTTTATGCTGTAAAGTTTGAGATTGCTCATAAAACACATTAAGGGCCCATTTACACTGTTTTAAAGTGATGCTAAACCTGCAATGTTTAATTGCTATCATCCCTTCTATTTATGCATAAAGATCATGCCACTGTATTTAATTTAATATAAATAAATCAGCTATATAAATCCTGTATTATAATAATAATAATAATAATAATAATAATCATCTGAGTACCTTATTTAATCATTGCTGTTCAGAGGTCACATGATGTTTCCTACGTCTTTACTATCATCAGTGCATGTTCTGAGGGATGACACGGAGGAGGAGGGAGGGGAGTGTCATTTACCATGCTCATGAAAAAGAGGAGTATGGGCGATGAGGGACCGAAATAGGCACAGTAGTAATAGAGTTAAAGAAACAAAGGACGGGACTTTAAAGGTGCCAATTGATTAAACAACTTGTATAAAAAAATAAAAATGTTATTAAATATCAATTTCTTTAAAATGAATAGTCAAATACATGAATTTCATACAACATTGCAGCCACTTGTGCTCAACATGTTTCGCCCAAAGGAGCTTCCTCAGGAGACTTAAAAGTGCTGCATGAAGTTGATACTAATGCCGCGTATACAAGATCGGATTTTCCCACAACAAATGTTGGATGTGAGTTTGTTGGCGGAAAGTCCGACCGTGTGTATGCTCCATCGAACATTTGTTGTCGGACTTTCCGCCAACAAATGTTGGCTAGTAGGTTCTCAAATTTTTGTTGTCGGACTTTCTGATCGTGTGTACACAAGTCCGTTGCACAAAAGTCCACGCATGCTCAGAATCCGTGCTCACCAAACATAAAATTAGCAGAAGGAGCCCAAAGGATGGCGCATGACTATTGAACTTCCTTTGTATCGGCTCGCCGTACATCACTACGTTTGTAGTTGTTGGCCAACATTTGTGTGACCGTGTGTATGCAAGACAAGTTGGAGCCAACAACCTTTGAACAAAATTCCATGGTTTTGTTATCGGAAAGTCCGATCGTGTGTACGGGGCATAAGAAAGAGACAGATAACTGTAAATATTAACAAAAATTAGCATTAGATAGTATTGCAAAAATAGCGTTACAGTAGACACATGTTTACATTTGAATTTCACAAAATTATTACGTAAAATCATTAAATATCGAGATGAGAGAGAGGGCCTACCGGATGCTTTCAAATCCTTCTGACCTAGGCTCTAGAGCAGGGATATACAATTAGCTGACCTCCAGCTGTTGCAGAACTACAAGTCCCATGAGGCATAGCAAGACTCTGACAGCCACAAGCATGACACCCAGAGGCAGAGGCATGATGGGACTTGTAGCTTTGCAACAGCTGGAGGTCCGCTAATTGCATATCCCTGATCCAGAGAAATTGTCACATTCAATTGATTCAAGATTTGATTTGAAAGCATCCGGTAGGCCCTCTCTCTCAGCTTGATATTTAATGACTATATGTAATAAGTTTGTGAAATTCAAATGTAAACATGTGTCTACTGTAACGCTATTGTTGCAATATAATCTAATGTTAATATTTGTTAATATTTTCATTTATCTGTCTCTTTCTTAGTATCAACTTCATGCATGACTTTTAAGATTCCTGAGGAAGCTCCTTTGGGCAAAACATGTTGAGCACAAGTGGTTGCAATGAGTATTAAATTCCCGTATTTCACTATTCTTTGTCATTTTAAAGAGATTGATATTTAATAAAATTTACTATTTTTTATACAAGTTGTTTATTCAATTGGCACCTATAAAGTCCCGACCTCTGTTTCTTTAAATTTACCATGTGCATGGTTAAAACAGATACTAATTTGGTTCTTTCTATAGTAAAAAGTGCAGCACAAAAAAGTTCATAGAAGAGTCTTACAAGGAAGTGGATCACTAGCAAAGATATAGCAGTGTATCAGAAATGTGACATGGCAATCATCCAGGTGTAAAAGTTGCTCAATCCCATCACCAAATTCAATCGCGACCGTTCACCTTATAATCATGACCCCTGAGTTATCAGGAAAGTCATATCACACTTTTTCCCTTAAGGCCCCTTTCACACGGGCGGTCTGATCAGGTCCACTCGTCAGTTTTTCAGGCGGACCTGCATTCACTCCTATGTCCGCTGACACCCGCTGCTATCCGATCCTGTCCATGAAATCCAGATGGATGGAGACCCTATTTTCCATCTATCTGGTGGAACATATGGGATGAAAACAGACAGGCGTTCCTTTTTCATCCGATCTCCCCATAGAGGAGAGCGGGGTTCTGACAGGTCCGTCCCTACACAGTGATTGGAGATGGACCTGTCATCCGCCTGATCAGCGGATCGATCCCCTGCTGAGCAAAGCAGAGTTCACTGGGCGGACCGCTCATGTGAAAGGACCCTAAGGGTAACACTTAGGATGGTAGCACTGCTGATCCAGGCAGATCAATCCTCACATGTATCGGATATACCGAGTATATAAAAAATCTGCAAAAAAGTATTTTACTGCAAGAAAGTTAAAGAGTAACTCCACTTTGTTAAGAAAAATAATATTCCCCTCTGGGGGATTTATGTACATTGCAAGTATTTTAGCAAACTTTGTTGCAGATTCCTACATTTTGCTTTTCTAGAGAAATAGATGTGTATTTGTGTCCATGTGGAAAGTGAATCTAATGGGAGTGGTTTCATAATTATCAATCAGCTGCGGAATCTGCAGGGCTCTAATGAGAAAAATTGCAGGGTCTGCATCCCTTTAGACGTGATTTACGTTTGGGAATATCTCACCAAAAATGCCATTTTTGTTGCAGGAGATGCCCAAAATCGATGTTGTTTCTTAGTGCAGAGTTCTAGGAAAATCATTAAGCCAATCACAGGCTTGACATACCTAAGGGGTGTTCTGTACACCATCTGTATACAGCACACCTCCAGGTAGCCATATTGCATTACATTTTACAGGTAATTACAGAGCTGCAGTTCGAAAAGGAAAGGTCATTTTTAATAAAATTCAAATACAATATGACTTTTGTCGCAATTGTATACACTATATTATTTTTTTATATTTACTATTTTTTTGCTCTCGAAAGTAGAGTTACCCTTTGAATACAAAGTTACAAATCTGGCACTTAACACTTAAGTGCAAAGTCGAGCGCTCTAAATAAAATAAAATAGTGTACGTTGATCGTACAGCAGGATAGCCGCTGGTGATGTCAGAGGTGTGACTCCTCCTCCTGTACGTGTCCTGGCTGGTCACTATCTCTCTATAATTAGCCAGATTACTTAAAAGGGAAATAGGGCCAAAGCTTTTCTGGCCACACTTCTCTTGGGTCACAGTGGTGCTCTTACTTGTGCTCTCCTGTGGCCCAGAATCAATCCGCTGAAGTAACAGAGCCACTCCAGATTCTAGATCCACCAGATGACTTACAGGCATCTTGCTCAGCTGGTCACCATGCCACTGAGAGCCTGAGCCAGCCGCTCCTGCCCACTCCCCAGCCTTGAGCTCCGATGAGCTCTGGAGGGGCAGAGCAGAGAGCGATGACTAACAATCACCGCTCTCTGTTCAGTGAAGACTGAGAACTGAGCGATCGGTTGTCACGTGAATGTGCAGTTCTCGGGTTCAGGCTTAGAGCCGGTGGGGGACAGCTTCTACCATCAGACTGATGCTGCAGCAGGTAAGTATGTATGTATGTTTATTTGTCTGAACTCTGCCATAGTGAAAAATACTAAATGCTCAATAAATACACAAATTATGAAAATAAACGAATATGCTTAAAGTGTCTTAAATTAAAATTAAACGTCCATCATTATAATTACAGTCCATATGTGAATAAGACCATTATGGTCATTAGCTGTGAAAATAGTGAAAATTGCCGTCACCAAAGTGGAAACATATTAGGCTGTTCACGCCCAAAGTGACATAAGCTGAGATGTATAAAGCTGGCTTCTAGTTGTCCGCCAATCATATACAGGAAATCTTGATGGCCGGCAGGAAGAAAAGAACTGAATAAAATTCACCACAGTATCCTATATATAAACGTGTGACGTTCCCACAGGCAATACGATTGGAGACTTACCGGAGGGTTTGAACCCAAAACAGCATACACTGTAATGCCCCGTACACACGGTCGGATTTTCCGATGGAAAATGTCCGATCGGAGCGTGTTGTCGGAAATTCCGACCGTGTGTGGGCTCCATCGGACATTTTCCATCGGATTTTACGACACACAAAGTTGGAGAGCAGGAGATAACATTTTCCGACAACAAAATCCGTTGTCGGAAATTCCGATCGTGTGTACACAAATCCGACGGACAAAGTGCCACGCATGCTCAGAATAAATAAAGAGATGAAAGCTATTGGCCACTGCCCCGTTTATAGTCCCAACGTACGTGTTTTACGTCACCGCGTTCAGAACGATCGGATTTTCCGACAACTTTGTGCGACCGTGTGTAGACAAAACAAGTTTGAGCCAACATCCGTCAGAAAAAATCCATGGATTTTGTTGTTGGAATGTCCGAACAAAGTCCGACCGTGTGTACGCCCTATAAGGGTCAAACCAGCTTGTTTTGCCCACCAGCAATAAAGGGGAGATCTTGGCAACCTGGAGGTAAAGGAGTCCCAGGAGACTTCATGCAAGTATCTTCTCCACACGGATAGTTAAACATCTCAGAATATGGCCCACATAGAATAAAAAAGGGGCCACATAGTGTAATTCCATAAACACAATGATTTTAATAAAAAAAGAAATACACTTACCGTATATACTCGAGTATAAGTCGAATTTTTTCAGCACATTTTTTTGTGCTGAAAGTGCCCCTCTCGACTTATACTCGAGTCAAGCACTTTTCTGCAGCAAAAAAATTCATTTTCCGAACCGACTTTGGGGCCCCGTATCTCAGGACCACTTTGTGCTAGGAACCCCACATTTGGTGTGCAAACCCAGTGGAAATGGTACCATAACATATCCAAAGATGGGGTTCTTAGGACCAAGCGGCCTCGAGATACAGGGCCCCAAACCCGGTTTGGAAAATGTCATTCTTTGCTGCAGAAAAGTGCTTGACATTTTCTGAACCGATTTTTGGGGCCCTGTATCTCGGGGACACTTAGTGCTAACACTAAGTGGCCCCAAGATACGGGGCCCCAAAGTTGGTCAACTGTGTCCATCTGCAGCAATGTCATTTCGGGACCCTTTGGGTTCAGAGACCCCAAATTTTGGCTGAGGCTAGGGGGCATCTAGGAACCCTCAACTACTGAGTTTGAAGTTCGGGGGACCTATGGCTGCAAATGGGCACAGTGAGGCTGCAAATGGGCATTGTTGACCCTCTTTTCCACTTACAGTAGCTGTGCATTTCTCACCCTCGTCTTATACTCGGGTCAATAAGTTTTTCCCATTTTTTTGTGGTAAATTAGGGCCTCGACTTATACTCGGAATGACTTATACTCGAGTATATACGGTACATTTAAGTAGATTAAAAAGCGCTTGTATGTAAAATGAAGGCGGCAGTGGACCATAATGGTCTTATTCACATATGGACTGTAATTATAATGATGGACGTTTAATTTTAATTTAAGACACTTTAAGCATATTCATTTATTTTCATAATTTGTGTATTTATTGAGCATTTAGTATTTTTCACTTTTCAGCGCTACACTTTGTTTTATGGGGTAATTTTAGCAAATATTCTAATTGTTGTGTTAGCTGCTTATAATTTAGAGTAAGTGCAAATTTACCACTGTTGTGTTTTGAACTCTGCCATACACAGATTGCAAGAGGCTGATACCAAGACAAAATAAGGTACTTACATTACTGCACTATATTTTAAATTAAAGCAGACCTTCACCCTAATCATCCAAATTTGAAGAGTAAGTTCCCCTTTGCAGAAAAATCTGTAAGGTGAACGTACACAGGACCCCCTCCTCATCCACCCCGGTCCCGCTGACCTGGAGTGCGGCGATATCCCGCTATGAGCCCTGGTATAGCCATGTCACCGGACCGGGGCTTACAAATCCCAGTGGCTTTCTCTTCTCCCCCACTGACAGGCCGGGCTACGTGGGTTCTGATTGGTCGGTGCTGCCCATGTGACGGCGCCGACCAATTAGAATGCTCCTAAACGTACCTCTTGACGGGGTACAGTTTGGAGATTAATCCGAGGGGATTTCTAGGCCCGGTGTCGTGGCTTAACCAGGGTTCATAGTGGGATATCGCCGTAGTCCAGGTCAGCAGGACTGGGGGGGGGGGTGAGGAGGGGATCCTGTGTAAGTTCACCTTACAGATTTTTCTGCAAAGGTGAACTTACCCTTTAAATTAAGGCACCACTGGAAATGTTTTTAAATGTCAATTAAAAAGAATATGTACAGTGGGACCTTGGATTATGAGTATAATCCGTTCCAAGAGAAGGCTTGTAATCCAAAGCACTCAGTTTTCCCATAGAAGTCAATGGAAACGAAGATAATTCATTCCACATTGACTTCTATTGCATGCAATACCGCATGTAGCCAGAGGTGGGGGGTTGCCGGAGAGACTCGGAAATATTCGGAGACCGCTCGGCTGCACTTGGAATTCCCTCGAAAATGCTTGGAAACACTCGGGAACGCAGTATTTCTGAGTGTTTCCGAGTAATTCCGAACGGCTCCGAGTGTCACCGGCGCCCCCACACCTCTGGCTAAATGCGGTACTGCACACCGCAGAGGCTTGAATCCTGCTCGTTTTGCAAGACAACACTAGCAAACCGAGTCAGGATTTTAAAAAAATATTTGCTCGTATTGCGAAACCCTCGTTAACCGCGTTACTCGCAATCCGAGGTTCCACTGTACTTCTAACACCAGGCATCGCTTTCCTGGAATGCCTTTGCAATGGTTTCTTCACCTCTCTCCTCCCGGCAGCCATTTGCACTAATGGCAGAGGAATCTTTCTTACTTCTTGGAATCTGATTACTTTTGGAATCCCACAATGGTGAGCAAGAAGATGTCGTGCCTGCGCACATAGCACACTACTGGGAGCCTCATATCATCTGTGGGTAAATAAAGAAAAATGTGCCTGCAGTGTTCTGACAAGATCCCGAGAGACTTTGTGATTTCACACTGTTCTGATGAGCTCACCTGGAAAGAACTGGTGACGTAGCCTTCCCAGGGTGCATATCAAAGGGCCTGGCTATGTGAAGAAAACAGGAAGTGCAATTCATATACAAGTAAGTAACTGAATATATATTTTATTTACCAACTAACATGTGGATGTTTTGGGTGGTACGTGCAGAGTTGTATGCACCATGAATTTTTATATTGCGGGGGAAATGTCCACTTCAATGATTACAGAACCGCATTAAAAGAGAAGTATGGCTTTAAAAAGAAATAAACAATTATACTCACCTGGATGACTGCAGCACCGATCCCAGCTGCAGCTGTCCCCCGGCACCTCTAAGACCGAGAACTGAGCGTTCAAAGACCGATGATCACTCAGTTTTCGGTCTTTGGCCTGCAGAGAGCCGGGGACTTTCAGGCACCAGCTCTCTGCTCTGCCCCTCCAGCACTCACTGGAGTGCCTGTCTGTGGAGGGGGAGGGGCGGGAGCGGCTGGCTCAATCTCTCTCCCTCTTGCTGAGAGGCTGAGCCAGCTGCCGGTCCAGTCTTTACAGTCGGAATCTTTGCCAAGCATTAGCCCACAGCAGGCAACGGGTGACTGGAGTGAAAAACAAACTGCACTCCTGTGATCTATAAGAGAAGTACAGCCAAAACAGCTATGCCCATACCTCCCAACATTTTGAGATGGGAATGAGGGATACCTACTAACAAAGGTATGTAGGCATAGGACACGCCCCCTGCCACACCCCCTTAAAGGAGAATTAACCAAAAAAAAAGGTTAAATAAATCCACAAGGACTTTTTTACCACTACTATTCCTTTATGTTGGCTTTTAAAATTTACAAATGCAGCAATTTAGAAATTGGATGAAAGGTTTAGTGCTGGAAAACCCTTTTTGATAGATAAAAAGTGCATTTTATATTCATCTATATAGATCAGGCCAAAATGAGGGACAAATGAGGAGGAATGAGGGACAGAGGGACATTGCTCCAAATCAGGGACAGTCCCTCGAAACCAGGGACCGTTGGGAGCTATGGCTTTGCCTATACTTCTACTTTAAAGTGACACTAAATTTTGGTTTATAAAAAATCTATTCATTAATGTATTCCTAACTCAAAAAAAGTTCCTTCTTCAGCTTTCAGACTCCTCCACATCTCCAAATTCCTTTTTTTTTTGCGGCTGTGATCCGACTTCCATTAAGCGGTCTCCAAACTTTCTAAGCAAAGGGCCAATTTTCTGTCCTTCATGCTTTAGGAGGCCTGGACTGTGGCTTGTGGGTGTGCAAAATGCCCCAGCATCAGTGCACCATCATTGGTTTTAATGGGAGAAATAGTGCCCCATTAATGGTGTCAGTAGTGGGATTGGTGCCCCATCATCGGTGTCAGTTGGTGGCCAGATAAATGCAAGCAAAGGGCCACATCCGACCCCCGGGCCGCAGTTTGGTGGCTATTGTATTAGTGGGTGGCTATGTTTGTTCTCCATAGTCCCACTGTATGTAGGAACGTAGAGACCTTCTCTTTCTCGCTCCTTAATTGGACGATGGGATTTGTATTGTACATAGATCTGCACACATGATTGCTAGTAATGTGCACTGCTTGTTACAAACAAACGGAAGTGAGAAATAGAGAAGGTTCGAAAGCTCTCAAAGAACGTTAAAAGGAGGCAGAAAAACCCAGTAATGCCCAGTACGCGGCTTGTTTTCGGAAAGTCCGACCGTGTGTAGGCTCCATAGAACAATTGTTGTCGGAAATTTCCGCCAACAAATGTTTGAGAGCAGGTTCTCAAATTTTCCGACAACAAAACTTGTCGGAAATTCCGATCGTGTGTACACAATTCTGACGCACAAAATTCCACGCATGCTCGGAATCAAGCAGAAGAGCCGCACTGGCTATTGAACTTCATTTTTCTCGGCTCGTAGTACGTGTTGTACATCACCGCGTTTTAGGCGTTCGGATTTTCCGATAACATTTGTGTGACCGTGTGTATGCAAGACAAGTTTGAGCCAACATCCGTTGGAAAAAATCCATGGATTTTGTTGTCGGAAAATCCGATCGTGTGTACGGGGCATAAGAAACAATTGAGTTAAAAATTGATTACAAGGCCATTAACCCCTTCCCACTGCCTCCTCCCGGCCCTTTAAGAGCTTCTAAATGCCCGGAGGTGGAGACGGGCATTCGGGTCATGTGACCGCTGTGATTGGCTGTCATATGATCGGAAAGCTCCAGATCCCAAGTATGCATCGGGAGCTGTCTGGTCCCTGCCGGTGCTGGAATTGCGCAGGGCGTGCGGTCTCAGCACAGAAAAGCGTTTACATAGGGCATATATGCAGCACCTCAGCGTAAAAGCCCACCCGCTGAGAGGATGCATATATGCACCATGTCGGCGGAAAGAGGTTAAAGTGATTGTAAATGATCACCTTGTAAAACAACCCATTCAGTTTGAAATACAAATGAAAGGCAAAACATTTGTGTATAGACTTTAAAAAAACACATTATAAATACCTATAGCATGGGAAAGACACATACAGGGGCTGCACACCCCAAAACAAATAATGTAATATAGGAAGGTTCCCCCAGGGGGCTTTAAAGCAGCAATACAGGCATATTCAAAAGGAATTGTATAAAAGTATTTTATTTGGAAACGTGAAGGTCAATGGCATGTTGCCGTTAAAACTGTAGACTCTGGTTAGAGGATAACAAAAACATTCCACATTACAGAATGCAAATATTGATCTGTTGTGATGATGCTCCAACACGTTTCGACCCATATGGTCTTCTTCAGGGGGTTGGTTTGCTATAAAGAGAAATATTTAGTATCTCAAATATCAAAAAGGGATATTCCAACATGTATTAAATTTCATATATATACAAGGTATAGTTACCGCTGAAAAGTGATTATAAATTATCACAATTATATATTATTATAAACATTATAAATACCTTTTTTCCCTTTTTTTTTATAAGTGATCACATTTGCTCTGTTCTCAGCTGCATAAGAGCTGGGGGAGGAGAAGTAGCAGTAAACTGATCTTGCCAGTGAATGGCTGAGCAGGAGGGGCGTGTCAGGACAAGTCTGATCATTGGAGAGAAGGCTCCCAGCATAACTAGAGAACTGACCACAGTGTGCTCTCCTGCTTAGTGTGGTCAGTTTTTAATAGGAAAGCAGAGGGGAATAGCAGGAACACCAGGGATTTCATATAAATGAAGCAATACAGAGAGAACAGGATACTTTTTCATACAAGTACAGCAGCCACATATCAGGAATATGAAGTGTTGGGGTAACAAATGCATTAACCACTTGGCGACCAGCTGCTGTCATTATACTGCGGTAGGTCGGCTCGTTCCCACAAATCGCCGTAGCTGTATGTCGGCCCTTTAAGCAGCTATAGCAGGCTGCACGTCGGGGGAGCTGATGTGCGTGGGCGGCGGACGCAATGTCTTCCGGCCACCCACGATCGCTCCACAGAGAGAAAGAACGGGGATCTGTCGGTGTAAACAAACAGATCCCCGTTCTGTCAGGGGAGTACAGAGTGATCGTCTGTTCCTAGTGATTAGGAATAGCGATCACTCTCCTTCTCCAGTCAGTCCCCTCCCCCCACAGTTAGAAACAACACCCAGGGAACACATTTAACTCCTTGATCGCCCCCTAGTGTTAACCCCTTCCCTGCCAGTGTAATTTATACAGTAATCAGTGCATTTTTATAGCATTGATCACTGTATAAATGTTAATGGTCCCAAAAAAGTGGCAAAAGTGTCCAATCTTTCCATGATGTTGCAGTCTCGCTAAAAATCGATGATCGCCGCCATTACTAGCAACAACAAAAAAAGAATAGTAAACATACTATAAATCTAATCCCTATTTTGTAGACGCTATAACTTTTGCGCAAACCAATCAATATACGCTTATTGCGATTTTTTTTTACCACAAATATGTAGAAAAATATATATTGGCCTAAACTGATGAAGAAATGTGTTTTTTTTATTTGTTTCTTTTTGGGGATATTTATTATTAAAATATTGTTTTATTTTCAAAGTTGTTGGTCTTTTTTTGTTTATAGTGCAAAAAATAAAAACCACCAATCACCACCAAATTTTATTTATTTTTTTGGGGATATTTATTATTAAAATGTTGTTTTATTTTTTAAAATTGTTGGTCTTTTTTGGTTTATAGCGCAAAAAATAAGAACCGCAGAAGCGATCAATCACCACCGAAAGAAAGTTCTATTTATGGGAAAAAAAGGACATAAATATTATTTGGGTACAGTGTCGCACGACCGCGAAATTGTCAGTTAAAGTAACGCAGTGCCGTATTGCAAAAAATGGCCTGGTCAATAAGGGGGAAAATCTTCCGGTCATTAAATGGTTAAGTGGTAGATGTGTATGGCTTATTTTTGGAGAATAAGGATATTGTTTAGTGTCCCTTTGATTTCTGTCTGTTCTATCTGCCCTGGGTTCAGCTTTAAGAGTTGCACGTAGTCTTGAGTTACAATATAAAATGTCTATTCATTTCTCTTTGTTGCTGCAAAGTAAATGACATGAATTCTTGCATCAGTCGTCACTGACATTAAAATGAATGCTTTTAGGATGCCCCGAATTTTGGCTGTTGCAACTTATTTATTCTCCATCTGACTTTCCCAGATCTGTCTGCTCCTTTTCAGGGCACGGCTGGGGAAAATTCCCACACTCCTCCAGTATGTGCCCCGCAGCCAGTATTTACATAACGGCATTCGCAAGATCATGTGACCCCGGCAAGCCGAGAGGGGGGGGGGGGCGCCTTTCAGCCGTGTAGTGTCATCATAAACCAGCGGCAGTTTTATGTGAGATTTTTATGGTTAAGGCTTAAAACATATTCCACAGAAATTAATTCTGCATCGTTCTAGAAAAAACAAAACAAATATATATATAGAGAGAGAGAAGCAACACTCCGTAGCTGCAGGAAGTATGCCAATTATTAATACATGAATGAAACTTGTGCTTGCAAAATACTTGATGAGATCTTACAGGGAGACTTAAAGCGGACCTTCAGTCATTTTTTCAACTTTCCATCTATTAAATCTTCTGCCCTTGTTTTAAAGAGGAACTGCAGTCTGCTCACATAATCTGTAACAAGATACAAGCAAAAAGGGGTTCCCCTAAGTGGACTTTTAAGGCACTCAATTAAATCATATATAAAAAGTATAACAGAGTATATAGGATCATGTTATAGTAAATACATTTTAGTAATAGAAAAAACAGTCTTCTGTACTTTTACATGTTCTGTCAATTTATTGATCATTTACCCTTAATTACATCTTAGATGAACCCCTCTTATTTTCTGTACCCCTGAAGAAGGACTAGACTATCTACCGAAACGCGTTGGGTGCGAGGAGGTTTTTTCATGCACACGCTTTGTATGGTGATAAAAACGTATTTGTTCAGAGAAATCAATGTTTCGTTACAACCTTTTAATGTTGTTTATTCTATAAATAAAATGTATTTACTATTACATGATCCTATATACTCTGTTATACTTTTTATATACGATTTAATTGAGTGCCTTAAAAGTCCACTTGGGGGAACCCCTTTTTGCTTTTATCTTAAACACTGGATGTGGCACGGTTCTGTAACATAGGTTAGCCATTCGTCTTTTTTTCTCTTCATAATCTGTAATAAAAGCATCTTTGCCATTCTGAAGCTTCCCTCCAACCACTTTGCATATTATTTTATATATACTGTGATTCTGTACTTGCCAAATATGCTGCAGAAATCTCCGTCCACTGAGTCTGGCTGCATCCATTTTAACTGTGGGCAGCCGAAGCTGCTTCCTGTTCACTTCCTGGATTTACACAGACACACAGAGGCACACCTCCAGCTCTGCAGCCCTGCAGCTCTCATTGGCCAATTCACATCCATGCTCTAAAAAAAGGCTTTTCACCACTTAATGTGCCACCACCACCTTCTGAAATGGGCACTCACCAGAACCTAAAAAAAGCTTTGCCGTGCCGTGAATTGGTGCACACTATGCACATGGAATTTAAATGTTAAGTGGAAGTGGACTTTGGGGATCATTGTAAAATACCTATGTCCTGGGGTTTTTGATATTTTGCACTTGATAATCTGCACTATAGATTGACATATTGATACGTTGCACTTTACAATCTCTTTAGTTTTAAGGTTTGTGCACACGGTGCAGACACCGTTTTAGTGGTAATATTGCATAAGCACTTTTGGATCAGCGCAGTTACATTTTAAACGTATATCTCTTCCTAATCTATGGTTTTATTATTATCTTTCATTATTATCCTCACTGTTATATTTTGAAAACTGGCCATACACTAGTATATTTTCGATTTTACTTTTACGTTGTTGTTTTCCAATGTTTTCTTGCTGTATGATGTTTTCATCCTGCATAGAAAAATGTAGGAAATATTTGTTGCGTGTCCTGTTTTCCAAAGCATGCGTCTGTTCAGTGTAATCGGTCCATCACTAAACAGATCTGTAGCTCTGCATTAACAGAATCTGCTGCTGCAATGAATGACTGCCAAGACGCACTGCTATTTTTGTAACCAATCCCAAGACACAGTCATCATCATCATCATCATTGACTTTTTTTTTTTTTTTTAACTTAATTTAAAGGTCAAACAGGCAGTCCAAAAAAATGCATGGAATCCGCAATAAAAATATTTTTTTTCTTTTGATTTAATCTGCAAACTGGAAGCAAAATAGAGTGTAATGCCCCCCATACACACGAGCGGAATTTCCGTCGGAAAAATCTTGGATGGTTTTTCCTGAAGGAATTCCGCTCAAGCTTGGCTTGCATACACACGGTCACACACAAGTTCTCTGAACTTTCGACCGTCAAGAACGCGGTGACGTACAACACTACGACGAGCCGAGAAAATGAAGTTCAGTGCTTCCGAGCATGCGTCGAATTGTTTCCGAGCACACGTGGCTTTGTACCCGTCGGAATTACATACAGACGAACAGAATTTCCGATAGGAACTTTTTCTGTCGGAAAAATACAGAACCAGCTCTCAATCTCTTGCTGGCGGAAATTCAGACAGAAAAAGTTGGATGGAGCATACACACGGTGGGAATATCCGACCAAAAGCTTCCATCACACTTTTCTTGATGGAAATTCCGACAATGTGTATGCAGCATAACAGGATTTTAAAGCTTGACTGCAGTCAGAATGAAAGAAAATGACTTGAATATACCATTCAAAGATAACACAAAAACGGCTTTTGCTACAACACTCTCATTTGATCAGAAGCTGTCCTCCAAAGTAAGGCCCCTCCGTGGAAGCGGAGTCCGCCTCGGTCCGCCGGCTCAGCGGGAGATCTCTCCGTTGAGCTCCGCTGAGCCGGCGGATGACAGGTCCCTCTCTGCTCACCGAGCGGGGAGGGGCTTGTCAGGCGCTGCTGCCGTCTATGGAGGGATTGGATGAAAACGGACAGCACGTCCGTTTTCATCAGATCTCACCCGATCCGATCCACCAGCGACGGACCTGGACGTAGGGCCATCCGTCTGCTTTTAGCGGATCGGAGTGGGTTGGATGTCAGCGGACATGTCTCCGCTGACATCCGTCGCTCCATAGGCTAACATGGAGCGCCCGTTCAGGTCCGCCGTCAAAACTGACAGGCGGACCTGAACGGTCCAATCGTGTGAAAGGGGCCTAATACTACACTAGATGTACTTGTTTTTTTTTTTTTGAGGATGAATGGCACTCAATGTCATTTAGCTCACTTCATCTGATTATGAGCCCAGGCGATCATGGGCCCGCCACTGGTGACTGGACGTTGAAAGTGAAGCCGCACAGTACTCAGTTGATTCTTCTGTCACTCTGTTTTCTCCTCCTGTCTAGGCTGTTTATTTCAACACTTTCTTTGGAGACTGCTCCTGAACGGGAGGGTCTGGTTCATTAAAATCACCTGGTTCACGCTCAGTGTTCTGATAAAAAAAAAAGCTGCAGGGTCAGCATCCCTTTAGAAGTATTTAACTCTTGGAGAGTAGAGCAACAAAATTGAAATGCTATTGCAGAGGATGCCTAAAATGTGATTTGTAGCTCAGTGCAGACTTCTGGGAAAATCAGTGAGCCAATCACACAAGCAGGAAATTATATTTCTGAGGGTGTTCTGTACATGTTCTGTACATGCCTCCAAGTTGCCATATTGCATTGAGTTTTACATAAAATTACAGTGGCTGCAGATTGAAAAGGAAAGTTAATTTCTAATAAATGAAATAACAACATAGCTTGCATAGCAATTGTATTGTATATGCTATTTTTTTTTTTTTTAATTTGCTACAGTATACTTTTTTCCGTGAAAGTGGCATTACCCTTCAAGTAAATTTTTTAAACTCCATACGGAGGAGCCGGAAAGCAGTAAAAGTCGTTCACTTAGCAAAATGACTGTCCACTGAGCATAATATATTTTAGTGTGTTTACAAGACCAATCAATCATTGGATAGCAAAAAGTATTTATTTTTATCTTTTATTTCCTTTGTACGCGATTAACTCTTGAAAAAAGAGAAGAGAATAAATTTGTAATATTTTTCGACATCTGTAGTCCATCTTAATCTGGCCATACGTTAGTAGAATTTTTTTCAAAATGTTTGATTTCAAGAATATTTTTTCAATTCTTTAATGGTTATTGGAGTCAAATCAACATTAATCTGCGACTGAAGTGATGAGAACATTCTAAGGAGCAGAAAGGTTAAAAAAAATCTGCTAGTGTATGGCCAACTTTACATGGCAGCTAAGGCACATTTTAGAGACATTTGTTCCCCTTTAGATTTTCCTGTCTTTATTTTAAATTCTATAGCTCAGTAACATTGTCCTTATTTATAATGTGGGACAATTGATTTGCTAAAAATTTGTGAGTTATCAGTGGGTTTAACCATCAAATTCAGTGTTTTCTACATCCTCACCCAAGAAAACTCTCTGACCTGTGCAAAAAATGGGGGGTGAGGGGGTCACATGGAAGCAATCCTGGCCATAAAACCTTCCAGTTGTGCTCATAAGTTTACATACCTTGGCAGAATTTATGATTTCGTGACCATTTTTCAGAGAATATGAATGATAACACAAAAAAAATCTTTCACTCTTGGTTAGTGTTTGGCTGAAGCCATTTAGCAACGGGAATTACGAAAATGACCCTGATCAAAAGTTTACATACACTGGTGATTTTGGCCTGATAACGTGCACACAAGTTGACACGAAGGAGTTTGAATGGCTATAAAAGGTAACCATCCTCACCTGTGATCTGTTTGCCTGCAATTAGTGTGTGTGTATAAAATGTCAATGAGTTTCTGGACTCCTGACAGACCCTTGCATCTTTCATCCAGTGCTGCAGTGGAAAATGAGGGGTTCTGTTGAAATCAAACCACGGTCAGGTAGACCAACTAAAATGTTAGCCACAACTGCCTGGAAAATTGTTCAGGATGCAAAGAAAAACCCACAAATAATTTCAGGTGAAATACAGGACTTTCTGAAAACATGTGGTGTGGCTGTTTCAAGATGCACAATAAGGAGGTACTTCAAGAAAGATGGGCTGCATGGTTGAGTCATCAGAAGAAAGCCATTACTACGCAAATGCCACAATGTATCCGTTTACAATACACCAAGCAGCACAGAGACAAGCCTCAAACCTTCTGGCACAAAGTCATTTGACGTGATGAGACAAAAATTTAACTTTTTGGCTACAACCATAAACACTACATTTGGAGAGGAGTTAACAAGGCCTATGAAGAAAGGTACACCATTCCTACTGTAAAACATGGAGGTGGATCACTGATGTTTTGGGGATGTGTGAGCTACAAAAACACAGGAAATTTGGTCAAAATTGATGGCAAGATGAATGCAGTATTTTATCAAAAAATACTGAAGAAACATTTACATTCATCAGCCAGGAAGCTGCGCATGGGACGGACTTGGACATTCTAACATGACAATGATCCAAAACACAAGGCCAAGTCAACCTGTCATTGGCTACAGCAGAAACAATGAAGGTTCTGGAGTGTCCATCTCAGTCTCCTGACCTCAATATCATTGAGCCACTCTGGAAGATCTCAAACGTGCAGTTCATGCAAGACAGCCCAAGAATTTACAGGAACTGGAGGCTTTTTTGCCAAGAAGAAGAAGATAAAGAGCCTCATCCACAAATACCACAAAAGACTTCAAGCTTTCATTGATGTTAAAGGAGGCAATAGACAGTATTAAGAACTGGGGCATTTAAACTTTTGATCTGGGTCATTTGGGTAGTTTCTGTTGTGATTGTGATTTAAAAAGAGTAAAAAAAGAAAAGTTTTTGTGTTATCATTCATATTCTCTGAAAAATGGCCAAGAAATCATAAATTCTGCAAGGGTATGTAAACTTATGAGCACAACTGTATATCTTTAGGGCCATAAAAAATCATAGGTTCCCAAAGCTAACAATTAATGAGTTCACCATCAGTGACAGGAAACCTATACAGTAGTTCATAGCTTAAAAGCACACCCTTAACACTGGTGGTCAGAGATAGGTGGCCTATAATGGTCACGGTGGTCTATAATTGCCTACAGTATATAGTGGAATTTACAAGTTACAGATGGGAATTACTAAAGGGTCACTCCACAGTCCTCAGGTGAAGGTGGGGCTATTCAGTTTCCAAATCATATACTATGCTGAGCCTGTGCTGTGTACTATAGAAGATGAGCTTCTCCAATGTGGTCTGCCTGAACAGAGTGAGTGGTACAATGTGTACAAATGTAGTCTACACTTAAATTTAGCATTAAAGCTTAGCAAATTTTAGAGAACATTTTACAACATTTCTCCTAATCCCGGTCCGCCATTTTCCAACTGCAAGCCACATATCCAATACCCCTCCTCCTCTGGTAACCACCGCAATCCACTCAGTTTAGTTTCTATCCCCCTGCTTCTTCAAAGCAGCCCACCTATCTCAACATCTGTACACCACCTCTTCATCTCTCATGGCTTTAACATACTCGCCATAACCGAAACCTGGCTTCAAAATTTTGACTCAGCTTCTCCTGCTGCCCTCTCCCATGGTGGCCTCCATTGGACTCACTCCCCCAGACCCAACAGACAGAAAGGAGGTGGAGTTGGATTCCTTCTATCCCCACAAAGCACCTTCCAAGTCCTTCCTATCCCTCCCTCTCTTCTTTCGAGATGCACTGTATTCGTCTGTTTTCTCCTACTTCTCTGTGGATTGCAGCAATTTATCGGCCTCCTGGACCGGTATCGAGCTTTATTGATGACTTTGCTGCCTGGCTACCCTACTTTCTCTCCTCTGAAATACCCACGATCATTCTTGGTGACTTCAACATTCCTGTCAATGTTAACAGCCCAACTACAGCTAAAATTCTCGACTTAACCTCATCTTTTGACCTAACCCAATGGACACATACAGTACTTTCACTCATTCCAATGGTACTACCCTTGACTTTGTATTCTCCCATCTCTGCAACCCTGGCAACCTCACAAACACTCCCTTTCCTCTCTCTGATCACAACCTCATTAGTTTAACTGTATTCTTGCCTTTATTCAGCAAACAATTACTTGTAGGAACCTTCGCCACTTTAACCCTTCTCTTCTCTATTGTGCTACTGACCACCTATATGACATAATCTCTCCCCTGTCCTGACCTGGCCACCTCTGTCTACAACAGTTCACTCTCATCATCACTAGATGCACTTGCTCCTCTAACCACACGCAGAATCAGGCCCCGACCATTACAACCCTGGCAAACTGACAACACTAGAAATCTCAAGAGACATTGTTGTGCTTTTGAATGACTGTTGTGTAAAACCAAATGCCTGTAAGACTTAACCATATATAAATCTGTCCTTCTAACATACAATTCCTGCCTCCATGCTGCCAAACAAGCCTACTTTGTCTCTTTTATTAATGCTTTGTCATCCTGTCCCCGTCGGCTCTTCTCAACCTTTAACTCTCTGCTTCCTCCCCCACCCCCTCTACCCACTAACTCACTCACTGCCCAAGAGATTACCAATCACTTCAAAGACAAGATTGATGCAATTCGTGAAGACACCTCCACTGTGCGTACATCTTCCCCACCCAACATACCTTGCCTAACAGCACATTCAACACTCTTCTCTTTTGAATTGGCTACTACTGAAGAGGTTACAAAACTTTTCTCAGATGCCCACCTAACCAATTGTCCCTTGGATCTTGTTCAGTCACAACTACTATGGTCACCCTCTTCTTTTATCCTATGCTCCCTCACTCACATGTTCAATCTCTCCCTCTCTAGTGGCACTTTCTCCTCCCCTCTAAAACATGCGCAGATCACTCCCATATTTAAAAAGCCCTCACTGGACCCCACCAACCTAAACAACTTAAGACCCATCTCATTGCTCCTCTCCTCTCACCTCTAAACTTCTAGAATGCTTAGTCTACAACCGTCTTAGCTCCTACCTCAGTGAAAATAACCTTCTTGACCCCTTACAGGCTGACTTTCGCTCGCAGCACTCCACGGAAACTGCCTTACTAAAACTCACTAATGGTTTACTAACTGCTAAAACCAACAGCCAGTACTCCATACTCCTACTATTTGACCTCTCTGCGGCCTTTGATACTGTTGACCACCAGCTCCTTCTCAATAAACTACATTTCCTTGGTCTTCAAGATTCTGCTCTATCCTGGTGCTCTGCCTATTTATCACAGCGCTCCTTCAGTGTCACCTACAACTCTGTCTCCTCCTCTCCATTGCCCCTTTCTGTGGGGGTCTCCCAAGGCTCTGCTCTTGGACCCCTTCTCTACACCTCCTCCCTTGGTCACTTGATAACCGCCCACGGCTTCCAATACCACTGACGACCCAAATCTATCTGTCTACTCCTCACCTCCTCTCGCATTACTAACTTACTAACTGACGTATCAGCATGGATGTCGCACCACTTCCTTAAACTAATCTCTCTAAAACTGAGCTATTAATATTCCCCCCCGCCTGTGCCCCCTCCATGACTTTTCTTTTAAAATCAACAATGCAACCATCAGTCCCTCCCCTCACGCCAGGGTACTAGGTGTAATCCTAGACTCTGACTTGTCATTTCAGCCCCAAGTCCAATCGTTGTCAAAAGTTTGTACAATTCACCTCCGTAACATCTCTAAAATTCACCCCTTTTTAACAAATGAAACCACCAAGCTCCTCATTCACTCCCTCGTTATCTCTCGCCTTGACTATTGCAACTCCCTTCTCATTGGCTTACCTCTCCATAGGCTATCCCCTCTTCAGTCTATCATGAATGCAGCTGCCAGACTTATCCACCTTACCAAACGCTCAATGTCTGCCAACCCTCTCCTCCAACACTGGCTCCCAATCACCCAGCGAATTAAATTCAAAATACTAACCACAACATACAAAGCCATTCACAACTCTGCCCGAGCTACATCACCAATCTTGTCTCCAAATATCACCCAAATCGTCCTCTCTGCTCTTCTCAAGACCTCCTACTCTCAAGCTCTCTTGTCTCCTCCTCCCATGCTCGTCTCCAGGATTTCTCCAGAGCCTCTCCCATCCTCTGGCACTCGCTACCTCCACCGGTCCTGCTATCCCCTACTCTTGCTACCTTCAGGCGATCCCTGAAAACGCATCTCTTCAGGAAAGCCTACCACGTCTCCAACTAATCTTCTACCACTTCCATCAGCTCATTCCCCACAGTTACAACCTTTCGTACCACCTGCCCCACCCTATTAGATTGTAAGCTCTTCTGAGCAGGGCCCTTGTAATCCTCTTGTATTTTATTGTATTATAACTGTATTGTCTCCTTTTTATATTGTAAAGTGCTGCATAAACTGTTGGCGCTATATAAATCCTGTATAATAATAATAATAACAAAAAGGCAAGGAAAATTAAGCAAGCAAAATATGTACAGAAATGGATATTAAAAATAGACAATAATAGAAAAAGTCAAATAAATGTGAATAAAAGTGAAAGTATTTAACACGTTTCCTGGTCTTTGGTTTTCAGAGTCTGGTTCACTCATACCACCAATCTGGTGTATCAGAGTCATTGGCTGTCAGAATGACCATCTGCATTTATGTGTAGTTTTTGTGGAAGATCCACCAATGTGGCCACTAAGGAGGGCGTTTTCAGAAATAACAGGACCAATAAAAGGACCCCATTTCATTTTAGAGGGAGGAATAATGCCCCATCATTGGTATCATAGGGAGGAATAGTGCCCCAATGTTGGTGTCAGTGGAAGAAATGGTGCCCCATTGTTGGTGTCAGATGGCATAATAGTGTCTTGTATCAGCGGGAGGAATAGTGCTACAAGGGCCGGTTAAAAGCAAAAAAGGGCCGCATCTGCTCCGAGGGCAACAGTTTGGAGACGACTGATGTACACTATAGCATATTATGATGCAGTATGGAAGAATATATAATTTGAAGGGTGTATTGTCCACAATAGCTATTAAACTCTGTAGATTCAGTGTACTCCAACCTTACAAGTAAACAGTTCAATGTTCATTTGTCCCCCTTTAGATTTTCCTGTCTTTATTTTAAATTCTAAAGCTCAGTAACATTGTTCTAATTTATAATGTGGGACAATTGGTGAGTTTGCTAAAATTAGTGAGTTAGAGAGATACATACTGCATCATAATGTGCTTTAGTGTACATATTCATAATACTTGGAGATATATAGCTAACATCCACTTACAGCATTGACATTTGATGATATATATGTTGGAGTCTCCGCAATCTGTTAGAGCTCAAGCCCAGGACTTCTTTTTCAATTCATTTTGCTTGTTTACCACTGTGTTTTTAATTTTTATACAGCATAGCCCTTTAATAGCAACAATGGCTTTTATTCTGACCTTCAGTTGTGCTCAATTGAGAGAGAATGCTATGCACGTGTAGTGATACAATTTGAGCATACTGGACGAGCCACAGCTGAACCACTTTTTCCTTGTATAGGCGTGTGTGAGGTGTGTATGGGGACGTCCTACACATGATAACTTTGTCATAGATGAAGAGGAGAGGAGGAAGTAGAATTGCAAGTAATGCTAAAGGTGCAGTTGGGTAAGTATGAGATGAGAACCAGTGAAGGGTACAGTTATGGAGACTAAAGTCATGGAGTTTTTTGAGATGGAGGGGGTGGTCCACGTATCAAAGGAAGAAGCGGAGAGGTCCAAGTGTTGGAGTACAGAATAGTGTCCATTAGATTTAGCCATTAGTAGATCGTTTGTGAGTTTTAGGAGAGCAATTTCAGTGGAGTGTTGAGGGCAAAATCCAGACTGGAGGGGATCAAGAAGGTTATTCTTAGTTAGGTGGTCACTCAGTCAGTTGTAGACTAGATGTTCAAAGAGTTTGGGTAAAAAGGGGAGCAAGGAGATGGGGCATAGATTTTTAAGATTGGTGGGGTCCAGTGAGGGCTTTTTACTAGTGCATGTTTTAGAGAGTTAGGGAAGATGCCAGAAGAGAGGGATAGATTGAAGATGTGAGTTAGAAAGTGTAGGATAGGTCATAGGGTGACCGCAGCATATGCGAGGGAACAGGGTCCAGGGGGCATGTGGTTAGGCGGGCGTTAGAAAAAAGTTTAGCAACCTCGTCTATAGTGGTGGAGTTGATTGAGGGAAGTAATGATTGTACCTGGGGGCATGGAGTGTTAACCAAGAGTCAGAAATGAAGATACATCAGTCAAGAATGACAAGAGTGAGATATTAGCTGAAGAGAGCACATTCACCTAGCAAACAGGAAGTGCTGAGACTTGGCTTGAATAAGGAAGTTCATGGGAGGAGCAAAGAGTTTGAGGTTTAGCAAAGACAAAAGACAAGGCAAGAAAATCAAAACAATTAGATGGGTTGCTGTTCAGGAAGAAGCGTTACTGCCAGACATAGCAGAGGTCCCGCGTTTAGATCCAGGCCCTGACAAAACTATATAAGGGGTTTCTCATTCTTAGGGCTGGATGCTGGATGCCCAGAACATGCAGAAGAAGATATGCTATTGACACATTTCCCATGTGTTTTTGATGGGTTTGTGTTTAGTTAAATAACACTTCCTGGATGCCTCCTCTATTTTGATTTTCTATTGTATGGATTCTTGTACTATTTTTTCATCTCAGATGTGCTGTGACCACCATAGGGACATTTGTGAGACATTTGTGATGTGGCTTGAATGGAGGCATTTGGGGAGCAGTAAAGCTAGCCGAACACTACACGTTGGATAACTTATGGCGTGACACAACTGTACAGCACCCACTAAGGAGTTGCAAGTAGAATGGGATCCCCCACCCTGCACAAGCCAGGCACACAGAATTTCCACAGGCACTCAGAGTCAGAGAACAGTCCAGTACTTTGGGTTTTTTTTGTTTTATTGAGGGGTAATAACTTGGATAGGGATTGGAGGTTAAGGCCCCTTTCACACGAGGCGGACTCCATTTCTACAGGAGATCAGTCCGTTGATCTCCGCTGAGCTGGCGGATGACAGGTCCCTCTCTGCTCACTGAGCAGGGAGGGGCTTGTCGGGCGCCGCTGCCGCCTATGGAGGAATCGGATGAAAACGGACAGCATGTCCGTTTTCATCAGATCTCACCCGATCCGACAGCGACGGACCTGGACGTAGAGCCATCCGTCTGCTTTTAGCGGATCGGACCGGGTCGGATGTCAGCGGACATGTCTCTGCTGACATCCGACGCTCCATAGACTAACATGGACCGCCCGTTCAGGTCCGCCGTCAAAACTGACAGGCGGACCTAAACGGTCCGATCGTGTGAAAGGGGCCTAAGGGATGCCCACTTGACTTCAAACAACTTCAGGAACAACTTTTCCTATAATCAGTCCTATATACACTCCTCCTTCTTCCTCTAGCACACTTGCAGAAACCCAGCTATGTCACTTTTAAAAGGATTTGAAGCAATGGCCCAATACAGGCAGGCACTCGCAGCCCCTATACTTGGAGATACAGTGCCTTGAAAAATTATTAATTTCTTTGAAATTTTTAACATTTTGTCATGTTACAACCAAAAACGTAAATGTATTTTATTGGGATTGTATGTGATAGACCAACACAAAGTGACACATAATGGTGCAGTGGAAGGAAAGTGATAAATGATTTTCACATTTTTTTACAATTAAATATCTGAAAAGTGTGGCGTGCATTTGTATTCAGCCCCCTTTACTCAGATACCCCTAACTAAGATTTAGTGGAACCAATTGCCTTCAGAAGTCACCTAATTAGTAAATAGAGTCCACCTGTGTGTAATTTAATCTCAGTATAAATACAGATGTTCTTAGAAGCCCTCAGAGGTTTGTTAGAGAACTTTACTGAACAAACAACATCATGAAGGCCAAGGAACACACCAGACAGGTCAGGAATAAAGTCCTGGAAAAGTTTAAAGCAGGGTTAGGTTATAAAAAAAATCCCAAGCTTTGAACATCTCAGCACTGTTTAATCCATCATCCGAAAATGGGAAGAGTATGGCACAACTGCAAACCTACCAAGACATGGCCATCCACCTAAACTGACAGGCCGGGCAAGGAGAGCATTCATCAGAGAAGCAGCCAAGAGACCCATGGTAACTCTGGAGGAACTGCAGAGATCCACAGCTTAGGTGGGAGAATCTGTCCACAGGACAACTATTAGTCGTGCACTCCACAAATCTGGCCTTTATGGAAGAGTGGCAAGAAGAAAGCCATTTTTGAAAGAAAGCCATAAGAAGTCCAGTTTGCAAGAAGCCATGTGGGGGACACAGCAAGCATGTGGAAGAAGGTGCTCTGGTCAGATGAGACAAAAATTGAACTTTTTGACCTAAAAGCAAAAAGCTATGTGTGGCGGAAAACTAACACTGCACACCACCCTGAACACACCATCCCCACTGTGAAACATGGTGGTGGCAGCATCATGTTGTGGGGATGCATTTTTTTTCAGCAGGGACAGGGAAGCTGGTCAGAGTTGATAGGAAGATGGATGGAGCCAAATACAGGGCGATCTTAGAAGAAAACCTGTTAGAGTCTGCAAAAGACTTGAGACTGGGACAGAGGTTCACCTTCCACCCTAAACTTACAGCTAACGCTACAATGGAATGGTTTAGATCAAAGTATATTCATGTGTTAGAATGGCCCAGTCAAAGTCCAGATCTAAATCCAATTGAGAATCTTTGACAAGAGTTGAGAATTTCTGTTCACACTTCTTCCCATGGTCACTGAGTCCAGCACCACCTCTTCAGACACTGCCAACCCACCTGGCTGTCCCTTTCACTAGCCCTCCTGGCTAACTTTTCTACAGTCCTCCCAGACTGAACACTCACCAGCCCACTCGGCTAACTACTCAGGAGATCTCCCGGACATGCTGACTAGGGATGAGCTTCGTGTTCGAGTCGAACCCATGTTCGACTCGAACATCGGCTGTTCGGTCGTTCGCCGAATTGCGAACGATATGGGCCGTTCGCGCCAAATTCGTGTGGCGCGTCACGGCCCATAATTCACTGCGGCATCGCAGTGCATTGCTGGCTGATGATTGGCCAAGCATGCACTATGACCCGCATGCTTGGCCAATCACAGCGCCGTCAGTAGAGAGAGCTGTAATTGGCCAAAGCCAGGGTGGCTTTGGCCAATTATGGCTCAGGGGATTTAGTACACACCCCACACTATATAAGGCCGCCTGCACGGCGGCCCTGTGTAGTGTGTGTTCCGGTGTGCTGAGAGATAGAGAGAGAGAGAGACAGTGTCATTTGATTTGAGTTAGATAGATTAGGCAGAACAGTCAGTCAGTTAGCTGCACTTACAGTGTATTGTGTATATATATGCATCCCAGGTGTTGCATATATATATATACACTGTATTCAGTTTAGCTAGATCCGTTCCTGTTATCTTCTATCTAGACTATTTACATTTAGTGCAGTGTGTCCTGCTCACAGTGTTCAGCTAGATCCGTTCCTGCTATTTACATTCAGTGCAGTGCGTCCTGCTCACAGTGTTCAGCTAGATCCGTTCCTGGTATTTACATTTAGTGCAGTGCGTCCTGCTCACAGTGTTCAGCTAGATCCGTTCCTGCTATTTACATTCAGTGCAGTGCGTCCTGCTCACAGTGTTCAGCTAGATCCGTTCCTGGTATTTACATTTAGTGCAGTGCGTCCTGCTCACAGTGTTCAGCTAGATCCGTTCCTGCTATTTACATTCAGTGCAGTGCGTCCTGCTCACAGTGTTCAGCTAGATCCGTTCCTGCTATTTACATTCAGTGCAGTGCGTCCTGCTCACAGTGTTCAGCTAGATCCGTTCCTGGTATTTACATTTAGTGCAGTGCGTCCTGCTCACAGTGTTCAGCTAGATCCGTTCCTGCTATTTACATTCAGTGCAGTGCGTCCTGCTCACAGTGTTCAGCTAGATCCGTTCCTGGTATTTACATTTAGTGCAGTGCGTCCTGCTCACAGTGTTCAGCTAGATCCGTTCCTGCTATTTACATTCAGTGCAGTGCGTCCTGCTCACAGTGTTCAGCTAGATCCGTTCCTGCTATTTACATTCAGTGCAGTGCGTCCTGCTCACAGTGTTCAGCTAGATCCGTTCCTGCTATTTACATTCAGTGCAGTGCGTCCTGCTCACAGTGTTCAGCTAGATCCGTTCCTGGTATTTACATTTAGTG
The DNA here is from genome assembly GCA_037952925.1 of Lithobates clamitans. Lineage (NCBI taxonomy): Eukaryota > Metazoa > Chordata > Amphibia > Anura > Ranidae > Lithobates > Lithobates clamitans. Next base: position 1,992,028 of record JBBGZY010001643.1, on the reverse strand, counting down.
CAGTGCGTCCTGCTCACAGTGTTCAGCTACATCCGTTCCTGCTATTTACATTCAGTGCAGTGCGTCCTGCTCACAGTGTTCAGCTAGATCCGTTCCTGCTATTTACATTCAGTGCAGTGCGTCCTGCTCACAGTGTTCAGCTAGATCCGTTCCTGCTATTTACATTCAGTGCAGTGCGTCCTGCTCACAGTGTTCAGCTAGATCCGTTCCTGGTATTTACATTTAGTGCAGTGCGTCCTGCTCACAGTGTTCAGCTAGATCCGTTCCTGCTATTTACATTCAGTGCAGTGCGTCCTGCTCACAGTGTTCAGCTAGATCCGTTCCTGCTATATACATTTAGTGCAGTACGTCCTGCTCACAGTGTTCAGCTAGATCCGTTCCTGTTATCTTCCTACTGACAGGCAGGCTTGTCTGGTTACAGTATATAAAGCTACCTGAAGAAAATTACAGGTGTTCTTTTTGATCCTATTAGTACCACGGTCAGGCAGCTAGACTATTTACATTTAGTACAGTGTGTCCTGCTCACAGTGTTCAGCTAGATCCGTTCCTGTTATCTTCCTACTGACAGGCAGGCTTGTCTGGTTACAGTATATAAAGCTACCTTAAGAAAATTACAGGTGTTCTTTTTGATCCTATTAGTACCACGGTCAGGCAGCTAGACTATTTACATTTAGTACAGTGTGTCCTGCTCACAGTGTTCAGCTAGATCCGTTCCTGTTATCTTCCTACTGACAGGCAGGCTTGTCTGGTTACAGTATATAAAGCTACCTTAAGAAAATTACAGGTGTTCTTTTTGATCCTATTAGTACCACGGTCAGGCAGCTAGACTATTTACATTTAGTACAGTGCGTCCTGCTCACAGTGTTCAGCTAGATCCGTTCTTGCTATTTACATTCAGTGCAGTGCGTCCTGCTCACAGTGTTCAGCTAGATCCGTTCCTGCTATTTACATTCAGTGCAGTGCGTCCTGCTCACAGTGTTCAGCTAGATCCGTTCCTGCTATATACATTTAGTGCAGTACGTCCTGCTCACAGTGTTCAGCTAGATCCGTTCCTGTTATCTTCCTACTGACAGGCAGGCTTGTCTGGTTACAGTATATAAAGCTACCTTAAGAAAATTACAGGTGTTCTTTTTGATCCTATTAGTACCACGGTCAGGCAGCTAGACTATTTACATTTAGTACAGTGTGTCCTGCTCACAGTGTTCAGCTAGATCCGTTCCTGTTATCTTCCTACTGACAGGCAGGCTTGTCTGGTTACAGTATATAAAGCTACCTTAAGAAAATTACAGGTGTTCTTTTTGATCCTATTAGTACCACGGTCAGGCAGCTAGACTATTTACATTTAGTACAGTGCGTCCTGCTCACAGTGTTCAGCTAGATCCGTTCTTGCTATTTACATTCAGTGCAGTGCGTCCTGCTCACAGTGTTCAGCTAGATCCGTTCCTGGTATTTACATTTAGTGCAGTGCGTCCTGCTCACAGTGTTCAGCTAGATCCGTTCCTGCTATTTACATTCAGTGCAGTGCGTCCTGCTCACAGTGTTCAGCTAGATCCGTTCCTGCTATATACATTTAGTGCAGTACGTCCTGCTCACAGTGTTCAGCTAGATCCGTTCCTGTTATCTTCCTACTGACAGGCAGGCTTGTCTGGTTACAGTATATAAAGCTACCTTAAGAAAATTACAGGTGTTCTTTTTGATCCTATTAGTACCACGGTCAGGCAGCTAGACTATTTACATTTAGTACAGTGTGTCCTGCTCACAGTGTTCAGCTAGATCCGTTCCTGTTATCTTCCTACTGACAGGCAGGCTTGTCTGGTTACAGTATATAAAGCTACCTTAAGAAAATTACAGGTGTTCTTTTTGATCCTATTAGTACCACGGTCAGGCAGCTAGACTATTTACATTTAGTACAGTGCGTCCTGCTCACAGTGTTCAGCTAGATCCGTTCTTGCTATTTACATCCAGTGCAGTGCGTCCTGCTCACAGTGTTCAGCTAGATCCGTTCTTGCTATTTACATTCAGTGCAGTGCGTCCTGCTCACAGTGTTCAGCTAGATCCGTTCCTGGTATTTACATTTAGTGCAGTGCGTCCTGCTCACAGTGTTCAGCTAGATCCGTTCCTGCTATTTACATTCAGTGCAGTGCGTCCTGCTCACAGTGTTCAGCTAGATCCGTTCCTGCTATATACATTTAGTGCAGTACGTCCTGCTCACAGTGTTCAGCTAGATCCGTTCCTGTTATCTTCCTACTGACAGGCAGGCTTGTCTGGTTACAGTATATAAAGCTACCTTAAGAAAATTACAGGTGTTCTTTTTGATCCTATTAGTACCACGGTCAGGCAGCTAGACTATTTACATTTAGTACAGTGCGTCCTGCTCACAGTGTTCAGCTAGATCCGTTCCTGTTATCTTCCTACTGACAGGCAGGCTTGTCTGGTTACAGTATATAAAGCTACCTTAAGAAAATTACAGGTGTTCTATCCCAGCTTAGTGCAGCTACAGGCCATTAGTATGTCTGGAAGGCCAAGAAGGAGAGGCAGACAGTCACAAGCCAATAAGAGAGGGCAAGCAGGCTCTGTGTCTAGTGCTGGTCGTGGAGACGGTGCATCCTCATCAGCACGTGGCCATGGGACACGCTTGGCCTTTTTTTCGGCAGCTGGCCGTGTTGAGCCGCAACATGCGGAAGACTTGGTCGAGTGGATGACCAAGCCGTCCTCATCCTCCTCATCCTCTCTCACCCATGCCCAGGGTGCTTTGTCTGGCAAAGCAGCGGCCTCTTCCCTCAGCTCAATGTCATCAGTGACTCCTTCCCTAGCTCCACCATGTCCTCATGAGGATTCCCTCGAACTGTTTGACCACAGTGTTGGGTACATGCTCCAGGAGGATGCCCAGCGTTTGGAAGGCTCTGATGATGATACTGAGCTCAATGAAGGCAGTAACATGAGCACGGACAGAGGGGGTGCCCAAGAAGGACAGCAATCTGGCAGTCATGCTCCCCCTGCTGCAGCATACTGCCAGGTTTGCTCCAGTGATGAGGAGGGAGGGGATGATGAGGTCACTGACTCAACGTGGGTGCCTGATAGGAGAGAGGAGGAGGAGGAGGAGGAGGAGGAGGTGGCACATCACCAACTAGGCAGGATGCCCTCCAGGGGCCAGCCTAAGGGCAGCACATTGACTGCATCACACCCCAAAGCTCCACATGTGCAGGGCGCTGCAGTCTCTGCGCGTTATTCAAAAAGTTCTTTGGTGTGGGCCTTTTTTGAGACGAGTGCATCAGATCGCACCGCTGCTATTTGCAACATATGTCTCAAGCGTATCTCGCGTGGCCAAAACATCTCCCGCTTGGGTACCACATGCTTGACCAGACATATGTTGACCTGCCATGCAGTTCGTTGGCAAGCGTATCTAAAAGACCCACACCAAAGAACAAAGACGATCTCTCCTTGCTCCTCATCAGCTGAGATTTCCAACCCCACTAGACCTTCAGTCCTCTCTGAGACCTGCAGTGAGAGGAATGAAGGTGTAGAATTAGGTGTGTCACAGCCAAGTACTTGTGGGCAATCTGCTTTTGGTACACCGACGTCAGATTGTACCAGGCAAATTTCCCTGCCCCAGCTGCTGCACCGCCGAAAGAAGTTTGCTCCCAGCCATCCACATGCCCAGCGGTTGAATGCTAGCTTGGCAAAATTGCTAGCACTTCAACTGCTGCCTTTTCAGTTGGTAGACTCTGCCCCCTTCCGTGAGTTTGTGGAATGTGCGGTTCCTCAGTGGCAGGTACCCAAACGCCACTTTTTCTCACGGAAGGCGATTCCGGCTCTCTACCGGCATGTGGAAGGCAATGTCCATGCCTCGCTGGACAGGGCGGTCAGCGGTAAGGTGCATATTACCGCTGACTCATGGTCCAGCAGGCATGGACAGGGACGTTACTTAAGTTTCACGGCGCATTGGGTGACTCTGCTGGCAGCTGGGAAGGATGCAGGACAAGGTGCAGTAGTGTTGGAGGTTGTTCCGCCACCACGCCTCCAAAATGCTGATTGTGACACACCTCTCTCCTCCACCCCCTCCTCTTCTTCTTCCTCCATGGCCTCTTCCTCGGAACCAGCGGTGCTCCGTAGGCGTTCAAGGGGCTACGCAAGTACGCAGGCCAAAAGATGCCATGCGGTGCTTGAGCTGGTGTGCTTGGGGGACAGGAGCCACACTGGGGCAGAGGTTCTGTCAGCTCTGCAGGGGCAGGTTCAGAGGTGGTTGACGCCACGCCAACTTAAGGCAGGAATGGTGGTTTGCGACAATGGCACCAACTTCCTCTCTGCCCTCCGACAGGGACAACTGACCCATGTGCCCTGTTTGGCTCACGTCCTTAACTTGGTGGTGCAGCGGTTCTTGGGCAGGTACCCGGGCTTACAGGATGTCCTGAGGCAGGCCAGGAAAGTCTCTGTGCATTTCCGCCGGTCATATAATGCCAGTGCTCGGCTGACGGACCTCCAAAAGGAGTTTAACCTGCCCAAGAACCGCCTAATCTGTGACATGCCCACCAGGTGGAACTCGACGTTGGCCATGCTGCAGCGGCTGCACACGCAGCAGAGGGCCATCAATGAGTACCTGTGCGACTATGGCACCAGGACAGGGTCAGGGGACCTTGTTTTTTTTTCCCCACGCCAGTGGGCCATGATCAGGGATGCATGCACTGTCCTGTCACCATTCGAGGAGGCCACGAGGATGGTGAGCACTGACAGTGCATGCATCAGTGACACTGTCCCCCTTGTCCACCTGTTGGAGCACACGCTGCGTGGAATAATGGACAGGGCACTTGAGGCAGAACAGAGGCAGGAAGAGGAGGACTTCCTTAGCTCTCAAGGCCCCCTTTATCCAGACAGTGTTCCTGCGTGCCCGCCGATCACACAGGAAGAGGACGAGGAGGAGGAGGAGGAGGAGGAGGAGGAAGATTGTGTCAGTATGGAGGTGGAGCCTGGCACTCAGCATCAGCAGTCTTTAAGGGATCAGTCCCAAGGAACACATGGACTTGTACGTGGCTGGGAGGAGGTGGCTGCGGACGTTGTTGTCCTTAGTGACCCAGAGGACTCCGGACCGAATGCCTCAGCAAACCTACGCTGCATGGCCTCCCTGATCCTGCAAAGCCTGCGTAAGGATCCTCGTATTCGTGGTATCAAGGAGAAGGACCAATACTGGCTGGCAACCCTCCTTGATCCACGTTACAAGGGTAAGGTTGCGGACCTTATCTTGCCATCGCAGAGGGAGCAGAGGATGAAACATCTTCGGGAGGCCTTGCAGAAAGGTCTGTGCAACGCGTTCCCAGAGACTGGGAGGTTACAAACTCCTGTTTCTGGACAACGTGTTGCTGAGGCTTCGGTCAGTCAAAGAAGGAGCGGTGGAGAAGGTGGCCGTCTGACCGATGCGTTCAGACAATTTTTTGGTCCGCAGCCCCAAGGTATGATCGGTTCCAGCAACCATCGCCAGCGTCTGTTTTACATGGTGCAGGAATACCTAGGGGCAAGATCAGACTTGGACACCTTTCCCACCGAAAATCCTCTGGGTTACTGGGTCTTGAGGATGGATCACTGGCCAGAGCTTGCACAGTATGCAATTGAGCTACTGGCCTGTCCTGCATCCAGCGTTCTTTCGGAACGCACATTCAGTGCTGCTGGAGGCGTGGTAACCGATCACAGGGTGCGTCTGTCCACCGACTCGGTCGATCGGCTGACCTTCATAAAAATGAATCAGTCTTGGATCACCACCAGCTACCAAGCACCTGATGCAGATGTAACCGAATAATTTTTTTTGAAATCTCAGATCCCTTCAAAGACTGCCTATGCTGATGCTGAGTGACTATCCCTGAGTAATTATCCTCTTCCTCCTCAATCATCACGCTGATAGCTTGTAAGAACATTTTTGGTTCTGGGCGCCACCACCAGTGCCTAAGGCACAATTTTTCAGCCCCTGTTTAACAGGGGCGTGTAATTACAATTTTTGATGTAATACTTTGCAGCAGGGCTCGTTCCTGCATTCCAACTAGAGTGTCTGTGAGGGGTTGCAGTGTTGTGGCACCAGCACCAGTGCCTAAGACCCAATTTTTCAGCCCCTGTCTAACAGGGGCGTGTAATTACAATTTTTGATGCAATACTTTGCAGCAGGGCTTGTTCCTGCGTTTCAACTAGAGTGTCTGTGAGGGGTTGCAGTGTTGTGGCACCAGCACCAGTGCCTAAGACCCAATTTTTCTGCCCCTGTCTAACAGGGGCGTGTAATTACAATTTTTGATGCAATACTTTGCAGCAGGGCTCGTTCCTGCGTTCCAACTAGAGTGTCTGTGAGGGGTTGCAGTGTTGTGGCACCAGCACCAGTGCCTAAGACCCAATTTTTCAGCCCCTGTCTAACAGGGGCGTGTAATTACAATTTTTGATGCAATACTTTGCAGCAGGGCTTGTTCCTGCGTTTCAACTAGAGTGTCTGTGAGGGGTTGCAGTGTTGTGGCACCAGCACCAGTGCCTAAGACCCAATTTTTCTGCCCCTGTCTAACAGGGGCGTGTAATTACAATTTTTGATGCAATACTTTGCAGCAGGGCTCGTTCCTGCGTTCCAACTAGAGTGTCTGTGAGGGGTTGCAGTGTTGTGGCACCAGCACCAGTGCCTAAGGCCCAATTTTTCTGCCCCTGTCTAACAGGGGCGTGTAATTACAATTTTTGATGCAATACTTTGCAGCAGGGCTCGTTCCTGCGTTCCAACTAGAGTGTCTGTGAGGGGTTGCAGTGTTGTGGCACCAGCACCAGTGCCTAAGGCCCAATTTTTCTGCCCCTGTCTAACAGGGGCGTGTAATTACAATTTTTGATGCAATACTTTGCAGCAGGGCTCGTTCCTGCGTTCCAACTAGAGTGTCTGTGAGGGGTTGCAGTGTTGTGGCACCAGCACCAGTGCCTAAGGCCTAATTTTTCAGCTCCTGTTCAACAGGGGCATGTAATTACAATTCTTGATCTAATATTTCACAGCAGGGCCCTGTGAGGGCTTACAGTGTTTTGGCCACAGCAACACCTAAGGCCCAAATTTCTGCTGAGTATATAGGGCAGGACCCTACTTTCAAACATCTAACTTACAAACGACTCCTACTTGCAAACGGAAGGAGACAACAGGAAGTGAGATGAAATCTACCCCTAAGGAAGGGAAATTCTCTCCTGTAAGAGTTAATATGGGAAAACAATTTCTCCTTTCCACTGATGCTTTCCAATCCTTGTTCCACAAAAAAACCCAAATTTTCAAAAAACATTTTTCATTGGGACAAAAAAGTGAGGTGAAATCTTCTGAAGAGGAGGAAAGACGCAAAACAAATGTCACAGGGGTGATAACCCTTCCCTATGTTTTCCAAAAAGCTTAGAAAAGATTTTTTGGCTGGAGCTAAACACATTAAAAATGTTCAAAATTACAAACAGATTCTACTTAACAACAAACCTACAGTCCCTGTCTTGTTTGCACCGCCTGAATACTGCTGTTCAGAGTATATAGGGACCTTTCCTTATTTTAATTTGGGTGCGGGGTTCCCCTTAATATCCATACAAGACCCAAAGGGCCTGGTAATGGACTGGGGGGTACCCATGCCGTTTGTCTCACTGATTTTCATCCATATTGCCATGACCCGACATGACATTAAACCCGCAAGCAGTTTTAAATGAGATTTTTTCCTTTAAAAATGACATTTGGTGCAGGGACTGTTCTAAACATGGGAAACACGCGTCACTTTACAGGCATACTATAGACACCCCCCAGGTACGATATTTAAAGGAATATTTCACTTTTTTTTTTTTTACTTTAAGCATCATTAAAATCACTGCTCCCGAAAAAACGGCCGTTTTTAAAAGTTTTTTTTGCATTGATACATGTCCCCTGGGGTAGGATCCGGGTCCCCAAACCCTTTTTAGGACAATACCATGCAAATTAGCCTTTAAAATGAGCACTTTTGATTTCGAACGTTCGAGTCCCATAGACGTCAATGGGGTTCTAACGTTCGTGCGAACTTGCGGTCCGTTCGCGGGTTCTGGTGCGAACCGAACCGGGGGGTGTTCGGCTCATCCCTAATGCTGACCTGCTTCTGCTGTCCTCTCACTTGCTTCTGTGTCTCCAGGAAAGGATTCCACTGTGTGATGTACAGGGTTCCTCCAGCACCCAAGCCCCAGGTCTGAAGCCCCCCCCCCCCACACACACACACACTCAAGGACCTGGCCTTCCACCGACTCTCCTTGCTGGCATGACTCATGGCTATTTGTGAAGTGGCCTGCCCCATTCCAGCCCCTTTGTGCTAGGGATTGACTAGGGCCCTCATAATTATACCAAACAGCCCCTCCTAGCTTCCGCCCACTGCATTTGGAAGCTTCTGCAAGGTTCCAGAAAGCAGGGGGAGGCACTAGAAGAGCTGTCTGCTGAGTCATCCAGCCTCCCTGAGTCACTCAACTCTGACCCAGATTCAACCCAGGCTTGGCTCTCAGCCAAACCAATTTTCCTACACTAACAAACCTATTTACATCTAGCACATTAGAGGGTGCTACACAACGCAAACCGAAACAAACCTAATCATGCACATAACTAACACAGAGCAATGACAGGCATTCGGGAGGCTTCAAAAACTCCAATGAACTGCCTGCTTTTGACGCTAATACAAACATAGCCTTATTACCAGTGGCGGCCTGTGATACAGGGCACAGGGGTGCCAACCCCCCCCCCCATCCAGAGGCTCTAAAAGGCTTCAAAAAAGGGTGGGTTCACCCACTTGTGTGACAGTAGCGAATTAATAATCGCTATTGTCTTCCTCATTCTCCTCCCGGCCAATAAGGAAGCCCCTATTGACCAGGGAGTCTTAGGACTCCCTAGGGGGTGGGGGGTTGATGGCCGCTGTCTGTCTCCCGCGCGGGGGGGGTGATGGCCGCCATCCGTCACCTGGGGGTTGGATGGTGTTGTTAGTTTGTGCTGCCCCCACCACTGACTACTGCTTATTAACTTTTCTATCCATGGAATTCATTGGCAGAAATATTGTCAACTATAACATGCATTGTTGTACATAGAAGTTTAGCAAGAACAAGTTTTCACACTTCCTCTAAACTAATTTTTAGTTTCAAGTCACAGAGAAGGAAACCAAATCTGCTATTATTATCATATTGTTACTTACACGCAAGAAGAGCATTCTCGCTCCAAATGCAATTTTGTTTTTGTGAGCTGGGATTTCTCAATGCCTCATGAATAACTTATTAATCTCTCTGCTACTTTGTACCGTTTAACACATCCTTTATCAAAAACAAAGGCGGTTTCTCCTCTGCAGGTGGATGTAGTAATTGGTACTTTTTTTTCAATCTGCTCTTTAATTAATTTTCACTGTCTTCTCACCAAGATTTATTGTCCGGGGAGGCATCAGCATCTTGTCAAAACAACTAAGAATTAGACAATTTCATTTTTCAAGGTAATTGTGCTGTTCACTCTGCTTTTCATTTTTGATGTTCTAACACAGTAAACCTTTTTTTTCTATTTAATGGCACATTGAAATTAGACCCAGCTATATTTAGACCAGCAAATAAAAGCATACATGAAATGAATAGTCAAAGTCTATCCAACAAATTGGAAAAAAATAATGTGTATTTTTGTATTCGGCTGCTGCACATACATCACATGGCTTGAGAAGGATAATACACGTGACCGCTCAGATTCTGTAGCCGTATAATGGACTCTATAGAGATAAAAAGAGTTTAACTAAGTTAAACTTTCTAAATGTGTGTATCCGTCTTTGGCCGTGTGCATGGTAAGGCTTGGCAATAACAGGACTTATTTTAAAGTGGTTGTAAACCTGACATTAAAAATGAACAAAATGTCCTTCTATAGTGTACTTGCCTCAATCTGTCTTTTGCCTCTTTTCTCTGCTATCTGCATATGTCACCTCTAATGCCAACACCAAGGGATCCAGGGGGGCAGGGGAAGGGGGCTCCAGGCTGTGATTGACAGCCTCAGTTGTGAATGTTTCCATTAGGAGACTGTGTAGAGTGGGATGTGTCCACTCCCTCTACTCAGGTCTCAGATTACACTCAGCTCTATGCTCTATGCTGTACAGTGTGTGACATCAGACCACACCCCCTTCCTTGTGACAATCTGAAATGCTTTGTAAATTGTACACTTTGAATGACAATTGATAAAAGGGGGCTGCAGATAAACAGGCAAGAGCGACCGGACCATAAGGGGCACAGGGCGCAGCCCTCCCTAGTTAGCATGCGGGGCGCCGGACTCTGATGTAAGGAGGTGCTGATGGGGACACTGGTGTGACGGAGGTGCTGATGGGGACACTCTGATGTAAGGGGGGTACTGATGGGGACACTCTGATGTGACGGAGGTGCTGATGGGGACACTCTGATGTAAGAGGATGCTGTTGGGGACACTCTGTTGTAAGGGGGTGCTGTTGGGGACACTGATGTAAGGGGGTGCTGATAGGGACACTCTGGTGTGAAGGGGGGTGCTAATGGGGACACTCTGATGTAAGGGGGACGCTGTTGGGAGACACTCACAATTAAAGTGGGCTGGTCTGGATGAAGTCTAGGGCCAAATTTTTGTCCCAGAAGGGGAGGAGGAGAGAGGTGGCGGGTCACATGAGCGCCGATCGGTGCTCTGAAATCAGGTATATATCTGCATTATTTTTATAAGGCACAGGCACAGGGCAGAGTACATGAACAAACTGAGAGGATGGTGTAAAAAAAACAGTAATTTGAGCAGCAGGAGGGGAGGGGGCGGGCACAGACAGAGGAGAGAGCGGATGACAGAGGCACGTAAACTGACAACGGTGTCAGGGCTCAGTCGTCATGATACGCATCGTCAGTTTACAGAGGGGAGGGCAGAATCAGGCAGGAACAGCCAGGTATTTCAGGTGTTACAGGGGGCCAAACGACACAGCACAAGCACTGTGCTGTATAACATGCTTTAAAGGAACAGGATCTTTATTTATTTTTTCTTAGGTTAAGAAACACTTTAGTACATTCTATGCATTAGGATAAAAAAAACCTTCTGTGTACAGCAGCCTCCCTAATACTTACCTAAATCCCATCTTGATCCAAGGATGTTGCACGATAGACTTAGCTGTCCGAGGCTCTCTTTCCTGATTGGCGCCATTGGCTAGACATGTGAAATTTGTTTTGTACCGAATTTGTTTTTCTACGTTTGACAAATTCGTTATTTTGCAAATATTCAAATTAACGAAAATCCGTTTAATGAATGTTTCGGAAAATTCAAAAATTCGTAAATTCAAGAATTCAAAATTCAAAAATCCAAAAATTTGAAACTCTAAAAATAAGAATGAAAATTCGAAAATTCAAAAGAATGAAAATCCAAAAATAAGAATGAAAGTCCAAAAATTAGAAAACCTGAAAATTCGAAATAATAACTAACTAACTAATAATAATAACTATTACTAACTATTAAATTATAGGTATTGAAGTTTCCTTTCAAATTTTGCTGTTTATGACTGTAACGAATACAAATTTATCCGAAGTTACAAATTATCCGAAAAAACGAATGCTGCATCTAAATGAATGGAACATAACAAATTATTAATAATAAATAATAGTAATAAAAACTTTTAAATAATAAAAAAAACTTTTAGTAATAAAAACCAATAAAAACTTTTTAACCAGGTACTCCGGTTAATTGGCTTCTGTCTAAATTGGCCCTAGTATATGAATGTGAGTTAGGGACCTTAGATTGTAAGCTCCTTGAGGGTAGGGACTGATGTGAATGTACAATGTATATGTAAAGTGCTGCGTAAATTGACAGCGCTATATAAGTCCCTAAATAATAATAATAATAATGACTAAAACTAAATTTGACATCAAAATTAACACTGCACTACCACATAAGAATAAGTAGGGGTCATCTACTAAGCTGCTGAAAGAAAAAAAAAATAAGAAAAGGGCTTTTCTTATATTTTTTGTTAATATTTAATGTTGGCCAATAGAGATTACAGTTTTTTATTTTTTTTATTTATATATTTGAAAGTTGCATTTCTGTTTGTCAAAAAGCAATATTTTTCTTTGTTTATGAAACTTTTTTTTTTTTAATAACGACATTATATATCACAACGACTAAATCTGTGTCTGTAGTGCATGTTCAAACCTTAATACCATAAATAATAACATGTTATTGGATGTTTACTCCAGGAGTATATAATGAGTTTGGCAAATCTAGAGAAATGCTTAAAGGGGTTGTAAATGTTCCCTGTTTAAAAAAAAACAAAAAAACAAACATGGTCTACTTACCTCCTCTGTGCAAGGGTTTTGCACAGAGTGGCCCCCGATCCCCCGGCTGTCTCCCAGGGGCAAGCTTCCTTAATATATACTTCATGCACAGCATGCTCTGTCAGGCTTTACCAGCCATGAGCAACACTGAATCTCAGTAAAGGTCCTCTTCTGTGATATTCACCATGGATCTTGGCTCTGCTGGCCCCATACAGGTTTGGAGTGAAACCTCTACTTGCCCCTGTTAATCAAAATGTAAATTCAGTGATTATTTAGAATTTTGAAAACCCATTGCCTATCCTAGGCTGTGGGGTATATACATCAATATACTCCAACTCAAGATAGTGAGATTATTTCTCTTATAGGTTGCATGTTTGAACCTTATTCGTGTCCTGAAGAAGCCTAACGTCGAAATGCGTAGATGCACAAGGGCTCACTGTACAAATTGCATAAATGCATGTGTATGATGTTTTTTACTCTTTACAATAATTTTGTGTATATTTTGTAATTTTTCAATAAATGTGATGATTTATTTGTAAAATTTCTTTCTCCATTGTTTCCTGGCCTATAAAGTCCGACACATTTATACAGTGCATGATAGAACAGGAGGATAAAAGGAATAAAACTAAATTTTTTTTTTAATTTTCTAATTTGTCTAAAAAATGTTAAAGTATAAAATCCATGTACCCCATACTCATTCACATGAGGGTGGGGGGGATGGGATCTGGGGGCTTCCAGATTCTGACAGGCCCCATGCCTGCAGACCCCACAACCCCCACCCACAGTTGTCTGGAAAAGGCCCTTATCCCCATCAACATGGGGACAAGCACCCCCCCCTAAGTTCAGGGCACTCTTAAACCGTACTGGTACGGTTTAGGAGTGGAGGGGGCACTCACTCATCCCCCCCCTTTCCTGGCCTTCCAGGCTGCATGCTCAGGTAAGGGTCTGGTTTGGATTTGGGGGACCTCACGCCATAAAAAAAACAAAAACAAAGGGCCTGGTATGGTCTGGGGGGGACCCCATGCCATTTTTTTCTTTATTTTTTTAAAATAGCCAGGTGCCAGCAATTGCAACCTTGAGTCAGTTTAAATGTGATTTGACTCATTTTTTTCTTTAGAAATTTCATTTTTGCTGCAGCAGGTTCTATACATGCTACAGATGTGCCAATTTAAAGGCAGACTAAGGGGACAGCCCAGGCACTATATTTAAATTTATTTTAAATTTTTTTTGCTCCACTTCATTCCCCCTTGCTCCACCTCATTCCCCCTTTCCATTCAATCGCAGACCGCACCACAGTTCATCTTTTTGCCTTGCTAGCCTCAATTCCCCTTCCCCTATCTCTCAACCTCCAGATCCCACGTCTCATTCTCTCCTACCTTACCCAACTTGAAAGTCTGGTGGCTTCTCCTCTTCTTCTTTGCAACTGCTATTGTATGTATTCAACAACTGAAATGCCAATTTATATTGTCTTTGTATTCTTCGGAACACTAGTGCTACCTATATTTTTCCATCAAATATTAAAATCGAAAAAAAAAAAAGTGAAAGATAGAGCTCCTATTGGTTATGGTGGGCATAACATTGACATTGTTCTTACAGACAATTTCATGCATCATCTATTTCTGTTCTGATACCATAGATAACTGCTGTGTGTAAGAGCTGTGAATAACTTGATATAAAACTGACAAAAATGTAAACCAATGAGAGTGATTCCTTCACTGGAGAATTCCATTGCCGTTTCCAAGAGGGAAATCACGCTTGAAAATTAACAACACAGCGGATAAAAATAAAACTCAATAAAACTTGTAAAAACACAGCGAATATTTCCCATCATGATGAAATGTATTCAGCACTCTGTGCCTTGTTTGCTGCCATTGTTTGCTATTTATGTGCATAATAATGCTATTTTATTGGTGTGCCGTTTTATCACATCTCAGGCATTCAGAAGAGGCTTTTCTCAACATAAGCCGATCAATCATTTTTTTAAAGATCCTATTCATATTTAATAACAGGGTTTAGCAGTTTCATTTTATTTTTTAGTGTCAGTTTACATTGGCTATAAGTTAAATGCTGCCACAGCTGCCTCTGCATTAAAGGTAATATGAGTTTACAAGGATCTCAAGTCTTAAGTCCCTGTTAACACTTAGCGTGAGCTTAGCCAGGCTATTATTGAGGCATTTTTCTTGTTCCTGCATTTTTGTTATTTTTTTATGTGCCATTTGTAATAAAGGAAAATCACACATTTTTGGCCCTAATGCCGCGTACACGCGATTGGAATTTCGGTCCGCAAAAGACCGATGAGAGTTTTTCGTCGGGAAAATGCGACCGTGTGTATGCTCCATCGGACTTTTGCTGGCCGAATTCCAGCCAGCAAAAGATTGAGAGCATGCTCTCAACTTTTCGGTCGGCAAAAGTTCCTATCCAAAAATGCAATCATCTGTGGCGATTCCGACGCGCAAAATTCCTACGCATGCTCGGAAACAATTCGACGCATGCTCGGAAGCATTGAACTTCATTTTTCCGGCTCATCTTAGTGTTGTACATCACCGCGTTCTTGATGGTCGTAGTTCAGTGAACTTTTGCGTGACCATGTGTATGCAAGGCAAACTTGAACGGAATCACGTCGGAAAAGCCGGCATATCTTTTTCCAACGGAAGTCCGATCGTGTGTACGCGCCATTAGACCTTTAAATGGAAAACCCTCAAAAATGTGTGTAAGGTGCTCCCATTTTTTATGAAACCGTACAATTAAATACATGGATTTAGTTGTTTTAAAATGCTTTGTTTTAGAATGCTCATTTATTAAAACACTGCCTGTGTTGTTAATGATTTCGATTTTTATAGACATCTTCACACCGGATAAAATGATGGCGGACCAAACATCTGGTGGCAGACCTTATCCATAGTCACCTCTGTTTTGTCAGGTGCAGTTCCTCAGGACTGATGGAGATGGGCATCAGGGATGCTTATATAGCATGTCCAGGAGCCCATGGACTTGTGGTAACAGATGGGGATTGTGGGAAAAGGAACTGAAGGAGCCTGCATCCACCACTGAACAAACCCCTAAGATAGCGACCAACCACTCAGCGGGGTGCATAACATGCCAGACCTCTTTCACCGGCCACCACTGCTACCTCTCTAGAGCTGGCTGCACCTCCTTCCTTTTACTTCACACTTTTCACCACCCAGAGGGTTAACTTGAAGATTCACTTTTTGTTCCCCAAATAGTATTCACTGTAGGATTCGCTCTCTCTTCACGAGAATCAGACCAGAAGTTACTTATTCAGAACTTCTTTTACTGAACTAAATCACTTGTACAATCACAGAACATCCCAAAGAAACATGGCATTGACCATTCCTTATTTTAAGTGCTGTAGCCGTGGTGCTCATATCTTATTGTTGTGTTTGTTCCCCAACAAATGGATAGTACGATTTAGTTACATAGTAAGTAAGGCCGAAAAAAGACAATAGTCCATCCAGTTCAGCCTGTGTAGGTGTACGTGTATCAGTGTCTGAAATTATTTCCCATATCCATATATGTTGTGTCCTTTAGGATGTACATCCCCCTGAAATGGGGGTGTAGTTCTTCACCCCCATTTCAGGGTCCCAAAACAGGTACCGGCCCCTTACCATGTGATCAGCTGTCAGCCAATGACAGCTGATCACACGATGTAAACAATAGATCGGTAATCTTTCTTTTTTTTTACTCACGCTGACAGCGTGAGTAGAAAAAAAAGCTGATCACCAGCTCGGATGTCAGGGACATCGGTCCCCAAGTGGAAGAGGCACATCTGCCTCATCAGTGCCACCTAATAGTGCCACCTAACAGTGCCCACAGTGCCACCTAACAGTGCCCACAAGTGCCACCTATCAATGCCAACAAGTGCCACCTATCAATGCCCACAAGTGCCACCTATCAATGCCCACCTGTAGTGCCAATCAGTGCCACCTGGCAGTGCTGCCCATCACTGCCACCCATCAGTGCCCATCATTCCACCCATCAGTGCCCATCACTGCCGCCTATCAGTGCCCATCACTGCTGCCTCATCAGCGTACATCAATGAAGGAGAAAAATTACCCGTTTTAAATTTTTTATAACAAAATATAAAAAAATAAAAAATTTTTTTTTTTTTAATTCAGTTTTTTACATTTTTTTTAACAAAAAGTAAAAACTGCAGAGGTGATCAAATACCACCAAAAGAAAGCTCTATTTGTGGTGAAAAAATGATAAAAATTTCATTTGGATAAAGTGTTGTATGGCCGCGCAATTGTCATTCAAAGTGCGTCAGTGCTAAAAGCTGAAAATTGGTCTGGATAGGAGGGGGGTTTAAGTGCCCGGTAAGCAAGTGGTTAAACACAATTTATAAATATAAAAATAAATAAATAAATAAGAAAAAAAAAATTTTTTTTTAAAGCGCCCCTGTCCCCGCGAGCTCACGCAGCAAAGAAAACACATATGGAAGTCGCGCCCGCATATGTAAACGGTGTTCAAATCACACATGTGAGGTATCGCCGCAATTGTCAGAGTGAGAGCAATAATTCTAGCACAGACCTCCTCTGTAACTATAACCGGGTAACCGTTAAAAAAATTTTAAAGCGTCGCCTATGGAGATTTTTAGGTACCGTAGTTTGTCGTCATTCCACGAGTTTGTGCAATTATAAAGCGTGACATGTTTGATATCTATTTACTCAGCGTAACATAATCTTTCACATTATACAAAAAAATTGGGGTAACTTTACTGTTTGTTTGTTTTTTTAATTCATGAAAGTGTCCCTTTTCCTAAAAATTTGCGTTTAAAACACCGCTGCACAAATATCGTGTGATATAAAATGTTGCAACAATCGTCATTTTATTCTCTAGATTCTCTGCTAAAAACATTTATTGGCGTATAACACTCACTTTTTCACCATGAAAATTGGGTGCAAATAGCGTGTGCGTGTTATACGCCAATACTTCAATTTTAGCTGCCGTCAGATTACATGAAGTGAGAAACTCCTGTTTACTTGGTGGCCTCTGTAATAGAAAGTCCCGTCTCCTGGGCCGCCATTGGACCACTGTTCTGTCTAACATAGGAGATTCTCACTGTATGTAATCTGTTGGCGCTTGTCCCACCCCCCTCCCTGTCCCCTCTAGGCTGCAGATGGGTATCGATCAGGCTGCACTGATGGCAATGGTGAGGCTGCTGCATTGATGTGGACTGAGGAGGCTGCATTGATGGCACTTGTGAGGCTGCAGATGGGCATTGATCAGGCTGCATTGATGGCAGTGGTGAGGCTGCAGATGGGCACTGACACTTATTTTGCTTCAAAGTTCCTTCTTTAAAATTTAAGTTTTTTTCCCTGAAACTTCCCTCCTAAAATGAATGTGCGTGTTATACCCAGATAAATACGGTATATATATATATATATATATATATATATATATATATATATATATATACCGTATTTATCGGCGTATAACACGCACCGGCGTATAACACGCACCCCAATTTAGGAGGGAATTTTAAGGAAAAAAAACTTTTAGGAGGGAAGTTGAAGGGAAAAAAACTTACATTTAAATGCCCTTCATTGCAGCCTTGTCAGTGCAGCCTTGTCAGTGCAGCCATGTCAGTGCAGCGATGTCAGTGCAGCCTTCCCCAGTGCAGCCTTGTCAGTGCAGCCTTGTCAGTGCAGCCTTCCCCAGTGCAGCCATGTCAGTGCAGCCTTGTCAGTGCAGCCTTCCCCAGTGCAGCCTTGTCAGTGCAGCCTTCCCCAGTGCAGCCTTGTCAGTGCAGCCTTTCCTCAGTGCAGCCTTCCCCAGTGCAGCCTTCCCCAGTGCAGCCTTCCCCAGTGCAGCCTTCCCCAGTGCAGCCTTCGTCAGTGCAGCCTTTCCTCAGTGCAGCCTTTCCTCAGTGCAGCCTTTCCTCAGTGCAGCCTTTCCTCAGTGCAGCCTTCCCCAGTGCAGCCTTGCCCCAGTGCAGCCTGGTATCCCCTGCCCCTGCTTCCAGGGCTTCAAAATCGCGGTCCGCGATTTGAAAATGGCGCCGCCGGCGCCGAAGTACAGAGAGCCGGTCCTCGGCTCTTTCCGGCGGCTCTCGTTTACTTTCGGTTTCACTCGTAGTCCGGAGCGGAGCTATCCGAGTAGGTTCGGATAGCTCCGCTCGGGACTACGAGTGGAGCCGAAAGTAAACGAGAGCCGCCGGAAAGAGCCGAGGACCGGCTCTCTGTACTTCGGCGCCGGCGGCGCCATTTTCAAATCGCGGACCGCGATTTTGACATTTTGACAGATCGGGATCGGCGGGGATCGGCGTATAACACGCACCTGCGACTTTCCCCTGATTTTAAGGGGAAAAAAGTGCGTGTTATACGCCGATAAATACGGTATATATAAAATGTTTGGGGGCTCTAAGTAATTTTCTAGCAAAAAATACGGATTTTAACTTGTAAACACCAAATTTCAAAAATAGGCTTAGTCATGAAAGGGATAATATGTTTGTTATTAAATAAAAAAAAAAAAAAATGAGACTTTACAATCACAAGTCATTCCACATCTGGATCAATAGAGGTAGGTGAGGGTAACATCAATTTGTCACATAGTGTGTCTCCTTACAAAATTCCCAGAAATAAGTATATTAGGGAACCTTAAAGCAAGAATACAGTGGTGTGGCACTAACACCGTACAGAAAAGAACATGAAAAATTGTCATGATAAAACAGAACTTAAGATCCTGTGGACATGTCTGAAGCAGTGGAAGGCTCTGCCAGACATTTGGACCAGACCTTATCGTATTTATGAGGGAAACCTCTATTGGTATAAGTATCTTTATAAAGTGGCTGTTCTTTACCAGTTGCATCCAAAATGAAAGCGCAGGAGGTGCAGGTTTTTTCCAATGCAGAGCTATGGCTTTTCTGGCATAAAATAGCGCTGGATTACCTAGTATCCGTTCCGCCACTGTGGGCAGGAGATGTTCCACGATCGACGATCCTAGGGAGGTAGATATGATGGAGTTTAGTAAGGCCACTGCTTCCTCCCAGAACCCAACTGGCCATTTGTTTTGAAAGTTTGGAGACCATTGACCTAGTATTTTTAGCCGTGGCCATCTTGAGTAATGGCCATTCATGCAGCATTTATTTCCTGGAATCCATCTGCCCGTAGCAAGGGCATGCAGGCTGGAGGGCGTGCTTGGTTGAGAAAACCCACCCTCCCCTCCTGAAGACTCTTGGGATGCATGACATCATTTGCCTAGGCCTGGAAAGCAAGAAGTAACTGAAGAAATGTAAAAAAAAAAAGAAAAGAAGTAAATATAATATTCTTTCCTATCTATTTACAAATTCTAGCAGCATGAGGATTAAAATAGCCAATGTTGATTGAGAGAATGAAGTTCTACTTGCAGACCTTGCATTTTACTGCAAGGTTCGCTTTAATGTGTTTACAGACCATTCTGTCCACTATCATTCAGTCTGCACAATGTCTGTCCTTCAACACAACTAGAAAGAAAGCAATGCTTTCAGCTGTACCATTGTTCAATATTGTTCATTTGCGGTACACACTGTTCCAACATCGCAGATGTGTTTGTTTTTTTGCAATACCTATTCCATTTTTACTCCAGCCTTATTATTTTACTCCTTAGGATGAAAATTGCAGTAAGAACAAAATGTCAAGCCAAGTACACATTTCAATCCGCTTACCGTAATTATTAGACTAATGAGGTCTGGAAAACACAAGACTGCCGAGAGAGTCTAGGGGGTTCTGTCACAGTTGCTCACATGTTTGCCTTGAATGAAGCTTTCTAATGTAATAACTGATGGATGTTTTACTTAGGTAGGATAAGTGAACCCAGCAATTTTTCTCCCATTTGCCAAGAAAGCCTTGTTTCACTAGCTTGTAAATAAATCGTTCAAATAATGTAAAAGTACTTTTCATTTCCTTCTATGAATACAGTGTCTTGCAAAAGTATTCACCCCCCCCCCCCCTTGTCATTTTTCGTGTTTTGTTGCCTCACAACCTGGAATTAACATGGATTGTTTGAGGATTTGCATCATTTAATTTACAGAAAATGCCCACAACTTGATGTTTTTTTTTTTATTGTGAAGCAAACAACAAAAAGGACAAAATAACAGAAAAGGTCAATGTGTATAACTATTCACCCCCCTAAAGTCAATACTGGTAGAGCCACCTTTTGCAGCTATCACAGCTCCAAGCCGCTTTGGATAAGTCTCTATGATCTTGCCACATCTTACCACTGGGATTTTTGCCCATAATTCCTTGCAAAACGGCTCCAGCTCCTTCAAGTTGGATGGTTTGCACTTGTGAACAGCAATCTTTAAGTCTGACCACAGATGTTCTATTGGATTGAGGACTGGGCTTTGACTAGGCCATTTACATGTTTTACCTTAAACCACTCAAGTGTTGCTTTAGCAGTGTGTTTGGGGTCCTTGTCCTGCTGGAAGGTGAACCTCCATCCTAGCCTCAAATCACACACAGAGTGGTACAGGTTTTGCTCAAGAATATCCCTGTATTTAGCACCATCCATCTTTCCGTCAACTCTGACCAGTTTCCCAGTCCCAACTGCTGAAAAACATCCCCACAGCATGATGCTGCCACCACCATGTTTCACAGTGGAGATGGTGTTCTTTGGGTGATGTGATGTGTTGGGTTTGCGCCAGACATAGCGTTTTCTTTGATGGACAAAAAGTTACATTTTAGTCTCATCAGACCAGAGCACCTTCCTCCATACATTTCACAAACTCAAAACGTGCCATTTTGTTTTTTGCTGAAAGTAATGGCTTTCTTCTGGCCACTCTGCCATAAAGCCCAACTTTATGGAGTGTACGGCTTATTGTCCTCCTATGTACAGATACTCCAGTCTCTGCTGTGGAACTCTGCAGCTCCTCCAGGGTTACCTTAGGTCTCTGTGCTGCCTCTCTGATTAATGCCCTCCTTGCCCGGTCTGTGAGTTTTGGTGTGCGGTGTCTCTTGGCAGGTTTGCTGTTATGCCATGTTCTTTCCATTTGGTTATGATAGATTTGATGGAGCTCCTAGGAATCATCAAAGATTTGGATTTTTTTTATAACCTAACCCTGACTTGTACTTCTCAACAACATTGTTCCTTACTTGTTTGGAGAGTTCCTTGGTCTTCATGGCAGTGTTTGGTTAGTGGTGTCTCTTGCTTAGGTGTTGCAGCCTCTGGGGCCTTTCAAAAAAGGTGTGTATATGTAATGACAGATCATGTGACACTTAGATTGCACACAGGTGGACATCATTTCACTATTTATGTGACTTCTAAAGGTAATTGGTTGCCCCAGAGCTTTTTATGGGCTTCATAACAAAGGGGGTGAATACAAAAGTACATGCTAATTATCAGTTTTTTATTTCTGAAAAATAGTTTTATGTATATGTTTTTCTAATTTTACTTCACCGACTTAGACGTTTGTGTTCTGATCCATTACATATAATTCAGATTAAAAAACCATTGAACTAAAGGCTGTAATGTAACAAAATAGGTAAAAAAGCCAAGGGGGTGAATACGTTTGCAAGACACTGTAGAATCTGAGAAGCCTTTGTGAAAATATATCACCTTTCTAAACTTTTTGTGTAGAGCAGAACTTAAAAAAACCCTTTCAGATTTGTGTTATTTTTGCTGTTTGCATCCTGTTGTTATCTTTTCACATCCTGCTTTGGAAGCACAACTGAAAGTGAGTGGAAATATCCCTAAAGTCAGTGGAAATTCAATATTTGACAGTTGTTTCAAATGTTACGGCGGCAACAGTAACATTATGGGTTTTCCATCACTATCTTTCCTACTAATATCACCATTCTAAACTTTCCTGTGTAGAGTAGAACTTAAAAAACAAACGGCCTATCAGATTTTTGTTATTTTTGCTGTTTGCGTCCTGTTGTTATCTCTTCACATCCTGCTTTGGAAACACAACTGAAAGTGAGTGGAAATGTCCCTAAAGTCAGGGGAAATCCCACCTTTGACAGCTGTTCCAAATGTTATGGTGGCAACAGTAATATTTTGGATTTTCCATCACTATCTGTCCTACTGACAATGGTCACCAGGAGAAATTGAGAGGGTGGCTCTCTCCAACGGTACACAGACAACCCTAACAATTCAGGAAAGGCATTTGGAAGGATAACGCTGGAACCTTATGATTACCCTAATATTATAGGGCAGTGGTGTCCAAACTGTGGCCCGGGGGCCAGATGCGGCCCCTCGCTTGATTTTATCTGGCTCTTCAGGCATAGTTCCTTCCACTGACAACGGGTCACAATTTTTTCCACTGACACCAATCATGGGGCACAATTCCTCCCACTCACACCAATGATGGGTCACTACTCCTCCCACTGACTCCAATGATGGATCACCATTCCTAGCCCTTATACCAAAGATAGGGCACTACTCTTCCCACTGACTTCAACGATGTGACACTATTCCTCCCTTTAATATCAAAGAGGGGACATATTTTACTCCCACTGATGCCAGGACATTTTCTACTGCCGCTGGCCACAGTCCAGCCCCCGTAAAGTTTGAAGGACAGTAAACTGGCCCTATGTTTTGAAAGTTAGGAGACTCCTGTTATAGGGGGTGTAGAGGTATGTGACTAGGATGTCTAGATGCCTAAAGCTGGCAGCTTCTCTACACCATAGGATTTTCACTGTCTTCTTAAAACATTTTAAGATTGAAGCACCACAACAAAATTGAATCATCTGGAAAAGTATTATGAGATAAACTTTGTGAAGACGCTAACAAGTTTAATTGGTTTGTAGCACCCTCCTAGATAAGTGCTAGGATTAGGTGAATAGGTGTTAAGATTAGGTAAAGTTAGTTTGGGCTCACTTTATCCAGTGTGGATGTGTTGAGTGTACTGGCCTGTTCTATGTTTCAGTTGCTGCAGGACTAACTGCTTTTCCCTGGCTGGTCCAGAAAGGTCTGGAGGTTAGTGGGCAGGAAGAGTCTCATCAGCAGCTAGATTTCCATTCAGACCTTGCCAATCCCTGTGACAGGTGCCCATACGGTAACTGCGAGTCTGTATAAAGGCTCTGGGATGGAAAGCAGCCTGATCTTTGTCTTCTGAAGAAGATCACAGCCCCCTTAGGCCATCCTGCCATGTGCAGGCAGGGTGTCAAGGCCTCCGGTGGGCTACTACCTGAGGCCTGCTGAAGCTGACTGAGGGACTGTCGTGTGAGGATCTAGTCTGGTATCACAAAGTGTTACAAGGGCTTTGAAAGGAGGCAACCCATTTTCTAAGGACATTTGTGAGTACAAATTAGTGAGAGAGATCCTAGAGACTGTGTGCTGAGGCCATTCCTCTTGTGCCAGAGTCAGCAGGGTTAAAGGGGACATTGTGTCCTGTGTCCTGAAGAGCTCAGTCTATTTAATTCCTAGTGAAAGGACTTTGCTTGGACTCTCCAGTCTCCACAAAGAGGCAGCTAATTCTCCTCAAGTTGCTACTACAAAGGGCAGACTACTCTTTACTTCTACAAGGGCTTGGCTATAGTTTTGCAAAAGAAAGTTCAGTATCCTCAAATCATTGTTAAGGGTTACTTGAGTATCCTACCATTACCTGCTACCTATCCAAATCCTATAATAAAGCATCAGAAAAGGCATACTGCTAGACTGGTTGATGAGCCTGAAGAGTGATTATACTGTGTGTTGTGCTGCAAGGGAACAATTGGGAAAAGGATCCAGGCAATCAACCTAGCGGCTCCTTTGGGAATAGCACTGCAACTTAACACACGCGATATATCAGAGAATTCTACAATATCAAAAGTTAATTCAATACTCATTCAGTGTGCAGGAAAAGGAATCCAGGGGGGTTCTGTTCAATCGTTTCCCATGGGTAACAGTAGGTTTATCAGGGGTAGCCTTAACCTCAGGGCCGTTTTAATGAGTGGGCACACCTGGGCACACCTAATTAGCTAGGCACTTAAACCAGCCCAGGTGACCAGACCATTTGGCGCCTACAACCCTGAATACAAAGTACTGCACAATACACATTATTACAAGTATAAACATATAGATGAGAAGACAGACAGAAACAATAGGGGATCCCATTAACAATGGGAGAAAGACACTTAGGAGGCACACTGTGGGAGAGACCTACTTACACTAAACAAAAAAGGGGGGGGAATGTATATCTACATATACTGGGACTTCAAATGAAGCGCACAACAGGGGATAGTGCACCTCTATCTCTAATCTGAATACAAAAAATAATAAATAGTAAAAAATAATAATAAATAAGAAAGTGTGGGACTTAAATGAGGCAGGCTAAAACACAATGTAAAAGTATGGATTTATTTGCATAAGTGTCAAATTGCGCAACATTGTATATGACAAGTACCCGTATTTATCGGCATATAACACGCACAGGCGTATAACACGCACCTTCAATTTAGGAGGGAAGTTTCAGGAAAAAAATGTAATTTTAAAGAACTTTGAAGCAAAATAAGGGTCAGTGCCCATCAATGCAGCCTCACCATTGCCCATCTGCAGCCTGATCAATGCCATCTGCAGCCTCACAATTGCCCATCACTGCAGCTTGATTAATGTCCATCTGCAGCCTCACAATTGCCCATCAATGCAACTTGATCAATGCCCGCCTGCAGCCTCACAATTGCCCATCAATGCAGCTTGATCAATGCCTATCAATGCAGTCTGATCAATGCCCATCTACAGCTTCACAATTGCCCATCAATACAGCTTGATCAATGCCCATATGCAGCCTTACAATTGCCATGAATGCAGCCTGAACAATGCCCATCTGCAGCCTCACCTCAGATTACTGCTGCCTTGGAGGGGACAGGGAGGGGGGCAGGACGAGCGCCATCAGATTACATACAGTGAGAATCTCCTGTTTACTCGGCGGCCTTTTTAATACAAAGTCCCGCCTCCTGGACCGGCTTCTATGATAGACAAAACGCTGGCCCAATGCCTTCCTATTACAGAGGCTGCTGAGTAAACAGGAGATTCTCACTGTATGTGAACTGATGGCGCTCGTCCCGCCCCCCTTCCCTCCTAGGCAGCCCAAATTGCAGTATCGGCGTATAACACGCACACACTATTTGCACCCGATTTTCAGGGTGAAAAAGTGAGTGTTATACACCAATAAATACAGTAAATGCTAAAGGCATATATAAACACTCTAAGAAATTGAGTGTAGTACATTGCATACATATAAACAAGATGTGAAACATGATTGCCATAACACGGAAACACATACACATAGTTCATGAGTATGATGGAGTAAACCTTGTGGTGTACAATTAACTTATAAAAATATTGATGGAAATGGGGGGGGGGGTTTCAGCCTCAAAATCTCGATGCGTTTTGTCAATAATCCAACTCATCAGGAGCGGATGCTGAATGTCTGTAAGTAATAAAAGATGGTCTAAATCAAAAAAGCCCATGTTATGGAAGAGTTTGTATGTAAAAAAGCCTATGTAAAAAAGATGGTCAAATCCACAAACTTACATCCCATTGGATGTTGAACTCGGGTGGTCCTGGTATGCAAAAGTCACCATATCAGTCTCCCCGGGAACTGAGGTATAGAAGTCCGCTGAAACACCAGGCCCACACTGAAGTGCCCCCAACAAATGAACGTATATAGTATGGTAAGTATTATGCCATTGTTGGCAGGTAGAACCTGTAAGATAAATATAACATTTTGTATGTAGTAAACCGGGCAGCACTGTCAAGCACAAGGGAAATTAAAATATGTGAGAGAGATATTGAGATTAAAGTACAAGATAAAGTGTAGGCAAAATTACACACACTGAGTGATGTGCATAAAAGATAAAATTAAGTGAAAAGTAAAAAGAGTGGAATAGATATTGAAGTGTAAACAAGCCATAGCACATGGAATTATCCTTTAGTGGCAGATATGGAGTGTTGATGTGTGGTGAAGCAGACAGTGCGACCCGATCGTCTGGTCAGCTGTGAGTGGGGACGCCTAGGTGGGCTAGCTATATAGGGCGGATGAACACCAACGTCACACAGGCATGATGACAAGCGGGAAGCGTCCGCACGCCAATGGCGCCAAACCCATTCCTGCCACTGCATCAGCCAGGAAGGAAAAGCCACAAAGACTAGACGGCGCCCAAATAGGACGTCACTAGTGCGGCATGTGCGTGGCGTCGATACGCATGAGACAGACTACCCCCAACCCCCCGTCAGAAAGCACCGAAGGGAGGCGGGGGGGCGAGGGGCGGCATCTGGTGCGAATCGCAGCTCCCGGGGAAAAATGACAAGAGGCAGCTAAAGCAAAACAGGCACGGTGAACAGGATCCAACAGGGATGAAAAAACTGTGGAACATTAAAATAAAAAAAAATGTCAAAAATAAAAAACGCATCACAAGTGCACAAGCAATAAATAGCATCCAGAGGGTGGGGTCAAAAGTGGAATCCAATCCAACCCTCAGGTAAGTATATGAGCGACGAAGAGGTAGCATCAAGCCTGCTTCATTTAAAGTCCCACACTTTCTTATTTTTTGTACTTACACTAAACACATTATGGCAGGCGACCCCAGTGGTTTGAGCTGATTACATTAACACCTACAGTCATTGCTGGTTTGAGGCATAGAGGCCCCAAATATGTATATGAAAACTTCAGTTCACAGAGTTTGTGTGTTTTGGGGAGATATGGATTTAAATCCAAACAAGACCACTCGAAGGTTCCCCCAGGCACACAACTCCCAAAGAGTAGTGTTCCCTTAAAAGCCAGGGCCCATAATCAGTGGGTAAGAGGCCTTCCTGCAGTCCCCTCAAAAAGCCTCTGTCCTGGCTGGGTCCATCACAGCCATGTTTACCATTATCACCAAAAGTGAAAGTAAAAGAAAACCCCAAATTCTGGGTTGTCCCCTAAACAGTAATAGAGGGACAATCTTCCAGAGGCAGCACTAGACCTGCCAACCCTGGTGACAACCAGGTATTCCCTCCCTTTGGAGGGATTTCCTCTCACTTCCTGTTTTGGCCATGGGATATGAAGTCAAGGGAAATCTCCCCAATGGGACACATATGGAAAAAATAAAACTGAAAGAGGTTATAACCCTACCTTACTGAAAACAAAACAAAAAAAAAACACAGTTGTGCCTTTAGTTCGACATTAAAGTGTGTGCTTAGCAGTGTTGCCAACCTCCCATAGATTTACGGGCAGCCCGTAAATTTAAGCCCATTTTCGGGGTGTCCGTAAATGTCCATTACGGGCAATGGTGCCCGTAAACAAGATGGGTGCGAGCCGACCATTCAATTGCGCATGCGCCGCTCTGAAGCCGGACAGGCTTGGGAAAGCTCGTACACACTCGGCCAGGTAATGCATGCGCTGTAGCGCAATGACGCTGCCTGGTGCCATTCTTAAATGATAAGTAGCGGCTGCAGCACTCGTTCTCGGCGCGGGGGGCCTCCAAGTGTGTAGGGCTTCAGGATGAGGCAGGCAGCTTACACAAGGTTCAGACATGCCTCATTGCTGGATTTTCATGGAATCCACAGATTGTGACACAAGGAGCTACTGGCAATGATACTGGGCATGCCTGCTGCAGAAGGTGGGAGTGATGAGTACAGGATGGACAGCAGTGAGCACAACACAGCACAGTCAGTCACACATGTGAGTGAGTCAGTGAGACTGAGAGCCTGACTGAGGTAAGATAAAAAGATGGTAGAGGACTGGGGGTGAACTGGTGAAGCCATAAAGGGGACAGAGGAGGACACTGATGTGCTGCCTTGTGGAGAGGTGAAAGGGGCACAGGAGGACACTGTCACACTGATGTACCTCCTGTGTCATGTCCGCAGCAACTGTCCACCTCCTGTGTCATGTCCGCAGCGACTGTCCACGTCCTGTGTCATGTCCGCAGCGACTGTCCACCTCCTGTGTCATGTCCGCAGTGACTGTTCACCTCCTGTGTCATGTCCGCAGCTACTGTCCACCTCCTGTGTCATGTCTGCAGCCTCTGTCCACCTCCTGTGTCATGTCCGCAGCGACTGTCCACCTCCTGTGTCATGTCCGCAGCCTCTGTCCACCTCCTGTGTCATGTCCGCAGCCTCTGTCCACCTCCTGTGTCATGTCCGCAGCGACTGTCCACCTCCTGTGTCATGTCCGCAGCCTCTGTCCACCTCCTGTGTCATGTCTGCAGCCTCTGTCCACCTCCTGTGTCATGTCTGCAGCCTCTGTCCACGTCCTGTGTCATGTCTGCCGCCTCTGTCCACCTCCTGTGTCATGTCCGCAGCCTCTGTCCACCTCCTGTGTCATGTCCGCAGCCTCTGACCACCTCCTGTGTCATGTCTGCAGCCTCTGTCCACCTCCTATGTCTTGTCTGCAGTCTCTGTCCACCTCCTGTGTCATGTCTGCAGCCTCTGTCCATCTCCTGTGTCATGTCTGCAGCCTCTGTCCACCTCCTGTGTCATGTCTGCAGCCTCTGTCCACCTCCTGTGTCATGTCCGCAGCCTCTGTCCACCTCCTGTGTCATGTCTGCAGCCTCTGTCCACCTCCTGTGTCATGTCCGCAGCCTCTGTCCACCTCCTGTGTCATGTCCGCAGCCTCTATCCACCTCCTGTGTCATGTCTGCAGCCTCTGTCCACCTCCTGTGTCATGTCTGCAGCCTCTGTCCACTTCCTGTGTCAGTCTGGAGAAGAGTCAAGAGTGGGAACACCGCCGGGATGGATAGGATAAAACTCAGAGCCACCAACCTGGAGGCGTCTGACTGATTCCTGCACGATGCACCTGAGAGGAGGTCAGTGACAGTGCTGCAAGGCTAGTCTGAGTGGGGGGCGGGTTGCTGATGTAAGGTAGGAGTGAATACAATAATGTGAGGGGGCACTGATGCAAAGGTTCCCCCCTATATTAGTAACGCCCTCCCCCTTACCTTAGTGTATTCACTCTGCGAAAGGTGGTCTCTAGTCACCAGAGTGCCTCCACATCAGAGTTCCTGCCATTCCCCTTTATATAAGAGTCTGCAGTATTCCCTCCTTTCAGTGCAAGGGCAATGCTGCAGACCCTGATGCAAGTGGGAACTCTGATGTAAATGGAATGCAGTGGACTCTGATATAAGGTGGTCTCTGGTCAACAGATCCCCCCCTCAAATCATGATCTGCAACATTCCCCCTTTACATAAGAGTTCCTTTTCACTTTAAGGGGGGATCCTGCAGACTCTGATGTGAGGGGGGACTCTTGGCCGGCTGGGTTATAGTAACCTGACCTTGATGTAAATGGAGAAATATGTTTTTTGACTTTTGTTTAGCTTAAACACATTGCTAATAGCACTAGCTATATGTTTATAATTTAAACATTGATATTTGCATTGTTTAGCACTGAAAACGACAATTTTAGTTACTTTTTAGCAGTGTCAGTAAAAAAAATGCATCTCTGTCAGTAAATTTCATGTTTTTTTGCCAGTAAAAAAGTGGCGCTGTTTGTAAATTTTGGC
Organism: Lithobates clamitans; assembly: GCA_037952925.1. Lineage (NCBI taxonomy): Eukaryota > Metazoa > Chordata > Amphibia > Anura > Ranidae > Lithobates > Lithobates clamitans. The sequence continues at coordinate 1,962,374 of JBBGZY010001643.1, read as the reverse complement.
GTCCTGCCAGTAAATTTCATTTCGGCGGGTTGGCAACACTGGTGCTTAGTAATTTTTTGGCTATGGAAAGGAACATTGTGTGCACAGTGTGAAGTTTTAAATGTAGGTAATGTTTCCTTAAAGTGTCCCTTTAAATGAAGTGAGGGTACTTAACCCCGTTCTGGCATGAACCGAAAGGCCAGCGTGTTACATGGATCACTATGAGGTCTATAATTAAAGAGACAACTCATCTTTGAGTCTAATGGTGTTTTGTCTTAGCTGGTATTGAGTGGGTTATATTACCTGCCTAAATGATATATGCAAGTAATTTTAAACCTGACCTGATAACGACTTGCAGATATAAAGCTTGAGTGTCGTTTGAGGACTGTGTCCTCGTAGCTTGGAGGCGAGGCACTGTTTTACTCATTGCAGCTTTAGCACACTGCATCATTGACGTCTGCCAAGCTGCGGTGTCCCATCTTGAAGTGCCCTAGTATTATTATATAATTTGCTTCATTTATGGGAATTGTGTTATGTTCAGCATCCAATTGTCCAAAACAATTAGAACAATCAGATATCGATAACTAAAAAATCGGTACAATAGGGGTATACTTTTTTTTAACAATGATTTTCATGCTCTTGCTTGAAGCCTTATTACATAAAATAAGGCACATCATAAGACTACAGCTTTTGCAGATGATATCTTGCTTTTTGTAACCAAACCACGACTTTCACTTCCAAATATTATGGCAGAACTGTAGAGATTTCATGCTTTGTCCGGTTTTGACATTAACCTCAGAAAGTCTGAAATCATACCAATCTCCCAGTCAATCGAGGATATATCTCATCCGAAATTGGTGTTCCTCCTTTCATAGCAACAGCAGGTCAGAGTCTACTTAGGAACCAAGCTTAGGAATGATTTTATAAGCTTAATTTCCTTCCACTCCTGAAAGCCATTCAAAAAGATTTGCAGGCCTGGGGACACTGATTCACTAGGCAGAATACAAATAAATGCATATTCTTCCCGGGAAAATGTTGCAGACATTTTTGTAAAGAGCAGAGAACAAGAATTGCTTACTCCATTCAAAGGAGAACCAAAAAGACAGATGGGCTAGGGCTGATTAATGCCTAGTACACACAATGAGAAAATTGGATGAAAAGCACCACTTTTGAAGCGATCATACGATAATCTTTTTTTTTTTTTACAAGTTCTTATATAGCGCCATCAATTTATGCAGCGCTTTACACATGCACTATATGTAGGTCCTAGGTCAGGCATTGATTTTAGAAGGCCTAACATTGATGTTAGAAGGCCTGGCTCACAGTCTCCACTCTAATTCATCCCAAAGGTGTTCTATCAGGTTGAGGTCAGGACTGTGTGCAGGCCAGTCAAGTTCCTCCACCCTAAACTCGCTCATTCATGTCTTTATGGACCTTGCTTTGTGCACGGGTGAGCAATCATGTTTTAACAGGAAGGGGCCATCCCCAAACTGTTCCCACAAAGTTGGGAGCATGAAATTGTCCAAAATGTCTTGGTATGCTGACGCCTTAAAAAGGAAGTACTTCCTCTTTTGTTTTCTGCAAACCCTGCAAAGTAAAAGTATAATGGGCTAGTATGCATTGCATACTAGTCCATTATGTAGCACTTACCTGCAAAAAAAGCCCGCACTGTTTCCGCTGCAGGAAGAATCCATCTTCGCCCCTCTTCCTTCCGGGGCCACGGACTCCGGCTGTGTGACTGGCCGGAGCCGTGTGATGTCCCTCCCGTGCATGCTCGCTGGAGCTGCCAGCCACGGCACACACTCGGGGCACGGAGGTCCATTTCTTCACAGCGCATGTGCCGATTACATCATTGGCACACTACAAGGTAAATATCTCCTAAACGGCGCACGTGGTGGTGGCTTCAGTAGCTGTTTGAAAGAATATAGGCAGCAGAACTTAGCTGATTGGGTCAAGGCCAGGGTTTGGTGGAGCTGCAGGGGGTTGTCTGATAGTTAGTCTGGGAAAGTCTTCAGTCAGAGGTCTGAAGAGTTGGGGAAATCTTCCTGCCCTGTAATTGTGGTTTTGCAGTGTGGGGATTTTTGGTTTTGTGTTTTGTTTTATGTTTTTTGGTTTTGTGCTTTGTTATGCAGCAGGCGGGGCACAAGGTCCTTTTAGGTTGGGGTGGGTAAAAAGGCACATTGTAGGGACCCGTCCAAGGTACGGCTCCCTGTTGTTGGCATGTGTATCTGCATGTCGTCTCTGAGTCGGTGGCCTTGCGGCTGGAGGCCTTATTAAGTGATACGCAGTTACTTTCCTTTCTCGTGATACCTAATAGGACCTTGGGACTCCATGTTTTTGATACACTGTGGTATTAAGTGTGGCGGGGTGCAAGGTCCTTTTAGGTTATGGTGGGTAAAAAGGTACATTGTAGGGACCCATCCGAGGTACGACTCCCTGTTGTTGGGATGTGTATCTGCGTGTTGCCTCGAAGTTGGCGGTCTTGGGACTGGAAGCCTGATTAAATAATACGCAGTTACTTTCCTTTCTAGTGATATCTTATAGGACCTTGGGGCTCCATATTTTTGTTACACTGTGGTATTAAGTGTTTTATAAGTTATTAAAATGTTAATTTAGATTTTGGTTAATAAAAGGCTGCTATGGCCATTTAACTTCAACTTGTAGTGGTGTCGTTAATATTATTGGAAATATGATGGGGTGATGGTCGGAGCAGAATAGACAAGTCATATTTAATACCCTAGCCATGCTAGGCGGAAGTGCTCACCACTTAGCCACTGCGCTGTCTATATAATCTGATCATTAGTACACAGCTTTTAAGAGCCGAACACAACAGCTAAGACAAAATTATCCGAAGGGATAAGCATGAAAATGTTTCTTGTATGATACCAGAATGAACAGTTTTAGTTTAATCAGTACAGTATTCGTCCGTAAAAAATCGGAAGACCAAGACCCCACTTTCCTAAATGAGCTGCATTTCTCCGGACAGACAATGATTTAACTCTTTACTCTCATACCTTGGAATAGTAGAAAGTCTTTATAGTCCACAGAGCAATTGTATAAGTCCCGGAAACGAATAATACATTACATTACAATACATTACATTACATCACTTTCGAAGTTATATTCTGTCATATGAGAATTTTCATAACTTGACTAACCTCTTCATTTTCGATATGAGACTAGTATGCAAAAAAAAAACAAAAACCTGACGATCATTTGTCCGATATTCTCATCATGTGTACGAGGCTTTAAGCTTTGTTATAATGCTTTAATGATGCTTTACATACTGTAGTTAAAGTGGTTGTAAACCCCTTACAACCACTTTATACTACAGGCAAGCCTATAATAAGGCTTACCTGTAGCTACACTGGATATCTCCTAAACCTGCACGGTTTAGGAGACATCCCTGTATTTGCATGTGCCGACGTCATCGGCACATGCGCGCTTAAGCAAACTGAAGCGACGGCACATACGTGCCGTTGCTTCAGATGTACTGTGCCATTACCGGCGGCTCCCGCATGCATGCGCGGGAGTGACGTCATCGCGGCTCCGGCCAATCACAGCGCCAGAGCCGCGATACCTGGAAGTAGGGAGATGTCGGCCACTGCAGCGGAGAACGAGGACCGCTACGGGGGCTTCAATCTCAGGTAAGTAATTCATAATGAGTAATGAGTAATTCATAATGAGCTAGTATGCTATGCTAACCAAGACAAAGGCATAATGAGCTGGTATGCATAGCATACTAGCTCATTATGCCTTTGTCTTGGTTTCTTTTTTGGGGGGAATTTTTTAAAAGGGTTTACAACCACTTTAACTGCACGGAGATGAACAATGGGTTTCTCTGCAAAAGTTCATGGCAGGACGTAATTAAAGCTCCTGTTTATGAAATGGAGCTTTTGGGGAGCAGGGGGGGAGCAGGTACCCGATTAATTAAATTACACACATCTGGACTCTATTTACTATTAAGGTGACATTTGAAGGCAATTGGTTCCACCAGGGGAGTTGCTAGGTCTACAAAAGATCTGAGGCTAGAGCCCATAGCAGCGTATTAAAGAAAGTCATACGCTTGGGTGGGCATACACATGTATATACAGTAATATATGTGTGTATATCCCCAGAGAGCCCCCCACTTACATCATGGTCCCCAGAGACCCCCCCACTTACATCATGGTCCCCAGAGAGCCCCCCCACTTACATCATGGTCCCCGGAGAGCCTCCTCCTTAAATCAGGGTCCCTAGAGAGCCTCCCCCTATAAAATCAGGGTCCGCAGAGAGCCTCCACCTTGCATCAGGGTCCCCAGAGAGCCTCCCCCTTACATCAGGGTCCCCAGAGAGCCTCCCCCTTAAAATCGGGGTCCCCAGAGAGCCTCCATCTTGCATTAGGGTCCCCAGAGAGCCCCCCACTTAAATCATGGTCCCTGGAGAGCCTCCCCCTTACATAAGGGTCCCCAGAGAGCCTCCCCCTTAAAATCAGGGTCCCCAGCGAGCCTCCACCTTGCATTAGGGTCCCCAGAGAGCCTCCCCCTTACATCAGGGTTCCCAGAGAGCCTCCCCCTTAAAATCTGGGTCCCCAGAGAGCCCCCAGCTCACATCAGGGTCCACAGGGAGCCTCCCTGCCCCTTGGGGACCCCTGTAGAGACTTGAGGCTATGGGCCCAAGATTCGGGGCTATAGCCCCAAAAGCCACCCCCTAGCGATGCCACTGGGTTCCACTAGATTTTAGTTAGGGGTATCAGAGTAAAGGAAGCTGAATACAAATGTACGCCACACTTTTCAGATATTTATTTGTAAAAAAAAATGTGAAAACCATTTATCATTCTCCTTCCACTTCACAATTATGTGCCACTTTGTGTTGGTCTATCACATAAAATCCCAATAAAATACATTTAAATTTTTGGTTGTATAATGACAAAATGTGCAAAATTTTCAGGGATATTTATACTTTTTCAAGGCACTGTAGATACAGACTAGAATCATTTGTGCTAGGTAATATGTAATCCTGCTTTTGTATATTAGATGAGCAGGTGTGAGGGGAAAAGTGCACGCCATCTGTCACGACGGCGTGACCCTGGCGCAATGCTCCTGTGATTGGTGAGCGGATGCGAGGGGAGAAGCGCACACCACCCTCCATTATGGATTCCAATTTAGTCCTGTTTAATTGCGGTCTAATTAATGAAGCATATTTTCTATATATATAGCGCAGTGGGAGAGTACAGGCTTACACCCCAGTTGAAGTCCTGTAGGACGAAACGCGTCAGTTTATTGCCTGTTAAGCTCTGCACACTGCTCCTGTTTTATAAGCTCTTTGTGATCACATTTTTATTGTACACATCTTGAGCGATTTCTGTACCATTTCTACATTAAATCCATACGTTGTTTGACCTAAGCCATGTGGAAGCTTTCTTTCTTTCTTTTTTTTTTTATGAATACCACTTTAATATCGTTGGATGAGAGATTTGTGCATAAACCAGGAGATTGTGGTCAGATTCCTGTTTCCTCTATCGTTGGTTGGCTGCATTACTGCTGGTGAGTGTCCCCATCTCTCCAACTTCAGGAGATCGTGGCCTGCTATCCTGGTTTCCATCCATGCCTATTTGACTCACCGCCGCTGGCGTGTGTGTCCACATCTCATGGTAAGAGTACCTACCCCTCCCCTGAGGGGTGGAAGCACAGCCCCAGGTGCCTGATCATTTGAACACTGGAACATCTCCAACTATGTTTATGAGATCCACTAATATCTCACACCTACCAATGGTTCTTCTAGTGGAACACTTCATGATATTTCTGATGGACTTTACATTGTGTTATATTTTGTTGATGTTTATTTGATCAATCACAGATATAGCACGTGTACTTGATACATTGTCATATGTGTCTATATTTTATTATTTGGTTATTATTTGATATAGCACGTGCACTTAAAACACTGTTATAGAAGTTTATTATCTCATTATTTGGTTATTATTTTGTCACTTGACCTGTTTCACCATCGAGTTCAGTTTATTCACTGTTAGTACATATTCATTTCTTAAGTGCACACACATCCTTTTTGCTGTAAGCACCTTGTTTATTTTAGCATAATTTCAGGTGTGTACCTTTATTCATTCCAAGGTTTGCACCTGCATACATTTAGCGCTGCACATTTCCTACTTCACATCTCACATACAATCAGTCTCCTTGTGGTGCTGGCAGCTTATTCTAAACATTGGTAGCGCAGTAATTTTTCCACATAATTATTTATATTAGATACTAAATTTGAAAACCTGCCATCCAACATTTGTTGGCGGAAAGTCCGACAACACAATTGTCCGATGGAGCCTACAAACGGTCAGATTTACCGACAACAGCCTGTCATCGAACATTTCCCGTCGGAAAGTCCGATTGTGTGTACGAGGCTTTAGAATTGCATATGTCTGAACTCTTACCTTGCCTGTTAGTTCTAGGTCAGTGACTCACTGGGTAGAGAAACCAAGTTTAGGATGACAGTCCCAAATTATGTAGCTCTTAAAGCACATTATCAGTGGAGCTACCATGTTTCTCAGGTTCCCTTTAAATGCCCTGTCACTCCAGTATCATGCACTTTACATTAGGCCAGTGGTGTATGTAGCCAATATATACCCTGTTTCCCCGAAAATAAGACCTAGCGTGATTGTCGGTGATGGCTGCAATATGAGCCCTACCGACCAAATAAGCCCTAGTTAAAGTAATTGTAGGTCTTATTTTCAGGGTAGGGCTTATTTTTGGGGAAACATGGTAGGGCTTATTTGGGGGGTAGGGCTTATATTGCAGCAATCAATGACAATCACGCTAGGTCTTATTTTCGGGGAAACAGGGTAGGACTGAGAAGAATCGTTGTAAGCTATTTTAGGACACGCTGAACTATTAAATAAGCTTTTTAGACGTGGTTCCTTGCAATGTAGACATTAATATTAGGAGAAAAGTAGTCAAGTTTGCTATTCTAACCTCACGCACAGTTAATATTCACTCATTCCCTTATATACAACTTGAATAATTATAACTTTTCTTTATATGGGGGTTTTAACGTACTGCCTACTGGTGTGTTGGCAGCTTTCAAGTGTTTCCATTCCCAGTGTAACATTTCAGTGTAGCTAACATCTACAGCACCAGGCAGGCTAATAGTGACTATAAGGAGCAGAATTATGCACTGTGGTTTTATATTTCCATAGGGACATCATTAATCCCATACAAAACTACTCCACAAAATAATGCAAGAAAAGTTGTTTTGTGATAAAGACCACCTGATTCATGATAAAATAATGAAATAGTGGGATAAGAATAATGTCAAAAAAACTTGTAGCCCTTCGTCCTTCCTCATATATTTTAGCCTAAATTCCCAGAATAGAATAATGTTATAAGCCCCGTGTACAGCACAGATAATTGTGGCTGAATCCAGATATTGGACTGAGCCGGATTCAATTATTTAATTTATTTTTTTCAAATATGCTCTTACATTTTATTTCAGTCATACTTGTTAAATATGGTCCTTGCAAGATGACTTTAACTTACAAGCTGACCTGTATGCACTGGTTCATTGGACATATACATGACAAATTAAATTAAATGTTGATGAATGTAAAGTTATGCACTTGGAGGCTAAAAACATGCAAATCATTTGGTGGAGGGGGGATTATTGTGTGGGGTTGTTTTTCAGAGGTTGGGCTTGGCCCCTTAGTTCCAGAGAAGGGAACTCTTAAGGCGCCAGCATACCAAGACATTTTGGGGATGGCCATTTCCTGTTCCAACATGACTGCGCACCAGTGCACAAAGCAAGGTCAATAAAGACAAGGATGAGCGAGTTTAGGGTGGAGGAACTTGACTGGCCGAGTCCTGACCTCAACCTGATAGAACATCTTTGGGATTAATTAGAGTGGAGACTGTGAGCCAGGCCTTCTCGGCCAACATCAGTGCAAAATGTGCTTCTGGAAGAATGGTCAAACATTCAAACAGCCTGTTTTTGCTGTAAGAAAATGGTTACTTAAAAATGGACTGTTCTATTTGGAAAGCCGAGCAGCGAAAGCTAGAGCTATTCACAAAAGAAAGAGTCAAAGCAATCACAAAGGAAACTGCAGACACATCAAGGAGTGGCACTTTTAAAGTAACACAAAGCGGCAAACCACGTGGCTGGTGCATAGACTCAGGTGCGATAAGCCACATGACTAGCGATGAGACCTTCTTTACAAACATTGATTACAGTGCAAAAGATAAAGTTTTCCTAGCAAATGGGAAAAGCATCACTGCCGAAGGTAAAGGCCAGGGCTTTCTGGACTGCTTTACACCACAAGGAGGCAAGAAGAGTATCCTTGTAAAGAAAGTGCTGTATGTTCCAGAACTAGAAGGCAGCCTTCTATCAGTGAAAAGTCTTGCAAACAACGGTCTCACAGTTAAGTTCCAGGGTGATGAATGCACAATTCACAATAATAAGCGATTCCTCGCAAAAGGAAAACTGGATGATCACCTATACAGGCTCATCACCACAGACAAGCAAGCCAATATAGTCTCTAATGACCTACACTTCAAATGTATTCACTTATGGCACAGACGGCTGGGGCACAGAAGTCCAGAAGCTATAAAGGACATTATAAAAAGAGGTTTATCAGAAGATTTAACAATAGCGCCTTGCAAAGTGCTCATGATATGTAAGTGCTGTATTGAAGCAAAAGCCACACGTGCTCCCCTTCCCCTTTCTCAAAGAAAAACTACCCACCCTAGGGTGACCAGACATGCCCGGTTTCTGGGGACAGTCCCCAGATTGAGGACACTGTCCCCGGACCAAGTCTGTCCCCAGTTTTGTCCCCGGATTGGATTTGAACAGGGGCTGGGGCAATTTCAAAGACAGCCCATGCAGAATAAAAAGAAAAAATCTGAATTGCACCCCCCCTCCTCTGCCGCTCCTACTAGCTTATGGGGGTTTATTTTTTTCCATTATCTGTGCCCCTTTCTGATGATCATGTGCTGGTCGGAGTGGAGGGACTATTTCTTCAGTTTCGGGCGCATGCCCATTCAGCTCCACTCGCATGTTCTTCTGCCTTGGCTCAAGTCCCGGCCAGCTGCCTGCCTGCTTATCTCCTTGCCTCCCCTGGTGGAGTGATCTTCCTCTGCTCCCCACCCAGTAGTAGCCGGGGCCCGAAGAGTAAAGCCCCATACACACTATCAGATTTTCTGCTGATTTTTGTCTTCAGATTTACCAAAACCATGTAGTGCAAGGGCCTGCCTGATTGCATACAAATTGAAACTCCTAAGGTTTGACCTCATATTATATGGTTTTGGTAAATCTGAAGGAAAAAATCAGCAGAAAATCTGATAGTGTGTATGGGGCTTTAGACTTGACAGGCTGTGAGGCGGGCGGCGGCGGTGGAGACGGCAAAGAGTCGTCGATTAGTGCCATTACTAGTAAAAAAAAAATATGTCCCCGGATTTCATTTTAAAAATCTGGTCACCTTAACCCACCCCCTGCAGCTCATACACAGTGATGTATGTGATCCAATGAAAACTCCAATGTCAGGCAGGAACAGATATTTACTGACTTTCATTGATGATAATTCCAGGTACACAACTACTTATCTGATGAAACACAAGAATGAAACATCAGAGAAACTTTAAGAGTTTGTTGCCATGTCTAGCAACAAATTCCAACGCAAACCAGGAATAATACATACCGACAATGTATTCTCGACACCGACAATACATAAACAAAGAAGTGGCCTCATATCTTACGAGACAAGGAATAGTACACCAGACAACCACACCATAGACTCCTGAACCAAACGGTGTAGCAGAAAGGAAAAATCGCACTCATAGAAATGGACAGATGCATGTTGTCGGATGCCAACCTACCTCACAATTACTGGGAAGAAGGAGTCATGACTACAACCTACCTACAGAACGGACTACCCTCAAGAGCAATCAGGGCTGGACTGGGACAAAAATTTGGCCCTGGACTTCATCCAGACCGGCCCACTTTACTCCAAACACCTGGTGTTGGCGCTTCAATCTTCTCGGCACCATGGTTCATATGGTGTCAGGATGATTGAAGCGCATTATTTCTATTATTACATTGTAATATAACATGAAATAGTTCAACTCACCATAATGCAGAATCAGTGGGAGCCTTGAGTGTGTCACCTGCCACCTCATTTGCCACATCGCCTGCCACCAGATGCAGTGTTTCACTTGCCATGTCACTTGTCAGCAGAGGCAGCTTGTCACTTGCCACGTCGCCTGCCACCAGATGCTGCATGTCATTTGCCACGTTACCTGCCACCAGATGCAGAATGTCACTTGCCACGTCACTTGTCAGCAGAAGCAGCTTGTCATTTGCCACGTTGCCTGCCACCAGATGCAGAATGTCATTTGCCATGTCACTTGTCAGCAGAGGCAGCTTGTCACTTGCCACCATCGCCTGCCACCAGATGCAGCGTGTCACTTGCTACGTCGCCTGCCACCAAATGCCGCATGTCACTTGCCACGTTACCTGCCACCAGATGCAAAACGTCACTTGCCACGTCACTTGTCAGCAGAGGCAGCTTGTCACTTGCCACGTCGCCTGCCACCAGATGCTGCATGTCACTTGCCACATTGCCTGCCACCAGGTGCTGCATGTCACTTGCCACCATCGCCTGCCACCAGATGCAGCGTGTCACTTGCCACGTCGCCTGCCACCAGGTGCTGCATGTCACTTGCCACCATCGCCTGCCACCAGATGCCACATGTCACTTGCCACGTTACCTGCCACCAGATGCAAAACGTCACTTGCCACGTCATTTGTCAGCAGAGGCAGCTTGTCACTTGCCACGTCGCCTGCCACCAGATGTAGCATATCACTTGCCCCGTCGCCTGTATCCTGCCAAGTCACTTGTCACCAGATGGCAGATGCAGTGCTACTACAGGGCTTGATGGGCACCTCCAACCCAGCTCTGTAACCCCCCCAACACACAACGTGACAGGGGAGGAGAGAGAGATACACAGCGCCAATTGTAGCATTAAAACAACTTGTATTCCACTTAAAGAACGTTACTGACAAAGTTTGTAGGGTGAAAGGCATTGAAACACTGTGCAAGAGTTCAGGCTTGTCATCGATCTGAATTAGGAGCCGCCACCGGGAACCGAACGGGCCAGTAGATGCAGAGCATCGGTGTGTACTACTACTTCCTGGTAGCGGTGGAACGCATGATGGGGCGGACGTGATGTCATCATCCGGAAATTATGCAAGATGTGGGAGGTGACGCATCCTTCAGGCCATCATTCCTCCGCCACCAGGAAGTAGTAGTACACACCGATGCGCTCTGCATCTACTGGCCCGATCGGTTCCCGGTGGCCGCCCGCTCCTAATTCAAATTGTTGACAAGCCTGGATTCTTGCACAGCGTTTCAATGCCTTTCACCCTACTTTGTCAGTAACGTTTTTTAAGTGGATTAAAAGTTGTTTTAATGCTACCTTTGGCGCTATGTATCTCTCCTTCCCTGTCTCTGAAACTGGCCCACTAAGCCATCGGCCCACCGGGAATCTCCCGGTAGTCCCGATGGCCAGTCCATCCCTGAGAGCAATCCAAGCTGGAGAACAAATCCACAGAGGGCATTCTAGTAGGCTACAGCGAGCAAACTAAGGGTTACAGAATCCTTCATCCAAAGACTGACAAAGTGACAATAAGCCATAATGTTTATTTTGATGAGAGCCCATCACCAGAAACACAATCCCTGAAAGCTGTGAAGTGATAATACCAAGCAAACCAGAAGAAAAAGTCAACCAAAACAAACCTTTGCAGGAGTCAGAACAAGAACCTGCTGAACTGCCTGAAGCTAGAAGATCCACTCGGACTATAAAGGGTATACCACCCAAAATAAAGTCAGACGCAGAAGGGAATATCCACAAATACAAAGCCAGACTAATTGCCAAGGGTTACTCTCAGAAATCTGGTGAAGATTATGATGAAACATTCGCTCCCGTCATAAAACACTCCACCATCAGAGCGCTTCTTAGTGTTGCAGTCGGGAAGGGCAAACACCTAGATGTTAAATCTGCTTTCCTATATGGAGACATTAAGGAAGACCTCTACATGGAGCAACCACCAGGGTTTGAGCAAGTAAAACAACCTTGTGTGTAAACTTCATAAGAGCATCTACGGTCTTAAGCAATCTGCAAGGATGTGGAATGAGAAAGTGAACAAAGTACTTACTAAAGAGGGATTCTCAAGAAATAAGCAGACTGCTATCCCTACTCCAAGAATCAAGAATACAAATGGATATACATCCTTATCTATGTTGATGACATTATAACCTGTTTTGAACAAGAAGGGGATTACAATCAGATAGTTCGCAAGCTGAAAGAAAATTTTGACATCAAAGAGCTAGGGAACATTAGCTACTATCTGGGAATCCAAATAAAGAGAGAAGAAGATGGAAGTTATCTTCTCAACCAATCTCAGAAAATCTCGGAAATCTTGGAACAATTCCATATGATAGTTGCAAAGGAAGCGACATCTCCTATGGAACTAGGCTATCAAAAGAGCAATGAAGCAGAAAACTTGCTACCCAACAATGATACATGTCGCAGAGCAATCGGTAAGCTGCTGTATGTTGCCACTGTGAGAAGACCAGACATAGCCGCAGCAGTGGACATACTATGCAGGAAAGTCTCAGCTCCCTGTCAGCGTGACTGGAACGCAGTAAAAAGAATGATACAATACCTCAAAGGATCAATTCAGATGAAGTTACGGTTAACAGCAACATCCAATCCAAAACTAGTCGGATATGTGGATGCGTGATCGGGCCGGCGGTGACTGCACAGACCATAAATCTAAATCAGTATGGGGAAGGAACCATAAATTGGTCTAGTCGAAAGCAAGTAATTTTTGCTCTGAAGCAGTTGAGTACATTGCAGTGGCACACACGCTTGTCAAGAAGCGATATGGATTTGTCAACTTTTTGTGGACATCAGGATAGACATAGCAAAACCAATTCTCATTTTTGAAGACAACCAGGGATGTATTCAGCTTACGCAATCAGAAAGGATCAATCATAGGACCAAACACATCGATGTCAAATATCACCTACTGTGAGACAATCAAGAGCAAGGTGTTATTGATATTCAATGCTGCCCGTAGGAGGAGATGACTGCTGATGCACTCACTAAACCTTTGTTGAAGGAATGTCATAATTATATCCAGAAGAAGCTGAATGTAATTTGACAAAGCACATGCTGATGAGAAGAGGTGTTGGAAGAACAACAACATGTAATGTAAAGTTGTTAATAAATACTGTATGCATTATACCTATCTTTGCAGAAGGTGGCGCTGTAGTATTACAGTGTATAGTTCATGTTTTTATGATATAACAGGATGTATTGTCTATCTATGCTCAATGCACTCATTTGTGTCCTCTTCCTGTCTGTCTCCATGATGATAAAAGGCATGTAATATATTTCTCCATAAAAGTAAAGCCGTTTTCTGTATCCAAGAAACTTCCAAAGCATGATTTCAATACTCAGCTAATACTTTCCACCTCTTCTTTCCCCCCTTCTTACACTTGTGATCCCACCACCTTTTCCAATTTCTCTTCCTTGGGGTCTTCTTTTCCTGTACCCCACTTATCTTGCATCAAACCTCAACAACCATTCAACACTCACATCACCAGTGACACATCAGACACTTATCTTTTGGATATACTGTATATGTTTCCTTATAAAATATGTTGATATAATTTGAATTCTATTTCTATATACAGTATTTCATCTTCCAAACCCATGACCCTTCCTACTGACGCATTCTGTTTCTGTCGGCTCATACAGATATATTTTGTATCATATATTATTGTAGTGTATTCAAATATTAAATTAAAACCAATTTTTATTTGTTTAACCACTTCAGCCCCGGAAGGTTTTACCCCCTTCCTGACCAGAGCACTTTTTACAATTCGGCACTGCGTCGCTTTAACTGCTAATTGCGCGGTCATGCAATGCTGTACCCAAACGAAATTTGCGTCCTTTTCTTCCCACAAATAGAGCTTTCTTTTGATGGTATTTGATCACCTCTGCCGTTTTTATTTTTTGCGCTATACACGGAAAAAGACCGAAAATTTTGAAAAAAAATGATATTTTCTACTTTTTGTTCTAAAAAAAATCCAATAAACTCAATTTTAGTCATACATTTAGGCCAAAATGTATTCGGCCACATGTCTTTGGTAAAAAAAATGTCAATAAGTGTATATTTATTGGTTTGCGCAAAAGTTATAGCGTCTACAAACTAGGGTACATTTTCTGGAATTTACACAGCCTTTAATTTATGACTGCCTATGTCGTTTCTTGAGGTGCTAAAATGGCAGGGCAGTACAAAACCCCCACAAATGACCCCATTTTGGAAAGTAGACACCCCAAGGAATTTGCTGAGAGGCATGTTGAGCCCATTGAATATTCATTTTTTTTTGTCCCAAGTGATTGAATAATGACAAAAAAAAAAAAAAAAAAAAAAATTACAAAAAGTTGTCACTAAATGATATATTGCTCACACAGGCCATGGGCATATGTGGAATTGCACCCCAAAATACATTTAGCTGCTTCTCCTGAGTACGGGGATACCACATGTGTGGGACTTTTTGGGAGCCTAGCCGCGTACGGGGCCCCGAAAACCAAGCACCGCCTTCAGGATTTCTAAGGGCGTACATTTTTGATTTTACTCCTCACTACCTATCACAGTTTTGAAGGCCATAAAATGCCCAGATGACATAAAACCCCCCCAAATGACCCCATTTTGGAAAGTAGACACCCCAAGCTATTTGCTTTGAGGCATGTTGAGTCCATGGAATGTTTTATATTTTGACACAAGTTGCGGGAAAGTGACAAATTTTTTTTTTTTTTTTTTTTTTTTGCACAAAGTTGTCACTAAATGATATATTGCTCACACAGGCCATGGGCATATGTGGAATTGCACCCCAAAATACATTTAGCTGCTTCTCCTGAGTACGGGGATACCACATGTGTGGGACTTTTTAGGAGCCTAGCCGCGTACGGGACCCCGAAAACCAAGCACCGCCTTCAGGATTTCTAAGGGCGTACATTTTTGATTTTACTCCTCACTGCCTATCACAGTTTCGGAGGCCATGGAATGCCCAGGTGGCACAAACCCCCCCCAAATGACCCCATTTTGGAAAGTAGACACCCCAAGCTATTTGCTGAGAGGCATGGTGAGTATTTTGCAGCTCTCATTTGTTTTTGAAAATAAAGAAAGACGAGAAAAAAAATTTTTTTTTTTCTTTTTTCAATTTTCAAAACTTTGTGACAAAAAGTGAGGTCTGCAAAATACTCACTATACCTCTCATCAAATAGCTTGGGGTGTCTACTTTCCAAAATGGGGTCATTTGGGGGGGGTTTGTGCCACCTGGGCATTCCATGGCCTCCGAAACTGTGATAGGCAGTGAAGAGTGAAATCAAAAATTTACGGCCTTAGAAAGCCTGAAGGCGGTGCTTGGTTTTCGGGGTCCCGTACGCGGCTAGGCTCCCAAAAAGTCCCACACATGTGGTATCCCCGTACTCAGGAGAAGCAGCAGAATGTATTTTGGGGTGTAATTTCACATATTCCCATGGCATGTTTGAGCAATATATCATTTAGTGACAACTTTGCGCAAAAAAAAATAAAAAAAATAAAAAATTGTCTCTTTCCCGCAACTTGTGTCACAATATAAATTATTCCATGGACTCAACATGACTCTCAGCAAATAGCTTGGGGTGTCTACTTTCCAAAATGGGGTCATTTGGGGGGGTTTTGAACTGTCCTGGCATTTTATGCACAACATCTAGAAGCTTATGTCACACATCACCCACTCTTCTAACCACTTGAAGACAAAGCCCTTTCTGACACTTATTGTTTACATAAAAAAATAATTTTTTTTTGCAAGAAAATTACTTTGAACCCCCAAACATTATATATTTTTTTTAAAGCAAATGCCCTACAGATTAAAATGGTGGGTGTTTCATTTTTTTTTTTCACACAGTATTTGCGCAGCGATTTTTCAAACGCATTTTTTGGGGAAAAAACACACTTTTTTACATTTTAATGCACTAAAACACACTATATTGCCCAAATGTTTGATGAAATAAAAAAGATGATCTTAGGCCGAGTACATGGATACCAAACATGACATGCTTTAAAATTGCGCACAAACGTGCAGTGGCGACAAACTAAATACATTTTTAAAAGCCTTTAAAAGCCTTTACAGGTTACCACTTTAGATTTACAGAGGAGGTCTACTGCTAAACTTACTGCCCTCGATCTGACCTTCGCGGCGATACCTCACATGCATGGTGCAATTGCTGTTTACATTTGACGCCAGACCAACGCTTGCGTTCACCTTAGCGCGAGAGCAGGGGGGACAGGGGTGCTTTTTTTTTTTTTTTTTTTTTTTTCTTTATTATTATTATTTTTTTATCTTATTTTTAAACTGTTCCTTTCATTTTTTTTTTTTTAAATCATTTTTATTGTTATCTCAGGGAATGTAAATATCCCCTATGATAGCAATAGGTAGTGACAGGTACTCTTTTTTGCAAAAATTGGGGTCTATTAGACCCTAGATTTCTCCTCTGCCCTCAAAGCATCTGATCACACCAAGATCGGTGTGATAAAATGCTTTCCCAATTTCCCAATGGCGCTGTTTACATCCGGCGAAATCTACGTCATAAAATGCTCGTAGCTTCCGGTTTCTTAGGTCATAGAGATGTTTGGAGCCACTCTGGTCTCTGATCAGCTCTATGGTCAGCTGGCTGAATCACCGGCTGCATTTTCAGGTTCCCTGTTGAGACAGGAGAGCCAGAGAAAAACACGGAAGATGTTGGGGGGGGGGGCATTCCCTCCCACTGCTTGTAAAAGCAGTCTAGAGGCTAATTAGCCACTAGGATTGCTTTTACATGAAAGCCGACCGCTGGCTGAAAAGAATGATACCAAGATGATACCTAAACCTGCAGGCATCATTCTGGTATAACCACTCAAAGTCGTGAATAGCATACCTGAAGACAAAAAAATGGTTAACAATAAAGCACAGTAAACGGTAAAGTATAAATAATTACATACCTGAAAAGCAAACGTGATAAAACATAATAACAATAAAACATTGCAGAATAGAATACAGTAAAAAAGAGCAGAACAATAGAGAGAGAATAGAGAGAGAGAGAACAATAAAACGACAACTATTTTTATTTTATATTTTTGTTTGTGGTTTTTTTTTTTTTTTTTTTACACTTTTTTTTGTAACTAACTTTTATAACTGTAACCGGTTCCAGGTTCGGGTCTCTCAAAATGCGATGGCATCTTGGGAGACCCTGTGAAAGTGTGCCTAGTCTGTGCAATGCTGTACCCTACGCTAATAGTCAACTAGTGCATGGTAGCGTTCAAAACATTCACCAATGCAAAGACCAGGATTGTCAGGACAGGAGGGACAATAATAGCGGGTGTCACGTCTATATCCGCGCTTGCTGCAGACACAACATCTTTTTTGGGGGGGTTCGTTGGGTAGGGGTACTCGGGAGGACATAAAAATGCCTCTCATGCAGCCGACTGCATTTGGTTGGGGATGTGAATGGGGGAAGTACGGGCGCTGCAGAAGCGGTGGGTTCCCAATTAGGATTGGCGAATGCAGCAGGAAGGGCATTATGGGCACGACGGGCCTGTGTTTGTCTTTTTGGTGGCAGCGGGACACTACTTGTGCTTGCCACCTCACCAGCTTGAACTGCACTTATGGGACTTGCCACGTCACCAAGTGTTACTGCAGTGCTGGTTTGACTACGACCGGGGTGTACTAGGCCGCTGGCGCTTGCCAGTTCACCAAAACGCTACAAAAAAAACTGTTAGCGATCACAGGGATCCGGCCTGACTCTGCGAACGCTGCAGTTATGCGTTTAGTGTTTTGTAAGTGACAGTGATCGATCGATACTGCACTTGGGTGGGCTGGGCCGGGCGGAGGGGCAAAACGCAGGTGCTAGCGGGTATCTGGGCTGATCCCGCTAACACTGCGTTTTCGGGAACCCTAAACTGCTGGGGACGCTAGCATAGATTTGATCGGATCAGATATTGATCCGATCAGATACTATACCACTAAGGGAGGTGTATGCTGCGTGCGTGGGTGTTCGCGGTACTGGCGCTAATCTGACGCTGCCTGGGGCGACGCATATCACCGCCGGGCGATCGGGGGGCTAAACCTTTATTCGGTAATAAACGGCGGGTGCCCTGACACTATAAAAAATAAACGAACTAACCAGCGTCACCCGTAACAGTTATACAGTGATCAGTGGTGAAAGGGTTAACTAGGGGGCAATCAAGGGGTTAAAACATTTATTAGGTAGTATATGGGGGTCCCTGTCGCTATAAAACACTGACGGCGAACCTAAATATTTACGTTCCTAACTACCGTCACCAGCGACACTAATACAGCGATCAGAAAAATGATCGCTTAGCGACACTGGTGACAGGGGGTGATCAAGGGGTTAAAACTTTATTAGGGGGGGTTAGGGGGGTATCCTAGACCTAAAGGGGGCCTAACACTAACTGCCCTACCACTAACTGTCACAAACTGACACTATGCAGTAATCAGAAAAAAAAAAAAAATACTGCTAATGTCAGTTTGTGACGGGGGGGGGGGGTGATTGGGGGGGGATCGGGGGGCGATCGGGGGGGGATCGGGGGTGTAAAGTATGCCTGGCATGTTCTACTGTATGTGTGTGTGTTTTGTGCACTCACTTGTCTTCTCTCCTCGGCGCTGGAACGGAAACTGCCAGACCGAGGAGAGATGACATCACATCCTCTGCCTGTGTGAAACGACACACAGGCAGAGGAGGATTCCCATTGGCTGGGAGCGATCGCGAGGGGGGGGCCACGATCGGATGGTCTCCCCCTCGCCTCCCGACGCTCCCAGTCAGATGCCGACCGCCGATTGCACCGGGGGGGGGTCCGATCGGACCCCCCGCCCGCGGGAGGCAGATCACGTACGGGTACGTGATTTTGCCTGCCCGTGCCATTCTGCCGCAGTATATATGCGGTAGGCGGTCGGCAAGTGGTTAAAGGGGAACAAAACTCTCACAATCAAAATGAACTATTTTTTATCCTTATGCTGCTAGCATTATAAAATACAATGCCTTGAAAAAGTATTCAAACCCACTAAAATGTTTTACATTTTATCATGTTACAACCAAAAACATAAATGTATTTTATTGGGATTTTATGTGATAGACCAACACAAAGTGGCACATAATTGTGAAGTGGAAGGAAAATGATAAATGGTTTTCAAAGTTCTTTTTACAAATAAATATCTAAAAAGTGTGGCGTGCATTTGTATTCAGCCCCCTCTACTCTGATACCCCTAACTAAAATTTAGTGGAATCAATTGTCCTTAGATGTCACGTAATTAGTAAATAGAGTCCACCTGTGTGTAAAATCAGTATAAATACAGCTCTGCTTTGAAGCCCTCAGAGGTTTGTTAGAGAACCTTAGTGAACAAACAGCATCATGAAGTTCAACAGGTCAGGGATAAAGTTGTGGAGAAGTTTAAAGCAGGGTCAGGTTATAAAAAAATATCCCGAGCTTTGAACATCTCATGAAGCACTGTTCAATCCATCATCCGAAAATGGAAAGAGTGCGGCACAACTGTAAACCTACCAAGACATGGCCGTCCACCTAAACTGGCAAGGAGAGCATTAATCAGAGAAGCAGTCAAGAGGCCCATGGTAACTCTGGAGGAGTGGCAGAGATCCACAGCTCAGGTGGGAGAATCTGTCCACAGGACAACTATTAGTCGTGCTCTCCACAAATCTGGCCTTTATGAAGGAGTGGCAAGGAGAGAGCCATTGTTGAAAGAAAGCCATAAGAGATCCCATTTGGAGTTTGCGAGAAGCCTTGTGGGGGACACAGCAAACATGTGGAAGAAGGTGCTCTGGTCAGATGAGACCAAAATGTAACTTTTTGGCCTAAAAGCTAAAACGCTATGTTTGGCCAAAAACTAACACTGCACATCACCCTGAACATACCTTCCCCACCGTGGAAACATAGTGGTGGCAACATCATGTTGTGGGGATGCTTTTCTTCAGCAGGGACAGGGAAGCTGGTCAGAGTTGATGCAAAGTTGTGTGGAGCCAAATACAGGGCAATCTTAGAAGAAAACCTGTTAGATTCTGCAAAAGACTTGAAGCTGGGGTGGAGGTTCACTTTCCAGCAGGACAACAACCCTAAACACACAGCCAGAGCCAGAATGGAATGGTTTAACCACTTCCATACAGGGCACTTACACCCCCTTCCTGCCCAAGCCAATTATCAGCTTTCAGCGCTATCGCATTTTGAATGACATCTACGCGGTCATGCTACATTGTACCCAAACAATTTCTTTTATCATTTTGTCCCTACAAAGAAAGCTTTCTTTAGGTGGTATTTGATCACTGCTGGGATTTTTATTTTTTTGAGCAACAAATAAAAAAAGACCGAAAATGTTGAAAAAAAAAGTTTTTCTTTGATTCTGTTATAAAATGTTGTAAATAAGTAAGTTTTCTCCTTCACTGACGGGCACTGATGAGGCCACACTGATGGGCACTGATAAAGCGGCACTGATGGGCACTGATGAGGTGGCACCAATGAGGTTGCACTGATGAGGTGACGCTGATGGGCACTGATGATGGGCACAGATAGGTGGCACTGATGGGCACTGACAGGCGGCACTAATGGGCACTGATAGGCAAGACTGGTATGCAGCACTGATGGGCATTGATAGGTGGCACTGACAGGCACTGATAGGTGGCACTGATGGGCACTGAAATGCTGCACTGATGGGTACTTATGGGTGGCACTGATAGTTGGCATGGGTGGGCACTGATGGGCACGGATGGGCAGTGATGGACACTGATGGTTGGCACTGATGGACACTGATAGATGGCACTGATGGGCCTCACTGGTAGGGAGACATCTGGCAGGCATTGGTAATGGGCACTGACTGGCACCATTTGTGGACACTGATTGGCATATTTTGGGCACTGACTGTCATCCCTGGTGGCCATGGGTGAAATTTCAAGGGGTATGAATACTTTCTCAAAGCACTGTAGATAGGAAAGTATATTGTATTTACTATATTTTACTATATTATATATTTTTTTCAGTTACCACCTGGTTTCTGTCCTAGGCCAAAATGATGTCATGCATCCCAGGAGTCTTCGAGGGCTTTTTTTTTTCATCTGGAGGAGGAGAAGGGGGGGGGGTGAGTTTTGTTAGGTAAGGATACCATCCTGCATGCCTGAGCTAAGGGCAGATGAATTCCAGGAAGTAAATGCTACATAAATCATCAAACTTTACTCAAGATGGCCATGGCTAAAAATGCTAAAGGGGGTGTTTTTCAAAGTGGTTTCTCAACAAAATAAAGCATAAGAGACATGGATGGATGTGTGAGTTTGCTGTGAATAATACAACATAATTAAATAGTGTTTTTGGCTTGTGGTGCCAGGTAGAGTTAAGTTCCTCTTTCATAAAAAGAGATTATGCAAAAAAGAAATACTATTGCTGAATATTGACCCAGGGAGTTACCTGATCGTTTTAGGGTTCTGTATGTATGTTTTGTCCTGTTGGTGCAAATTGGACCATGCTTTACAAGGCTGGATTCACACCTGTGCATTTTATATTGTTGTCTTGAAAAAAGCCCTGCTTGCTGTACTTTCAAATTAAATGTGCATTACCTCTGGATAGAATTCTGAGGATGCACAGTGGTTGTTTTTGGGTTGATCTTGATGGGCGTGTCGTTTTCCAGTCTTATGCCCCGTACACACGGTCGGACTTTGTTCGGACATTCCGACAACAAAATCCTAGGATTTTTTCCGACGGATGTTGGCTCAAACTTGTCTTGCATACACACGGTCACACAAAGTTGTCGGAAAATCCAATCATTCTGAACGCGGTGACGTAAAACACGTACGTCGGGACTATAAACGGGGCAGTGGCCAATAGCTTTCATCTCTTTATTTATTCTGAGCATGCGTGGCACTTTGTCCGTCGGATTTGTGTACACACGATCGGAATTTCCGACAACGGATTTT
Organism: Lithobates clamitans; assembly: GCA_037952925.1. Taxonomy (NCBI): domain Eukaryota; kingdom Metazoa; phylum Chordata; class Amphibia; order Anura; family Ranidae; genus Lithobates; species Lithobates clamitans. The sequence continues at coordinate 1,940,334 of JBBGZY010001643.1, read as the reverse complement.
GTTGTCGGAAAATTTTATATCCTGCGCTCAAACTTTGTGTGTCGGAAAATCCGATGGAAAATGTGTGATGGAGCCTACACACGGTCGGAATTTCCGACAACAAGGTCCTATCACACATTTTCCGTTGGAAAATCCGACCGTGTGTACAGGGCATAAGCCCCATCCACACTAGGGTAGCATGTAAAAACATGTGTTGTGTTTGCAGAAGCATCCATTGTTAATGGAACCCCAAAATATTGTTAATGGAACCCATTTGGGTGGCAAAAATATGAATGCAATCTATACATTGGGGGGAGAACCTCTGGGAGAATCTAGGATGGAAAAGGACCTGGGGGTCCTAGTAGATGATAGGCTCAGCAATGCCAAGCTGCTGCTAATAAAGCAAACAGAATATTGGCATTAAAAGGGGGATCAACTGCAGAGATAAAACGATAATTCTCCCGCTCTACAAGACTATGGTCCAGCCGCACCTGGAGTATTCTGTCCAGTTCTGGGCACCAGTCCTCAGGAAGGATGTACTGGAAATGGAGCGAGTACAATGAAGGGCAACTAAGCTAATAAAGGGTCTGGAGGATCTTAGTTATGAGGAAAGGTTGCGAGTACTGAACTTATTCTCTCTGGAGAAGAGACACTTGAGAGGGGATATGATTTCAGTTTACAAATACTGTACTGGTGACCCCACAATAGGGATAAAACTTTTTTGCGGAAGGGAGTTTAACAAGACACGTGGCCACTCATTAAAATTCAAAGAAAAGAGGTTTAACCTTAAACTACGTAGAGGGTTCTTTACTGTAATGCCCCATACACACGGTCGGATTTTCCGACGGAAAATGTCCGATCGGATTGTGTTGTCGGAAATTCCGACCGTGTGTGGGCTCCATCGGACTTTTTCCATCAGATTTTTCGACACACAAAGTTTGAGAGCAGGCTATAAAATTTTCCGACAACAAAATCCGTTGTCGGAATTTCCGACCGTGTGTACACAAATCCGACGGACAAAGTGCCACACATGCTCAGAATAAATAAAGAGATGAAAGCTATTGGTCACTGCCCTGTTTATAGTCCCAACGTACGTGTTTTACGTCACCGCGTTCAGAATTATCGGATTTTCAACTTTGTGTGTTCGTGTGTATGCATCACAAGTTTGAGCCAACATCCGTCGGAAAAAATCCTAGGATTTTGTTGTCGGAATGTCCGATCAATGTCCGACCGTGTGTACGGGGCATTAGAGCGGCAAGGATGTGGAATTCCCTTCAACAGGCGGTGGTCTCACCGGGGGGGGGGGGGCATTGATAGTTTAAAGAAATTATTAGATAAGCACCTGAATGACCACAACATACAGGGATATACAATGTAATACTGACATATAATCACACACATAGGTTGGATTTAATGGACTTGTGTCTTTTTTTAACCTCACCTTCTATGTAACTATGTAACCCCAAACACGCCAAGCAAGATGCATGCAGAAGAATACATGCCAATTGCACAAAAATGTATCACAAAGCTTAAAAAAGAGTAGGAGCTTCTTTGCAGCTTGTAGGGCAGCCCATCGAAACACACAATATGCAAAAAATGCATGTAAGCAAAGCCCAATGTCTTGCTACTCTAGTGTGAATGGGGGGCTTACTACCCTGTTTCCCCGAAAATAAGACCTAGCGTGATTGTCGGTGATGGCTGCAATATAAGCCCTACCCCCCAAATAAGCCCTACCCTGAAAATAAGACCTACAAGGACTTTAATTAGAGCTAATATGGGGGGTAAGGCTTACATTGCAGCCATCACAGACAATCACGCTAGGTCTTATTTTCGGGGAAACAGGGTATGTAACTTGTGACATACAGTATACAGGATGTCATTATGCGATTTTGTACAATGAAAAACAGACACATGTAAATACCGCCAGTTTCATCCTCACTAGAGACATTAGGCTCCAATGAAAGGAAACAAAGATATAATAATTGAGCTAATTTTAGTGTTTCAGTAAATCCATAAGAAGTGAGGTTAGAATAGATCAATTTCCTCTCGCTGCTTGTGTGCATTTCATTTCCGTTACTGATCTACTGTGTATAAAGTAATTAAAATAAAAATACATGAAGTATCTCATCGGCAGAGCTGCTCTCCCCGAAGGAAGCAGTTGCTCTGGAAACCAGGTAAAACACGCAGTCTACAGTGCTATTCTAATTAATAGAGGCAGCGTCACCAAGACAAACTTCACGACTGTGCCTCCGGTGGAAGGAGCTGTTACCCTTTTTACACCCAATTCCCTGTGTCCCTGTTAGCATCCAAATTTGCCGTCTTTGTACTGTTTGGTGGAAGCTGCCTAGTTATTTAGGAGAATGTTGAAAAGTATTAGTGTAAGGACATTGCTGCATCATGGAATACAGAAAGCCCAACGCTCAGGTTCACCTTCATGGCAAATGAGGCAGGGCACCCCTGACACACAGCCCAGCCAGTCTGGTGACTTCACTCTTTTCTACTGCAGTTAAAGTGACACTAAAGTCTATTTTTTTTTTTTTTTTTTTACAAATAACAAACAAACAGTTGGTTCTGCACAGAGCAGCCCAGATCCTCCTCTTCTCGGGTCCCTCTTTGGCGCTCCAGGCCCCTCCCTCCTTGTTGAGTGCCCCCACAACAAGCAGCTTGCTATGGGGGCACCCGAGCCGAGTTACAGCTCCGTGTATCCATTCAGACACCGAGCCACGACCCGGCCCCCGCCCCCTCACTCTCCTCATTGGCTCATTGATTTTGATTGACAGCAGAGGGAGCCAATGGCGCTTCGTTGCTGTCTCGGCGAATGAGGGAGAGGCCCGGGCAGTCAAGTTTCTCATGCAACATCACTGGATCGAGATGGGGCTCAGGTAAGTATTAGGGGGGCTGAGGGGGGCTTCTGCCCACAAAAGTTTTTTTTTAACTTCATGCATAGAATGCGTGAAGATAAAAAAAACCTTCTGCCTTTACAACCACTTTAATTAATAACACCTGGTCACCTCCGTGCCCCAAGTCTGGTGACCTTACCAATCTCTACTGCAAAAAAGCAATACAACCTGGTCACCTCCCTGCCCCCAGTCAGATGACCTTACTCAACTTTACTGCAGTGAAGCAATACAATCTGGTCACCTACCTGCCTCTAGTCTGGTTACCTTACCTTTCCCTACTGCGGTTAAGCACTACTGCCTGGTCACCTTACTACCCCCCAGTCTGGTGACCTTACTCTACTCTACTACAGTTAAGCAATACAGCCTGGTCACCAGTCATCCCCTAGTCTGATGACCTTATCCTTATTTTCTTCAAAAAAGCAATACAACCTGGTCACCTCCCAGCCCAGCCTGGTGACCTTACCCTTCTCTACTGCAGACAAGCAATACAGCCTGGTCAACTCTCTGTTCTGAGTTGGGTGACCTTCTTCTAGTTTACTGCAGATAAGCAATAAAGCCTGGTCACCTTCCTGCCCCCAGTCTGGTGACCTTACCCTTCTCCTACTGTAGATGAGCAATACGGACTGGTGACCTCCCCGCCCCCAGTTTGGTGATCTTACGTTTCTCTACATAAATAAGCAATACAGACTGGTCATCTCGCTGCCCCCAGTCTGTAAATGAACAGTGAAGGAATAGCTGTACATTAATAAATCTTTGCTCTCTCCTCCTGACAGCATGTTCTTTCTCGGTTATACTGCACAGAGCATTTCAGAACACTGATACCATGTCTACTTCAGGTACTACTTGCATTTAAATATAATGTTTGTTTTATGTAGCTGCATGCTTGCTGCCTGAAGGACAGCTTTAACCACTTGCTGACCAGCCGCCGTCATTATACTGAGGCAGGTCGGCACGTTCCCGCATATCGCCGTCATTGTATGTCGGCTACTGCATGGCACTGCAGGGCGGGGGGACACAATGCGCGTGGCTGGCAGCCGCAATGTCCGCCAGCCACGCGCGATCGCGGGCACGAGAGCCAGAACGGGGGATGTGTGTGTGTAAACACACACATCCCCATTCTGTGAGGAGAGGAGGGACAGATCTGGCTATTTCTCTAGTAAATCACATCCGTACACAGTTAGAATCAACTAGCAGGGAACACATTTAACCCCTTGATCGCCCCTAGCGTTAACCCCTTCCCTACCAGTGACATTTACACAGTAATCAGTGCATTTTTATCGCTGTATACATGTCAATGGTCCAAAAATGTGTCAAAAGTGTCCGATCTGTCCGCCGCAATGTCGCAGTCCTAATAAAAATCGCTGATCGCCGCCATTACTAATAATAAAAAAAAAAAAATGCTATAAATATTCCCTATTTTGTAGACACTATAACTTTTGCGCAAACCAAAATCTTTTTTTTTACCAAAAATATGTAGAAGAATATATATCGGCCTAAACTGAGGAAGAAATTCTTTTTTTTAATATTTTTTGGGGGGATATTTATATAGCAAAAAGTAAAAAATATTGCTTTTTTTTCAAAATTGTTGCTCTTTTTTTGTTCATAGCGCAAAAAATAAAAACCGCAGAGCTGATCAAATACCACCAAATGAAAGCTCTATTTGTGGGAAAAAAAGGACGTCAATTTTGTTTCGGCACAGCATTGCACGACCGTGCAATTGTCAGTTAAAGCGATGCAGTACCGTATCGCAAAAAATGGCCTGGTCATTAAGGGGGCAAATCCTTCAGGTCCTTAAGTAGTTAAAGAACAGCCTCCCTAGTCCCCTAACTAACCAGACTAACTAACAGTGGCGGCCCATCCATAGGAGGGCACACAGGAGATGCCCCAATCTACCGGATACATTTCCATGTTCATTATTATGTTATATTTTGTAACCATTTTACTTTATAGATTACGTCTATGCATCAGCCCCTGAAGAGTGAGACTGAACTCACAAAATACGTTGGGTCACCATAGATGCTATGACACACTTGCCATGGACTATCGGATTACTGTATGTAACCGTGTATATTTGGGGCAACTGTTTGGCATTATGACACATTTTCCCAGCTCTATTGCTTGCATATACTCAATAAACATGTGCTGCTTTTATTACTGGCTGTGTGTCTTCTTACTCTGCTCTCTCCTCTTGTCATCATGTACCCTGTGAGCATATATGCATGCAGAAGACCTTATTTGGCCTCTAGATTGCCAGAGGATGGGCTCATTCCCCCCTCCTATCTCCCTTTCTCTGCCTACTCTGTACAGCTGTGTACAGGATATAAAATTAGATAGACAGAGTCTGAAGGCAAACAGCTACTGCTGTACCCTTTGTTTGGAAACCACTTAATACTCTGTGGCCAACATTAACCTAGCCTATCCCCTAAAATAACCTATTTTACTAATTAAGTGTGTTCCAGGTACTTATTAGTACTACTACCCCATATTCCCATCGCACACGTTCCTGGAAAAGCTCATCAAGCTGTGATCATGCATTAAACAATTTGCTTGGACGCTTCCTTGGTGATCCATGGTGTGCTGGCAAACATTTTCCCAGGTACTTATTAGACATGCATGTAGAGCAGAAGCAACTGCATAACGTTATTTTTTTCTTTTTCTCCTAATAACCACACCGGGCTTACAGAGATTCATTTAACTGGTGACTTCTTTATTTAGAATGAAGTAATGCATTCTGAATACATTTACCTTTTACAACCAGCACCATAACCACTTCTATTAGTCGCATTGTATTTTTTTATACATTGTATTCTTGCTTTAAAGTTGATACAAAGTCTATACCATTTTATCATACTCAGTGTTCCTTCACATACATTGTTGCAATGCTGAAAAGTACTACAGTTGTATTATTTACTATACTGCTTGAATCTTTGTTCAGTTTTAATTTTCATGCTATGAAAGTTTTAAAAAATCAATTAAAGTCAGGTAAATCTGAATATTCCCCCTCTCCAACGGCGATTCTGCTCAGGAAGGTTTGGCGAGCAGCCAGAGAAACGCTGTCCATTAATGGCCCTACGGAGTTGACCCCTTTATGGAATAATCCTAACTACTCTGATTTAGGTAAAGTACAGGGATTTTCTTCCTGGAGGCAACAAGGGATTTGGTACTTTAATCTACTATACTCTGGTAGTACCCTCAAGGCGTATGATCACTTATGTGCGGAATTTTCATTAACACACAAACAAGTCTATCAATATCTCCAACTCAGGCACCTGTTGCAGACTCAGGCACAAACGCTTAACTTGTCCGTAGTCAATTGCCCGCTATTACAGGAGGTTCTGCAGACGATCAGTTGCAGGGGCTCAATATCACAAGTGTACTCAGTATTGTTATCATCAACTCAGGATTGAGCGTACTCAGTATTGTTATCAACTCAGGATTCTGCTTTAGTTAAATGTAGAGCCCATTGGACTTCTGATATTGGAGATATGGATGGAGATCAATGGGATATGGCCCTGGAGTCGATTCCAGTTGTGTAGGTATCAGCAGTGGTGTCCAGAGCATTGTGGGCGCACGGGCACCGCCCCCCTATCCTTGCCGCCGCCTCCCTATCCATGCGCCCAGCCCCTTTCAGGACGCCGAAAGCATGGATTCCTATGGCAGGGGTGGGAGGGGGTGTTTTTCTTTTAATCACCTGATTAGAGCCAGAGGCTCTAATAGGCTTCAATAAGGGTGGGCTCCAGGTGCAGAGAGTGCGCCCTGATCTCACCCAATTGTGTGAACATACTGAATGAACTTTCGCTATTTTTATACCACAGTGCCTACCCGTCAATCAGGAGGCAGTTCAGTGAGACCTGTTTCCAAATTGGCCAAAAAGCCAGGCGATCCTATTGGATGCCCAGTGCTCTGGACGAGGAGACACGTTGGAGCCGGAGTCGCCGCTGACACCACGCCACAGCAGCCCACACAGAACCAGAAAGGAGGAGGAATAGAGGAGAGCGCAGTGTCGCTGCCACTAAGTGCTGGACCTCCCGCAGGAGGGGGGGTAAGTGCCATGATCCCCGCGCAGGGGGTGGGGGGTAAGTGCCGCCATCCCCGTGCCAGGGGTGGGGGGGTCTAAGTGCTGCGATCCCTGAGCCGGGGGTGGGGGGTGCTCTATATACCTATATATCTGTGATGCTGGACTGTATACCCTATCTATGATGCTGGGCTGTATACCCTATCTGTGATGCTGGGCTGTATACCCTATCTGTGATGCTGACCTATATACCCTATCTGTGATGCTGGGCTGTATACCCTATCTATGATGCTGACCTATATACCCTATCTGTGATGCTGGGCTGTATACCCTATCTGTGATGCTGGGCTGTACACCCTATCTGTGATGCTGACCTATATACGCTATCTGTAATGCTGACCTATGTACCCTATCTGTGATGCTGGGCTGTATACCCTTTCTGTTATTCTGGGCTGTATACCCTATCTGTTATGCTGACCTATATACCCAATCTGTGATGTTGACCTATATACCCTATTTGTGATGCTGGGCTGTATACCCTATCTGTGATGCTGGGCTGTATACCCTGGCCTGTTATGCTGGGCTGTATACCCTGGCCTGTTATTCTGGGCTATAAACTTCTGACACTATGGGTGGAATACAGGGATCGGAGTGTGTGGATCCTGTAAGGGGTGGGGCTTATGAGAAGTGGGAGGCATCCAAAAGGAAAGGCAGGATCTGGCGCCCCCATCTAAAAACTTTACCAGCCTCCACTGGGTATCGGCCTCCCATTTACTCTTGCAAGTATTCATTTTGCACAGAGCTTATCGCACGACTGAGAAACTATATGAATAAGGGCTCACAAAACATGGCATTTTTCTTGACTGAATGGTGTCAGCTCTGCTCTGTTTTCTTTTGATAACCTACTCAAGCCCTTCCTCTCTTCCATCCCTAAGATATAGACACTTTTCATTGGTCCAAGAGCTAATTACACTCTTTGAGATAACGCAGGCAGTGTACACAAGAGTGGTGTCAGCTCTGCCAGTTTTCTTTTGCTAAACTTCTTAAACCCGCACCCTATATTATTTTACAACATAGTGACTAATCATTCTGTAGTCTTAAAATAACAGTTTAATAAGAATAGAAATGGAAGTGTCAAACCACTGCTAAAAGGTCCAGATACAACTTTATTCTATTAAAAATCAGGGGTACAATTCAAAAAAGTATTCAATTCGTTTCAAGGGTCCAGGCGCCCCCTTCATCAGGGCTTGACTGATAACAATGTGAACAAACCAGAAGTGAACTGTTCCTTCGTTTTTTTTTTTAAAAGGAAAAAAAACACAGAACTTTTCAGCAGCCGGTTTGGCAGCCCTGGTTTGTTCACATTGTTTCCAGCCAAGACTTGATGAATGGGGTGCATGGACCCCCCCAGATCACATTGAATACTTTTTTGGATTGTACCCCTGGCTTTTAATGGAATATAGTTGTGTCTGGACCTCTTAGCAGTGGTGTGGAGCTTCCATTTTTAAAATACTACAAGCTAAGGAGGCTGTGGAGATCCTCTGAGGTGTAGAAGCTGCTTGCCCAGGGCAACTACATGCTAACACACAGTGGAACTATGGAGAACAAACTTAGCCACCCTCTAACAGGAAGTCAGATCACAGCAGCAAAAAAAGAGGAATTTGGAGATTTGTAAGTGGCTGAGAGCAAGAGAAGGTACCTTTTTGAGTTAAAAAAAGTCTCATTCTCATTTTTAAATATAATTTCCTGACAGACTCCATGGCAGCAACGTGTGGGTTAAGTCCCGCCTCTACTACCCTATAGGACACTACTCCCATAAATCTTTGCTCCCTGCCCCCGGCCGTGTTCTTTTTTTGTCCTCCTCGCAAGACCTAGTGTTGGTCTTCCTACCTGAAGATGTTTTATCCCCACGATCAAGGTTGGCCGAGCTGCGACTTGGATCGGGGAAAGTCGCATTACTCCGCTAAGCCCTAGCTATTAGCAGGGTATGGAGTGGGGCGTTGGAAGAGGCGCAGGAAGAAGCCGTTTTCCCTGGCCACTGGCAGGCGAGGCCGCGCATGGGTCGGATAGCCAGCTATTAGCAGGTGACCCCTTGTTGCCCCTGGAAAGTCCGGTGTTTACCTTCGGCATGACGATCGTGGTGGGATTGGTGAGATGTTTCCTTGCTATCATGGCAGCAGTTTCTGTTGGAAATTCTTTGTTGTCCCTTTCCCTTGTGTGTCTTTTCCCCCTGTCTTACCGTTCATGTGGTTGCAGGCATGGCGGCTGGTTCTTCCTGCGTTCCAGCCGCCGTTTTTACTTTCACTTCGTGTCGGGCCGTACTGCGCATGCGCGGACGGCACGAGATCGAGGCTTGGTTTTCGCGCATGCGCGATAGCGGCAAATCGCCGCTAATCGCGCATGCGCACTGGCGTTCGCTCGTCACGGGCGGTGACGTCACTGGGGCGCCCTATTTAAACTGGGAAAATAGCCTGCAGACCCTGGGAATGTCTGCAGACTGTTTTTGGCCCTTCCCCACGCTCCAGTGAATCAGCTACTGGTAAGTAGCTTTTCATACAGGAGGGCTGTCGCTCCCTGGCTCACAGCCGAGTTAATCTATTTGCCTTATGTTAACTTTGCAGTCAGATGGATATTTCTCAAGACATGAGCTCTCCACCGCCTGCCTCTGGCCAGCCTCCTCTCACAAGGTACAAGGGCAGGTCCCATTGCCGAGGGTCCTTAGGCGGGTGGGGGGGGGGTGTATTTCCGCAGATGATCGTTCCTTCTAACTGTTTTGTTTTGTTTCTGTGGTTCTCTGTCTTCTGCTTTAGCCCTTCCAGGTCAGAACAGCGTCGCAGCTCGCACAAAGGAAGTGATTCATCAAAGTCGCATCACCGGCAAACCTCTTCCAAATCTAAACATTACGGCTCCTCCTCAAAATCAGGACACCGTAGTGAGGAGCGCTCGCACTCCTCAGTGGCCCACTCCAGCCACTCTTCAAGTGTCTGCTGGGGATGCAGATCACAAGTACCTGTCGGTAAATCGCTGTGCGATTCCTGCTTCGCCAAAGCTTCCAGGGAAAGAGGTGATTCGGACCAGCAACTTAAAGCCCTAGTTGAGAGGGTTGTGAAGGAATCACTTAAGGGTATTGAGGCAGTCCGGCCTGTTACCCCTCAGGCAGAGCCACCAGGTTCCCCAGTGAGGGAAACTCAGTTGCAGGACACCTGGGAGTCCTCTGTTCCTAGTCACCTTTCAGTGGTCAACTCTGACAGTGACTCGGAGGAAGATAATACCTGTGTGGGGTTTGACTTCTCTCTGCTACCTCCCTTGGTCAAGGCGATTAGAGAAACTTTAAATTGGGAGGATCCGACGGCTGTCCCTCCCAAACAGAGAAAATTCTTTAAGCAGCTAAAGAAGGAGCGAGTTAACTTTCCTTTCTTTTCTGAGTTGGGCGAAATCATCACGGACGAATGGAGCAAGGTGGAGAAGAAAAACTCCATGCTTACCAAAATCTCAAAGCTTTATCCCTTTAGGGAGGAAGAGGTGAAGCATCTGGAATCAGCCCCTTTGGTGGACGCAGCGGTGATGAGGCTAGTGAAACACGTGACACTCCCCTTGGAGGACACAGTGTCCTTTAAAGACGTTCTGGACAGAAGGATTGATGCTGATTTGAGGAGAGTGTACCTTACAGCAGGCATGGCTTGCAAACCAGCCTTAGCCCTGGCAGCCCTGTCCAAAGCTATGGAGGTGTGGACGGATAGTGTTCAAGATACGCTAAGGAATATTTCAGATGACACAGCGAAGAACTCGCCTATTCAAGAATTAAGGCTAGCATCGACTTTTCTGGGTGAGGCCTCGATTGACATCATTCGCCTGGCGGCCCGAGTAATGCTCTCGTCGGTCACCGCCAAGCGGGCTCTTTGGCTCCGCCCTTGGCTGGCTGACCCAGCCTCTAAGCAGGTATGGTGCCGAATTCCCTACGGGGGCTCTTCTCTTTTTGGCAACAAGCTGGATGAGGCCATTACACGGGCTACTGGCGGGAAGTCGGGGTTCCTACCTCAGGATAGACGCCTGCAAGGCCAAAGAAGATCCTTCCCGAAGAGGCAATATCAAGATCGATCCAGAGAGGCTCGTACTTACAAGCCAGGCCGGGAATTCTCCAGATCCTGGAAATCAAGGCAATCGTCCTTTAAGAAGGCTGCAGGTAGTGAGTCGAAAGGGGAGAGGCAACCCTCCAAATCCTTTTGAAAGTGGGCCCGCTCAGGCAGACCGTGTGGGGGCCCGTCTCTTCCACTTTCGGCATGTCTGGGCAGCCTCGATTCACGACTTCTGGACAATCAAGACAGTCTCCTCTGGTCATGCCTGGACCTTTACCGACCCTCCCAGACTCAGGTGGGTACCCACTACTCTTCCGGCATCAGAAGAAAAAAGGACAATACTTTTAGCCTACATAGAGTCTTTGTTGGCCCAAAGCGCTGTCGTCCCAGTCCCAGTCAGCCAGCAAGGCATGGGAATGTATTCTCCCCTCTTCCTGGTTCAGAAGAAGAGTGGGGCCTGGAGACCGGTCATAGACCTAACCCATCTAAATCGCTTCATCAAAAAGGAGAGGTTCAAGATGGAAACACTCTCCACAATTCAACAGTCAGTTCAACCAGGGGACTGGATGGTGTCCATAGACCTCAAGGACGCCTACTTTCACGTTCCCATCGCAGAAAGCTTTCAACAATTTCTCCGCTTCTCCGTGGGCAACCTTCACTTGCAGTTTACATGCCTTCCCTTCGGGTTGTCAACTTCTCCTCGGGTTTTCTCAAAGGTGCTGTTGGCAATAGTAGCTCTCCTGAGAACCAGGGGGATTCGCCTACACCACTACCTGGACGACCTGCTTCTCTTGGCACAAGACAGGGTGCAACTCATAGCACACAGAGGGCAAGTGATTTCCACACTACAGGAATTCGGATGGATTCTGAACCAGGAGAAGAGCCAGTTAGACCCATCGCAGTCTCTGGTGTTTTTGGGTGCCCTCTTCGACACGGTTAGGGGCACCATTTCGTTACCGGAAGAGAAGATCTCGACATTCAGAGACAGGATCCACCCAGCTCTTTCTACTCCTCATCTCCACGCTCTCCAATGCCTGAGGATCATTGGCACTATGGTGGCAGCGATTCCGATGGTGAGGTGGGCCCAGAAAAACCTGAAGGATCTGACAGCGACATATGTTCCGGGGGTTCAGAATGTTCAGGCAGACTTTCTTTCTCGGAGGCTCCTAGACAACAACGAGTGGTCTCTCCACGAAGAAGTATTCAAGTGGATTCTTTCGTTGGGGTTCCTTCCGGAAGTCGACCTGTTCGCCTCCCCCTGCAACAAAAAGATGGCAAGATACTATTCGAGGTACAGGGATCCTCAAGCGTATGGGGTGGACGCCCTGACGGAGAAATGGTGGTTCAACAGAGCCTATGCCTTTCCGCCAACTCCGATCATCCTCCAGTTCCTGAAGAGGCTCAGGGCAGAGACGGCAGAGGTGTTAGCAATAATTCCTTATTGGCCCAACAGGCCCTGGTTCCCTCTCCTGACACTCCTCAGTGTCCGAGATTCGATCCCTCTTCCTTCCAGACCAGACCTCCTGTCTCAGGGGTCGAGGCTACACCCTTGCCCGGATCACCTACGCCTAAGGGCTTGGCTTTTGAAAGGGGAAGGTTGGAGGCGCTAGGCTGCCCGGAGGAAGTAATTCCCACTCTCCTTAGTTCAAGAAGGAATAGTACTAACCGGGTGTATGAGAGGATCTGGGCGAAATTTAGCAGCCATATGTCTTCCAGGTCCAACTCCTGTGATAATCTGGCGATTCAGGACATTCTAAGTTTTCTGCAGACGGGTCTGGACATCTCACTATCCGTCAGTTCTCTGCGTGTCCAGGTTTCCGCAATATCAGCTTTCTCCGGAGTCGCATGGGCCAAGCACCCTCTGGTCCAGCAATTTTTCAAAGGAGCAGTCAGACTTAAGCCACAGAGGAAACCTAGATTCCCCAAATGGGATCTTCCGTTAGTCCTGGATTTCTTTGCTCAACTTGACAGATCTCTCTCAGTCAGGGAATTAACCCTCAAGACTTCGTTCCTGATAGCTATAACTTCGGCGAAGAGGGTCTCGGAAATTCAATCCCTGGGGTCCAAGGAACCATTCACCACCTTTTTTCCAGACAGAGTGGTCCTAATACCAATGCTTGGGACAAATCCCAAAGTCACCTCGGTCTTTCACGAGAACCAGGATATCACACTCCCTACCTTCAAATCCACTGGAGGTCCAGATCCTCACCCTCTCGATGTAGGAGCTACTCTCAATCAATACTTGGAAGTTACGGCACCTTTCCGTCAATCTGAATTCCTTTTTGTTCTATTCCATGGGAAAAACAGGGGCTCTAGAGCTTCTGTCAGATCCATCGCGGCTTGGGTGGTTCAAGCCATTCAATGGGCTTACAGAGAGAAAGGCTTGGCTCCTCCTGAGGCGGTTACAGCTCACTCTACAAGAAGTCTGTCGACGTCCTGGGCGGCCTCACGTCACGTTGCTCCTGATGTGATCTGTAGAGCAGCTTCATGGTCTTCGATTCATACCTTCATGACCCATTATTGTGTTGAGCCAGCAACCTTATCTTCTGTTAAATTTGGTTTAAAAGTGCTGTCGGCTGACAGTGTTAAATAAATCTTTTGTTCAGCATTTAGCCCACCCGGGTGTGTATGGCGAGTTATTTCCCACACGTTGCTGCCATGGAGTCTGTCAGGAAAACGGAAAATTCCTATCATAATACTTACCGTAATTTTCCTTTCCTGATGGACTCCATGGCAGCAGGAGTTCCCTCCCCGAATGGCTGAAGTAGGCTAGTTACCGAACACGGCCGGGGGCAGGGAGCAAAGATTTATGGGAGTAGTGTCCTATAGGGTAGTAGAGGCGGGACTTAACCCACACGTTGCTGCCATGGAGTCCATCAGGAAAGGAAAATTACGGTAAGTATTATGATAGGAATTTTCCGTTATTCTCATTATTTCAAGTTGGGAGCCTATGGGTTTGATGTACTAAAACTAAACAGGCTGTTTACTTTGCAAGAGAGTTATCCCTAGAGCTTAGTGGATGAAGTGAATTTTCCCTTTCCAAAGAATACCCAATAATGTGCAGTAAAGTAAAAAAAACTACTTATCTACTTATTTGCTTACACATGATTGGATGGTAGAAGTCAGAAGAACTTCACCATGCTAAGCCTATTTACCTACCTCTATGGGTTATTTTACTAAAGGCATATAGGCTATTCATTTTGAAAGGGAATTCTGCCTAGATCTTGGTGAATGTGATGACATTTCCCTTTGCAAAGAATACCCAATCACATGCAAGGCAAATAAAAAAAATTAGCATTTTTGCTTTCACATGATTGGATGATAGAAGTCACCAGAGCTTCACTTCATTCACTAAGCTCTGGGTAAAATTCTCTTGCAAAGTGCAACTTCCCTTTCAAAAAATGAATATTTTACTTGCCTTCCTAGTAAAGACCCAGATGTCACAGTCCCAGCCGGGGGTTTTGGAGGGGACTTCAGGGTAGCCTCTTGCCTACTGACTATGAGTCCTGGCAATTGAGGGAGCTACAAGAATTCGGGAAGATGTCCTGTTATATAATGCAAGATGACACTACCACATATAACGGTCAAAGAAGCCATAATGGTCTCTGCCAACTTGAAACTCAGTGAGACGATGTATGTGAAAAGAAAGCTGGTTAATGAGATTTGGACAGCCCTGGGTCTTCTTAAATACTGGTCTGGGTGGACGCTGACATCTAGGCTTGTCTAGGTGACTAGTTGTTAATTAGCTTACCGTCTAATTAGCTTACTGTTTATGTTTATGTTAACTGTTAATTAGATCACTGTTAGACTCCAGTCACACCTGAGCTTATCGATTTACATGTGTTTTTGGGCATTTTTTAAGCTTTTATGCAGCTTTTTAAAAGCGTTTTAGAAGTATATTACAAGCATTTTACAGCTTTAGGCGTTTTTGTTTAGCCAATAGAAAGCAGTAGGGGGAGGAGAGGGAGAGGAAATTAGGGGTGCGGAGCTGCTATTTGAGCAGAAAACGCTCGTAAAACACCCAAGTCAGGCGTTTCTATTGAAGTCTATGGGGCCAAAAAACGCTTATTATCTGCCAAAAAAAAATGTGTACTTTTTTGAGCTTCAGGCGTTTTACTTCAGATGAAAGAACACTCACATTTGAACAGGAGCCATTGAAATTAATAGGATTTGGCTTGTTGGGTGTTTTAGAGCTGCAAGCTTTAAGCAGAAAAAGCTCAGGTGTGAACAAGAAGATTTGCTGACTATATTAGTGTTTACAGTTTGCATTGTTTGGGATAATGTGAATAAACTCTTACCTGATCTTGTGTGGTATATATTCTGTATAAGTTTACAATAAAGTCAGTTCCAGTTTACACCTAAGCTAGTGTCTTCTAGTTCTTGGGTACAATGCTCAGCTATAATACCCGGTCCCTTGATCCAGAGTGGAGGAAGCTGTACTTTGGAGGAAGCACCCAGACTGGGTGCTAGGCGGTCCGTCACACCAGATAAAGGTGAATGTGGTGAAATTTCCCTTTGCAAAGAAAACCCAAGCAAAAAATAGCATTTTTTGCTTGCACACGTTTGGATGATGGAAGTCAGCAGAGCTTCACCTCATTTCCTAAACTTTTGGCAAAATTTGCTTGCAAAGTGAAACTTCCCGTGCAAAGCGAATAGTCTACTTGCCTCCCTAGTAAATCAACACACCTACAGCATGTGTCAATAGCTTGCAGTCCTGAGATCTCAGCACCAGAATAAACTGATCTGTCTCTGCTCTTCTGTCCAGTCCTTTACTTTACTTTCCTTTTAGAAAATTTTAATTGAATTCCAAAGCTATCCACTATCAAGAGTCAAATGATGTGCACAAATGTTGGTTTTCGGACTTGCCGGGCCTGGGAAAACTTTTTCGCTTGCTTTAGTATTACAGTGGCAACGTAGTTGGATATATACAGTATATATATATATATATATATATATATATATATATATATATATATATATATATATATTGGGTTGTGGAGAAGCAGCTCTAGGTCTAAAAAAGTTTGCAGCTGTGTTGACTTAACCAGCGAAACTTGAATAAAGAGACACATGGCAGTTTTATCTTGTATGAATTCTTCATGCTCATGAATTATTAAACAATAATCTCTTGTTCCACATGGAAAAAAAAAACCCAACAAACTTGAAAGGTTTTCATTACTCCTCACATAACGCTAGGAACCGCTTCTGCTAATGAGGTAATATCGATGGCTTGAATGTTTCTCATTTAACTTGTAGCCTTCCATGTGTGCTGCTGAGACAAGCCGCCATGTAAAGACATAATAGGTTATACACGCCTTAAAAGGATGCCATCCCATGCATCCTAAGAAGCAATAAACAGTTCAAACTGGATTACATATAGATATATGACTACTATCATAATTGTAATAAAAATATAACTGCCCCATGGGCCTTTCAGCCCAGTAGGCAGCAAACAGATAATGGAAAAAGTGAAGCAATGAAGAAAATAGAAGGTAAAGAAAAAAATGACATATATAGAAACAAAAATAAAGATAGCTATATTCCATAGAGAATAGTTACAGCTCAGCAGAGGGGGTGCAAAGGGAAGAAATTATTATTGGGAGTATTACAGATAAACCCAGAGCAGCATACTTGGCTGGTTGGAGTCTTTGTAAATTTAGTTTGGAAAAAGTTATTAAAAGAAGTGTGTGCACAATTGCGTGGTTAAAGTCCATATGCAATACTACCAGATGTGCTCAGTTGAGTTTTTTCCACTGGTGGATCCCCAAATGGGGCAATTCAGATGGCTGACCGGGGCTCAAGTCAGTAGAAAGACATATATAAAAAAGCCAGTGGGAGGTCCGCTTGGTAGAAGCGCCCATTAACGTTTGTGTTTAAGAATGGATCGGAGGCACCTTGGTTAATCGAACATGAAATAGTTTTATTACAGCAAACCTGTTGATCCTACCAGTTAAAGTGATTGTAAACCTAGATTAAAAAAAAAATAACAAACATGTTATACTTACCTACTCTGTGTAATGGTTTTGCACAGAGCAGTCCCGATCCCCTGCTGGTGCCCCTGGCTCCTCCCCCCTGCCGAGTGCCCCTATAGCAGGCATTCTTGCAGGCTGGATCCGAGCCGTGTTCTGTGTGTCCATTGACACACAGAGCGTGGCTCTTGCTGCTACCTCTCTGTCCAGTGAGGAGAAAGAGAAAGAGATGCTGCTATCAGCCACAGCACTTGATCGAGATCAGACTCAGCTAAGTATAATGGGTTGCTGGGGGGGGGGGTCCATCCAAAAAAAGTCCATTGCATGCAGCTTCCTTGAACAATGTGACAACATTGCTGCACTGTTGCTGAATTCAGAGCAAAGTTGCCACTCTCATGTAGGTGTAGCACTAACTCTCGGTGGAGCTGCTGGTTTAAAGCGGGCTGTTACCTTCACTCTTGATACCTCTGTTTCACTGGCACCGGGTCTGGGGGCCCGTTGAGTTTACCTCTGGACGATGTAGACACTAACGCTTGAGTAGATTTTTCAGTGCTTTAATGAACAAATAATAAAGGAAGTAACAGGAAAGAGGCAGAAGGAAAGTTGCAGGGAAGCGCAAATACCTTTCCTTAGTATTCTTTAGAACATTCTCTTGAATTGAACACTTGCGGTTGAATGGTTGAATGCGCTCCCCCTTGTGGGACCCAATCTTTGCCTGCCTGGATAGGCCTCTCTCACTTGCCTAGCAGCCAGTACGTAGCACGAACAAAGGTCTCTGCCACAGAGTTGTTTGGAATAAAACCCGTACAATCCTCTGCCACAGGATGTATTGGTTTGCAATGAATGTCAGACACAGTACTTGAACCTTTAAGCCAACCCGGCAGTACTATGCAATAAGATCACTTCAGGATACGTACTCCAACCGAGTCACCAGGCCCCTCTCCAGACCAGCACTCTGCATGATCCTTCAATGACGGGTCCTCCCCTGGGATCTCCTTGGTTGTCCAGCTTCTTCTCTCAGGATAGACAGCTCAGGACCATTCCTCTGCTGCTGTGGTAGGCCCCAGACAGGCTTCTGGGCCCACCCACACGCCGCACCCACACGCCGCAGCGACGTGGGCCTCCGGAACGGAGGACCACAAGGTGGTACTCTTAACGCATAGGCCAGGAGGGCCAGCAGGTGGCTGAAAACGAACCCCTACACATGGTGTCTGTCCCATAAATACCCTCTCCCCGAATGCAACTCGGAGGATCACCTCCACCGAGTTGTCTCCGAGACAGAGGAGCACTCATACGCTTCAACACGTTGCTTTTCCAACACCAGCGGATGGTGACAACGACACCCACTGGCACAGTGTGGAACTACATGCAACTCAGCCAAGCTGGAACAGAGGCAAATCTAACTTCCTCTAACCCACAAGATTAGCCTATCAGCGGTAGATTAAAAAATCTACCGGCGCTACATAGGCTTGCCCTCCATCTGTCCCCTGATGGTTCTTTGCTGGTTCCTTCCCTTCAACCCCTGGGATAAACACATCTTGCCACCACCTGTTGGCTGATTGGCTTTTGAGCCATTCAGCCACCTGCTTATGGTGTTAGGGCGGAACCTGCCACACCCTCTGGGGGGTATGTATGTAGGGATAAGCATCATGGGATCTTTTTTTTCATGGCCCCACACCCTACGTGTTGAGAACACACGTATCATGGTAGGCAGTCTTATTCTTCACTAGCATGCAACACAAAACGTGTCTTTACACCTGTGCAATAGAGTTCACATGTCACTTTTTGTTTTTGTTTTTTATTTTATTTTTCATCAGTTTCCCTTTCACTGCTGTCCCCTTCAGTACTGCTTTACACCTTTACACAACTTCCCTCCCCATCTGTCTCCATGCCCACACTTATACTTGATTGGCTTGTATACTATGTAGACCTCTTTCATTATTTACTACATACACCTATATATGGTTGGCTTTCCGTGTATATATATATATATATATACTGTATATAGATATAGATATATACACAACACATATGGTTGGCCTTCCTAGTATTTATTTGACTACTTTGATATACACTTTTGTTGCAGCTGCCAATCATGTTGGACATTGAGGGACATCAAAAGTTACATATTCTGGCTTTCATGTTATGCCTGCTCTCCATTTGTCCCCCGGGGGGGGGGGGTTCTTTGCTGGTTCCTTTCCTTCAGCTCCCAGGACAGACACACCTTGCCACCACCTGTTGGTTGATCGACTTTTGAGAGGTTGGCTCAGTCCATATGTATGTATGGGCTCTCTTTGTGTAAGGTCCGCAATATCTGCTTTATGGCATTTATCTTTATGTTATATATTTCTCATTGATATTTTTTTCTGTAGATACACTGCATTTACATCTACTCCTGAAGAAGCGAGCAGTGACTCGGGAAACGTGTTGAGTTTTATGATGCCTGAGTATTACTGTACATTAATGCAACTCGGAGGATCACCTCCACCGAGTTGTCTCCGGGACAGAGGAGCACTCATACGCTTCAACACGTTGCTTTTCCAACACCAGCCGATGGTGACAACGACACCCACCGGCACAGTGTGGAACTACATGCAACTCAGCCAAGCTGGAACAGAGGAATGAATGTTACACAATTCTAATAAACGTTTAAACTATGTTTACATTGTATACTCTTATTGACCGTTTTGTGCTAACCCCATTTAAAGTCCCACGGACGTAATTCTTTTTTGTTGTATTTTGATGGAGGTGTGTCACTGGCAACACCAGGCCATTTTCTCTTTGCACTCTCATGTAGGCTGTGCCTGTTTATACTCCAGCGGGATTAGAGGATGTTTCAGGGGCTATCAGCATTGTCACTACTGATTCACAAGCCTGTAGCTTCCTCATCTTTTTTTTAACATTGCACTTGTATTGATAAAATGTTTATTTTAGGCAAAATATTTGTAACACTCAAAATAGTTTTTCTTGTAATGGAAAACCGTATATTGGAAATGGCATTCTTAAGATGTCATTTTGCAAACTGTAAAATAAATGTAAAGTGATAAGAACAATATATGTTTTGTCCATTTTTCTAAGAGTTCATAGATGCACAAAAGTTAATTCCTATTGGCCAGGAAAGAGCTGACGCTTCAGGACCAATACACAATGTTCTTTTTAAAGCATGCAGTACATTATTACTATTATTATCATACAGGATTTATATAGTGCCAACGATTTGTGCAGCGCTTTACATAGTAGAGGGGGGACAGTACAATTACAAATACAGTTCAATGCAGTAGGAATAGGAGGGTCCTGCTCATGGAGCTTACAATCTAGAGTAATGATGCTACCATTTTGTTGAGCACATGTGTATTAACCCATTGGGGTTCCTTTTGGTGCTTGTGTGCACAGGTACAGGGCAGTTCTCTAGAGGTGACAACATACACCTTCATCTAATCATAATCTGATCACTTTGAAATGATGACTCCACCTGCAAGCAATCGACTTGGACAATGACTTTTTTTTTTGTTTAATTTAAAAATGAAGCAATGGGACAAGTTGGGAAAGTTTCAGTGGGGTTGCAAGGTGGGTGGTATATTGGACTAAGCACATACTGTAATTCGGGGGGACTCGATCATGCTTATTCAATAAAGCAATGAAATTCCAGGACAGCAATCAATATCAACCGTGCAGATTTTAAATGACTGCAGCAGGAAAATGAAATAGTGTGATTGGATGCGATTGGAGATAAGCGAAAAATGGAACATCTGCTCCAATGGTGATTCGGCAGAGTGGACCTATCTGCCAAATATTTGACACAGGTTATGGGGGAAGAGGGGGAGGTTGTGGAATTCTAGCTCCTTAAACCCCCAAGAATCTGAACCACTTGGTTTTTCCTCTTTCATGACCATTTTTTGCTATTGAGCACTGTGCTACTTTAACTGGAAATTGCGTTGTCATGCAACATTGTACCCAAACCAAATGTAGATCATTTTTTCACACAAATCGAATTTTCTTTTGGTGGTATTTGATCACCACTGGGTTTTTTTTTTGATTGCATAAAGGAAAAAATACAGAAATTTTTGAAAAACATAGCGATATTTTCTACTTTCTGTTATAAAACATATCCAATAAAAAAAATGTATTTCTTCATAAATGTAGGCCAAAATATAATCTGCTTCATGTTTTTGGTAGAAAAAAATCTCAATAAGTGTATATTACTTGGTTTGTGTAAATGTTATAGTGTCTACAAACAATGGTATATATACTGGAATTTACACAGCTATGATGCTATACTGGTAATGGCGGTGATCAGTGACTTATAGTGGGATTGTGATAGTGTGGCTGGCAATTGTGGTGGGCAATCTGATGCTAACAGACGCTCGCTGGGAGGGTCGCTAACTGACTAGCTGACACTGACATCAATAGTGACACATATACAGCGATCATATATAATACTGTACACTATACATCTACACTGTACAAATGACGCTGACTGGGAAAAAGTTAACATCTAGGGGCATTCAAGAGGTTAATGGTATGCCTAACAAGTGTAATGTGTGTAATGTGTGCTGCTTTTACTAACAGAGCTGGCAGTTTTTTTCTCCCTTATTATTCAGCTATCAGCTGCAAAGCCCATTGACAGCTGATGACCCATCCGTTGTTAGGACGTGGCGGCCGGCTTCCTGGCCCCGCTCCCTAACAACCAGTTTTTACTGCACCCTGATTGGGCAAAGCTTTGCCCAATCAGGGCACAGAATGCACAGTGCAGGGTGGCTGTGTCAATTTCTTTTCAGGACACTGTATTGTCCCAGAATGAAGGTACCCGGGACCTGGGATAGACTTGCAAAATGCGGGACTGTCCCGGGCAATCCGGGACACGTGGTCACCCTACGATCAGCAGGTTTTAGCTATAAATCATTGCCCAGAACCTGCTGACTGTAGCTAGTGACAGAATGAGTAAGCAGTGAGCACAACCCAGAAGAGGCTGCATGACGTACATGTACCATGCCACCCCGCTGCAGTAAATGTACTGTGGTCAGGCAGCAAGATGTTAAAGTACATGTAAGCCCTAAGCCCCCTTGCACAGGGAGCCATCTAGGAGCAGTGCGTCTCTCCTGGTATTTTAGTTTGATTGGGGGTGCAATTGCAACATCCAACCTCCCTGCAGGCAGCCTGTCAAAGTCTATGGGAAGCTTTGGCATCTAGGACCCTGTGCGTTCAGAGATGAAGGTCCAAAATGCAGAAGACCTGCATTCCAGACCTTCATTGGTGAACTGCTGCTGCTGATATCATTCAGCTTCTGGCAGCCACTTCCTGTCTACAAGCACCCACTCACAGCCCACCCACCCACAGAGGCTGCACAATGAGTGTTGGCATGGCAGCGTATAGTCCCTAGCAGAAACATAGGTGACAGGGTTTCAATGCGGGAGCACAAATTTGAGACAAGGACAGAGTGTTGTGATCCTATAACAGAAAGTACCAAGGACCTTCATAGGATTGCCAGATATTTAATAACTTTTGAAATTAGATTAGCATTTTAAAGATGATAAGATTGTAGTGCTTGGGTTTACATCTCCGGTATACCTACTGAATCGCCTATGGGAAGTCCCACTAAACACCCTTCTAGTGCCAGAAGTAAACTGGTAATGGGTCCTGTAGATCACTTTAAAGGTTCACCACAAAAGTGGATTACTGCTTCCCAGGAAAACCCAGATCAGAGCAGTGTCTGAATTTGTTGTCAGTCACACAAATGGATCTGCTCATCTCCACTTGTAATAGGTTGACTATCTCTCTGGGTCACTGCCATTGCTCTATGCCTTACTGAATAAGCATGCATTAGTTGTTAGATAATAGCTGCACTCATGACGCTGACTGGTATATTCATAGTGCCGTCGTCATTCAGAAAGAGAACTCCATTTTACAGACAGAAGCAGAACCCTAATTATCTTCCGTGATTCACAATTCAAAAGTCAAATGAATTACGGAAGAAGAGGCCGTGCATGCGACCCATTTTGGCAAGCGTGGGTGGTTGTTTCAGTAGTTGTCTGGTTGGCTCATATGTTCCGGGTCCAGGATTTTTCTAAAATAGAAGAAAAAAAGAAACGTGAGATAAGTGATGCAAACGGCAGTTCAAATATTTGACTAGCAGCAGAATTCTAGAGGCCACGTGGTCCTTGTGAGGGTAAAGTGGCTACAGACAGGTTTTATTAGTTCCCCTGATAGAGCACATTGTTTCCACCAGGCTTTTAATGTTTTGCTCCAGGCCATGCTGCATGGGTCATCTCCTTGTGTACTAATTTAGATGATCTTACAAATTGTCAGATGAGTCTATACTCAATTCTAAGTGATATTTTAGAATACTTGTGCAGCAATGTAAAATTATCATGCAATTCCCTTAGAAGTTCAGGCAAGAGGGGTATGCTCATTAATTCATTCCAAGACCTGTTGGGTTTTTCACCTTCTATATCTGACCTCATGAAAAATGAGGTTGTTATCCTGTTATATTTCCTGGTGTCCTCACATGAGCTGAAAAGTGAGTAGCACAGCACAGAATCATATGAGAAGAGGGCACAGTCCCTCACAGAAGCCCCTCCCAGAAGCTCAGTGAAAACCTTGTTTATGTAGAGAACAGACTCTTCAGCATGATCCACCAGCAGGTACAAAACACTCTGTTCCTGATCATCTATTAGCCTTCTACTATTGGACTTACCTGAACTTGGTCATTTAGCTCCTGGGAAAATATTTCTTTAAAGCCCAGCTCCAGAAAAAATGAAGTTAAAGTATTGCAGTATCGGGCACTTGTTCCTGGGCACTGGTCCCATCACTGCCCCTGTGAGTTCTCCTGCCTCTGCTTGATGTGGACACCCAAAGAAAGACCCCAGGAATAAACAGAAGACAGAAGGGTTGTCATGTGATAGTGGCTTCAGGTAAATAAAATGGGATTTTCCCTGCCCATTGTCTTCTTGGGCATTGGTCCCATCACAACCCAAGTGAGTTCTTCTGCCTCTGCAGCCTATAAAAGAGGACCTGGCCACTGGAAGGGTTGCCTCTACCAGTCAGAGGTGTCCACATTCTGCAATGATATGCACTCCCAAAGAAGGGCCCCAGGAATAAACAGAAGACAGAAGAATTGTCGTGTGACAGTGGATTCACGTAAGTTAAATGGGCTTTACCTTGCTCATTATCTTCTTGAGCACTGGTCCTATCACAACTCCAGTGAGTTCTCCTGTCTTCACAGCCTATGAAAGAGGACCAGGCCCATGGAAGGATTGTCTCTACCTACTGGAGGTGTCCATATTATGCAATGATGTGGATACTCTAAGAGGGTCTCCAGGAGGAAAAAGAAGAAGAAGAGAGAAGGATCGTCATGTGATCTTGGCTTCAGGTAAGTAAAATGGGCTTTTGCATAGATTCATTTTTTCATACCAGTGGTTATTTAGAGGGGGTGGGAGGAAGGGGTTGTTAATTTCCTGGAATTGTAATAAAAAAGGCAATGAAATGATCAGAATAGTAATACAAAATGGGCAGTGCTGCAACCCTGCAGATCTGATCACATGATGTAGGTCCAAATACTGGTGCCCCACTCGGTCTTTGCAAGCCGACATCACACGAGTCAGTCAAAAGAGCTGGCAACTTGATGAACTGTAGTTTATTTTCTTTATTTAGTATATTCTGCACAGGGGTAAAAAATCCAGGAACAGAGCCTTTGACGCGTTTCAACCCCATTTACCCCTGTGCTGAATATACTTAATAAGGAAATGAACTAAAGTTCATCTAATTGCTGGCCCCTGTGAGTGGTTCGAATGAGATGATCAGAGGCTGAGAGTTTTGTTGTGGTGTAGGTCATATAGAGGGTCAGTAAAAGTCAGTCAATGGATTTTTACATCAGAAATATTTAAGATTTTCTTCTAGCTCTTCAAGGTTGAAGCCCACCTCCAGGAAAATAAGAATAGGAAGAAATAAAATAAGAAAATTCACCCTTGCAGTGGGGCCTCCCTGTGCTATCAAGGTTAGAGCATCTTTGGGATGTGGTGGAACAGGAGATTGGTATCACGGATGTGCAGCCGACAAATCTGCAGCAACTGCGTGATGCTATCATGTCAATATGGACCAAAATCTCGGAGGAATGTTTCCAACACCTTGTTGAATCTATGCCATGAAGAGATAAAGGGGTTGATTTACTAAAGGCAAAAAGACTGTGAACTCTGCAAGTGCAGTTGCTCCAAAGCTTGGTAAATGAGCAGAAGCTCTGCTGACTTCCATCATCCAATCACGTGCAAGCAAAAATGCTGTTTTTTTTTTTTTCCTTGCATGTGATTGGGTACTCTTTACAAAGTGAAGCTTTACCTCATTTACTAAGTACTGGAGCAACTGCACTTGCAGAGGGCAACTGCACTTTGCAAAGTGCACAGTCTATTTGCCTTTAGTAAATCAACCCCAAAGTGTTAGTCCAGGCAAAACCTAACTAACTCTGCTCTGTGTCAAATTCTAACCCTAATCTATCTAACCCTGTAAAGCAAAAATCGCTGTACTTACCTATTCTGCAGCCGATCTGGTCCGGTTTCTAGCTGCAGATGCTGTGTGCAGGAGAGGACCGACAATGATTGGGAAGTGACACCACCCATAGACTTACCTGCACCTGCCTCCACACTGAAGTTGCCGCTGACAGCTGAGCCTGGGACCGAACCGGATCGGCTGCAGAATAGATAAGTGTAGTGATTTTTGCTTTACATGGTTTAGAATGTGGCAGCGAGCAGGTTTAGGGTTAGTTAGGTTTTGCCTGAACTTACACTTTAAGGCAGTTCTGAAGGTAGAAGGGGGTCCAACTCGGTATTATCCCTGAAAATAAGCCCTACCCCGAAATTAAGACCTAGCATGATTTTCTGGGAGGGCTGCAATATAAGCCCTACCCTGAAAAAAAAGCCCTAGTAAAGTCCTTCTAAAAGTATATAATCCGTTTTGTAAAAAGATTATTTAATTGCCAGTGTGTCTCCTTTTGTAACTTTATTGTTAAAAATACCTTATTTACAGTGCCTCTGGGCGCTCACGTGACCCGCCTGGAGATCTTCTCCTCTCCTTCCAGCTGACGTCAGCAGCCCCTCCCTCTGCACTGGGGATCTCGGTCCCTCCCTCTGCAGTGTTCGGATCGGGGCTGATGTCAGTGGGGATCTCAGCCCCTCCCTCTGCAGTGCTCGGAGCAAGAGCTGACGTCAGTGGGGATCTCGGCCCCTCCCTCTGCAGTGCTCAGAGCGGGTTTGACATCAGCGGGGAACTTGGCCCCTTCCTCTGCAGTGCTCGGAGCGGGGCTGACGTCAGCGGGGATCTTGGCCCCTCCCTCTGCAGTGCTCGGAGCGGGGCTGACGTCAGCGGGGATCTTGGCCCCTCCCTCTGCAGTGCTCGGAGCAGGGCTGGCGTCAGTGGGGATCTCAGCCCCTCCCTCTGCAGTGCTCGGAGCAGGACTGACATCAGCTGGGATCTCAGCCCCTCCCTCTGCAGTGCTCGGAGCGGGGCTTACAATAGTGGGGATCTCGGCCCCTCCCTCAGCAGTGCTCGGAGAGGGGCTGGTGTCACTGGGGATTCTGGCCCCTCCCTCTGCAGTGCTCGGAGTGGGGCTGGCATCAGCAGGGATCTCGGCCCCTCCCTCTGCGTTGCTCGGAGTGGGGCTGACGTTAGTTGGGATCTCGGCCCCTCCCTCGGCAGTGCTCGGAGCAGGGCTGACGTCAGTGGGGATCTTGGCCCCTCCCTCTGAAGTGCTCGGAGCGGGGCTGGCGTTAGTGGGGATCTCGGCCCCTCCCTCTGAAGTGCTCGGAGCGGGGCTGGCGTTAGTGGGGATCTCGGTCCCTCCCTCTGCAGTGCTCGGAGTGGGGCTGGCATCAGCGGGGATCTCGGCCCCTCCCTCTGCAGTGCTCGGAATGGGGCTGGCGTCAGTGGGGATTTTAGGCCCCTCCCTCTGCAGTGCTCGGAACGGGGCCGACATCAGCAGGGATCTCTGCCCCTCCCTCTGCAGCGCTCGAAGCGGGGCTGACATCAGTGGGGATCTTGGTCCATCCCTCTGCAGTGCTTAGAGTGGGGCTGGCATCAGTGGGGATCTCAGACCCCTCCCTCTGCAGTACTCGGAGCGGGGCTGACGTCAGCGGGGATCTCGGCCCTCCCTTTGCAGCGCTCGAAGCGGGGCTGACATCAGCGGGGATCTCGGCCCCTCCCTCTGCAGTGCTTAGAGCGGGGCTGACGTCAGTGGGGATCTTGGCCCCTCCCTCTGCAGTGCTTTAAGCGGGGAAGAAGAGCTCTGGTGGATCACGTGAGCGCCCAGTGGCACTGTAAATAAGGTATTTTCGACAATAAAGTTACAAAAGGAGACTCACGGGACATTATATAATCTTTTTACAAAACGGATTACATATTTTTACAATGGCTTTAACTAAGGTTTATTTTTGAGATTAAAGATGTCATAATGATGACTCCTGAGCTGACAGGGGGGAAAAGGGGAGAGAAGACAGGGGACATAGATAAGACATCCCCTGAAAATAAGCCCTAGTGTGCTTCTTGTAACCACAATTAATATTAGACCCGGTATTGTTTTTGGGGAAACACGTTAGCAAGGTGTACCTAATAAAGTGAGTGTATAACCTAAAACAATCCCTTAACCCCTTAGCGCCGACCGTACGCACCTACGTTTTTTAGAGCGGGCGGTCGGCTGGCTCTTTCGGGATAACAATCGATGCGGCTAAAAGCCACTCAGCTGTTATCCTAAAGGCGTGGGATGGGACATCCCACCGCCTTCGGCCACTCTTCCCGGGCCTCCTGTCCCACCGGAAGACACGATCCACAATCTGGCACTTCCACCGACTAGGCTGAGACTGGAACGAATCCAGAAATGTCTTTGTTCCAGTCTCCAATGTAAAAACACAGAAGCGACGTCACTTCCGGTTTACTCAGCTGCCAATGGCGCCGAATTTAAAAAAAAATTACAGTATTCAGAATCGCCATCTTTGGTGATCTGAATACTTTGAAGTCCAAAGGAGGGATCTGGGGTATTTTAGACCCCCGATCACTCCATAAAGAGTACCTGTCACCACCTTTTACTGTCACAAGGGATGTTTATATTCCTTGTGACAACAATAAAAGTGATCAGAATTTTTTTTTTAAGTGACAATATATAAAATAAGAAAAAAAAAGCGCCCCCCCCCCGTCCCCGTGAGCTCACGCAGCAAAGAAATCGCATGTGTAAGTCACGCCCACATATGTAAACATGTTCAAATCACACATGTGAGGTATCCCCGAGATCGTCAGAGCGAGAGCAATAATTTCTAGCAAAAGACCTGCTCTGTAACTCTAACCTGGTAACCGTTTTTTTAAAGCGTCGCCTATGGAGATTTTTAGGTACCATAGTTTGTCGCAATTCCACGAGTGTGCACAATTTCAAAGCATGACATGTTTGGTATCTATTTACTCAGCGTAACATCATCTTTCACATTACACAAAAAAAATTGGGCTAACTTTACTGTTTACTTTTTTTTCATTCATAAATGTGTATTTTTTCCCCAATAATTGCATTTGAAAGACTGCTGCGCAAATACCGTGTGACATAAATTATTGCAACGATCACCATTTTATTCTCTAGGATCTCTGCTAATATATATATATATATATATATATATATATATATATATATATATATATATATTGTTTGGAGGTTCTAAGCAATAAAAAAAATAAAGAACGGATTTTAACTTGTAAGCAACAAATGTAAAAAAAAAAAGCTTAGGCATGAAAGGGATAATTATATGCCACAAAACTCTGCGCAGTCCCCTTAGAATAACATTAAAGTGGAAATAAACTCTCAATTAACAAGAACTGTTTTAAATCCTTATATTACTATCATGAGTAAATAGATAGGAAGGTATATTATATATATTCTTTTTTTAACAAGAAAAGGTATATTATATTTACTTGTTTTGATTTTTTTTTTCCAGTTGCTTCCTGATTTCTGGCCTAGGCCAAATTGATGTCATACATCCCTGGAGTCTTCATGGGCATTTTCTTTTCTTTCATTTCAAGAGAGGAGGGGCTTTCTCAGCAAAGAACACCCCCTGGCTTGCATGCCTGAGCAGAGGGCACATAGATATTTGGAAGTAAATACTACATAAATCATCTGCCCTTATTCAAGATGGCTGTGGCTGGAAATGCTATTGGGGGCGGGGGTGGGGGGAGAGGTTCAAAGTGATTTCTCAAGAAATCAAAGCATGGAGACATATGGGTGGATGGGTGATTTTTTTGGGGGTGAATATTTAAAATAAATTAAATAGCGTTTTTGATTTGTGGTGTTCAGATACAGTGGAGATCCCCTTTAGCATTTTGTGTGCCATCACTAGGTGACGCCAAGACTTCACAAAGCTCCTCATGCTTACAGCTGAAACATGAATAAATGGTATCCAAGCTTTACTTTAAGTAACTAATGATACACAGGAGAGTGAGTCACCAAAGAACGACAACTATATTTGGCTCCGTCTCTCTTAATGTACTACTATATAATAACAAGTAGTGCTTGAGGCGGCAGAGCAGGGCTGTGGAAATAAAACTCCCTTTGAGAAAGCCAGCTCCTCTGTGGGCCATGGTGGAAATGATTAGAGGTGATGCAAAAATAGCCTTTTACCCCGTCTCCCATCTTTTTTACTGACAAATCAGACAAAATGTGCTGCTACGTAGCATATCAGATGGCATGTTCCTGAACAGAATTATATCGTTCATATGAAAAACTTTTGGGCAAACATTTTCTTTTTCTTGCATCTATATGCGGGACCATTGTTAAAGGAGATGTATGGTTCACAGCATCCACTTACATTTTATAACATCAGCATAGTAATACTAATACAAACAATAGTTCTTTTTGGCAATCCAATATAAGCCAACTTGAAAAATCTCCTTTCATGTTGTGAGTCCTGCCTGTCTGCTGGTCGTCTCTTTACACAACTTCCTGGATTTCCTGCAAACTTTGCAGCTTCTCCTCAATTTCTAAAGACTACATATCCCATGGTACAATGATATATAGTGTGATTGCTTATGTGCCAAAGAGAAGGTGATCAAGAGTTGACACTTGACTTGAACTTGAAGTTGTTTTTTTTAATATGTAAAAATATTTTATATATATATATATATATATATATATAAATAAATAAATAAATATATATATATATATATATATATATATATATATATACTGTATATATACAGTCAGATCCATAAATATTGGGACATCGACACAATTCTAATCTTTTTGGCTCTATACACCACCACAATGGATTTGAAATGAAACAAACAAGATGTGCTTTAACTGCAGACTTTTAGCTTTAATTTGAGAGGGGTATTTACATCCAAATCAGGTGAACGGTGTAGGAATTACAACAGTTTGTATATGTTCCTCACACTTTTTAAGGGACCAAAAGTAATGGGACAGATTAACAATCATCCATCAAACTTTCACTTTTTAATACTTGGCTGCAAATCCTTTGCAGTCAATTACAGCCTGAAGTCTGGAACGTATAGACATCACCAGACGCTGGGTTTCATCCCTGGTGATGCTCTGCCAGGTCTCTACTGCAACTGTCTTCAGTTCCTGCTTGTTCTTGGGGCATTTTCCCTTCAGTTTTGTCTTCAGCAAGTGAAATGCATGCTCAATCGGATTCAGGTCAGGTGATTGACTTGGCCATTGCATAACATTCCACTTCTTTGACTTAAAAAACTCTTTGGTTGCTTTCGCAGTATGCTTCGGGTCATTGTCCATCTGCACTGTGAAGCGCCGTCCAATGAGTTCTGAAGCATTTTGCTGAATATGAGCAGATAATATTGCCCGAAACACTTCAGAATTCATCCTGCTGCTTTTGTCAGCAGTCACACCATCAATAAATACAAGAGAACCAGTTCCATTGGCAGCCATACATGCCCACGCCATGACACTACCACCACCATGCTTCACTGATGAGATGGTATGCTTTGGATCATGAGCAGTTCCTTTCCTTCTCCATACTCTTCTCTTCCCATCACTCTGGTACAAGTTGATCTTGGTCTCATGTGTCCATAGGATGTTGTTCCAGAACTGTGAAGGCTTTTTTAGATGTTGTTTGGCAAACTCTAATCTGGCCTTCCTGTTTTTGAGGCTCACCAATGGTTTACATCTTGTGGTGAACCCTCTGTATTCACTCTGGTGAAGTTTCTCTTGATTGTTGACTTTGACACACATACACCTACCTCCTGGAGAGTGTTCTTGATCTGGCCAACTGTTGTGAAGGGTGTTTTCTTCACCAAGGAAAGAATTCTTCGGTCATCCACCACAGTTCTTCTTTTTAATGATGTTCCAAACAGTTGATTTGTTTTTTCAGCCTAATGATGGCTTGCTTCACTGATAGTGACAGCTCTTTGTATCTCATATTGAGCGTTGACAGCAACAGATTCCAAATGCAAATAGCACGCTTGAAATGCACTCTGGACCTTTTATCTGCTCCTTGTAAATGGGATAATGAGGGAATAACACACACCTGGCCATGGAACAGCTGAGCAGCCAATTGGCCCATTACTTTTGGTCCCTTAAAAAGTGTGAGGAACATATACAAACTGTTGTAATTCCTACACCGTACACCTGTTTTGGATGTAAATACCCTCAAATTAAAGCTGAAAGTCTGCAGTTAAAGTACGTCTTGTTTGTTTCATTTCAAATCCATTGTGGTAGTGCATAGAGCCAAAAAGATTAGAATTGTGTTGATGTCCCAATATTTATGGACCTGACTGTATATATATATATATATATATATATATATATATATATATATATATATACAAGCTCTCCTCACTTAACGACCAGGTTCCATTCCAATGACCAGGTCGTTAAAGGAATTGGCAGTTAAACGAGAAGCCACAAGTAATCAATATTATAAGTATTCTTTACTGTACTGTACTATATTGTGAAAAAAAGGTATAAATACAAAACTGCAGCTCAATAACATTGTTTTAATTTGCATAAGTACAGAACACAAACAAAAATTCTGTACTGTACAATACAATGATGTACAGTGTGTCGTTCGGGTGAGGAGAGCTGGTCGTAAGTCCGAGCGGTCATTAAACAGGTAAATCAATAAACGAGGAGTTTCTGTTTGTGTGTGTATATATATATAGATATATATATATATATATAAATATATATATCTATATATATATATATATATAATATATATATATATATAGATATATATATATATATATCTATATATATATATATATTGGGGCACCTGCCTTTACACGCACATGAACTTTAACCACTTCAGCCCCGGAAGGATTTACCCCCTTCCTGACCAGAGCGTTTTTTGCGATTCGGCACTGTGTCGCTTTAACTGACAATTGCGCGGTCGTGCGACGTGGCTCCCAAACAAAATTGACGTCCTTTTTTTCCCACTAATAGAGCTTTCTTTTGGTGGTATTTGATCCCCTCTGCGATTTTTATTTTTTGCGCTATAAACAAAAAAAGAGCGACAATTTTGAAAAAAACGCATTATTTTTTACATTTTGCTATAATAAATATCCCCTAAAAATATATAAAAAAAACATTTTTTTTCTTCAGTTTAGGCCGATCGTATTCTTCTACATATTTTTGGTAAAAAAAATCGCAATAAGCGTTTATTAATTGGTTTGCGCAAACATTATAGCGTTTACTAAATAGGGGATAGTTTTATGGCATTTTTATTAATAATTTTTTTTTTACTAGTAATGGCGGCGATCAGTGATTTTTATTGTGACTGCGACGTTATGGCGGACATGTCGGACATTTTTGACACATTTTTGGGACCATTGTCATTTATACAGCGATCAGTGCGATTAAAAATGCACTGATTACTGTGTAAATGACACTGGCAGTGAAGGGGTTAACCACTAGGGGGCGGGGAGGGGTTAAGTGTATCCTAGGGAGTGATTACTAACTGTAGGGGGATGGGCTGTGTGGCTGACGTCACTGATCTCTGCTCCGATGACAGGGAGCAGAGATCGAGTGACACTTGTCACTAGGCAGAACGGGGAGATGCTGTTTACAACGGCATCTCCCCGTTCATCCGCTCCGTGAGGCGATCGCGGGTCTCCCCGCGGCGATCGAGTCCGCGGGACCCGCGACCCGACTCACGGAGCTCCCGGCCGGCGCGCGTGCGCGCCGCCGGTGGCGCGCACGCACGGGCACGGCGGGAAATTCAAATGGACGTACAGGTACGCCCATTTGCCCAGCCGTGCCGCTCTGCCGACGTACATCGGCGTGCGCCGGTCGGCAAGCGGTTAATGGCATCCCAGTCTTAGTCCGTAGGGCTCAAGTCTGAGTTGGCCCACCCTTTGCAGCTATAACAGCTTCAACTCTTCTGTAAAGGCTGTCCACAAGGTTTAGTGAAAAACAACCCCACACCATAATCCACCCTCCACCAAATGATTTGGACCAGTGCACAAAGCAAGGTCCATAAAGACATGGATGAGAGAGTTTGGGGTGGAAGAACTTGACTGGCCTGCACAGAGTCCTGACCTCAACTCAATAGAACTCCTTTGGGATGAATTCAAGCGGAGGCTGCGAGCCAGACCTTCTTGTCCACAATCAGTGCCTGACCTCACAAATGCGCTTCTGGAGGAATGGTCAAACATTCCCATAGACACACTCCTAAACCTTGTGGACAGCCTTCCCAGAAGAGTTGAAGCTGTCATAGCTGCAAAGGGTGGGCCAACTCAATATTGAACCCTACGGAGTATAGGCCATATAGTATATATATATATATATATATATATATATATATATATATATATATACTGTATATATACTGAGCAAAATTATAAACGCAACACTTTTGTGTTTGCCCCTATTTATCATGAGCTGAGAGGACCGAGCCTCTTTTTTGAGATTTGTTGTTTACAAGTTAAAAACTGTTTTTTTGTTAGAAAATTACTTAGAACCCCTAAACATTATACTTTTTTTTTCTAACACTCTATAGAATAAAATAGCGGTTGTTGCAATACTTTCTGTCACACCGTATTTGTGCAGCGGTCTTACAAGCGCACTTTTTTTTGAAAAAATACGCTTTTTTGAATTAAAAAATAAGACAACAGTAAAGTTAGCCCAATTTTTTTATATATTGTGAAAGATAATGTTCCGAGTAAATTGATACCCAACATGTCATGCTTCTAAATTGCGCCCGCTCGTGGAATGGCGACAAACTTTTACCCTTAAAAATCTCCATAGGGGACATTTAAAAAATTCTACAGTTTGCATGTTTTAAGTTACAGAGGAGGTCTAGGGCCAGAATGATTGCTCTCGCTCTACCGATCGCAGCAACACCCAACATGTGTGGTTTGAACACCGTTTTCATATGCGGGCGCTACTCTCGTATGCGTTCGCTTCTGCACGCGAGCTTGTTTTTCTTATTTATTTTACCCTTTATTTTTTATTTTGACTCAGTTTTTTTTTTTAAATGTCACTTTTATGCCTATTACAAGGGATGTAAACATCCCTTGTAATAGAAAAAAGCATGACAGGACCTCTTAAATATGAGATCTGGGGTCAAAAAGACCTCAGATCTCATATTTACACTAAAATGCAATAATAGAAAAAAAAAAAATTGTCATATAAAAAAATGATTTTAAAAAAATGTCCCTTTAAGAGCTGTGGGCGGAAGTGACGCTTTGACGTCGCTTCCGCCCAGCAATTGTATGGAGATGGGTGGGGGCCGTCTTCCCATCACTCGTCTCCATACCCAGCTAGCAACAGCTCCGGTAAGCGGCGGAGGGCACCGGATCGCGGCGGGAGGCAGGGCCCTCTCCCGACGCCGATAAAAGTGATCTCGCGGCGAATCTGCCACAGAAACCACTTTTATCTCGTAGCTGACTGCCCGCTGAAGAAGGGGATACCTGGGTTATGGCAGCTAGTTGCTGCCATAACAACGATATCCTCCTTCAAACAGCCGACATAAAACTGCGGCGAGCGGTCCGTAAGTGGATAAAGACCTATGACTTTTTCTATGTACACAAAAGGCCTACTTCTCTCAAATATTGTTCACAAATCTGTCTAAATCTGTGTTAGTGAGCACTTCTCCTTTGCCGAGATAATCCATCCACCTCACAGGTGTGGCATATCAAAATGCTGATTAGACAGCATGATTATTGCACAGGTTTGCCTTAGGCTGGCCACAATAAAAGGCTGCTCTAAAATGTGCAGTTTTATCACACAGCACAATGCCACAGATGTCGCAAGTTTTGAGGGAGCGTGCAATTGGCATGCTGACTGCAGGAATGTCCACCAGAGCTGTTGCCCTTGAATTAAATGTTAATATCTCTACCATAAGCCATCTCCAAAGGCGTTTCAGAGAATTTGGCAGTACATCCAACCGGCCTCACAACCGCAGACCACGTGTAACCACACCATCCCAGGACCTCCACATCCAACATCTTCACCTCCAAGATCGTCTGAGACCAGCCACCCGGACAGCTGCTGCAACAATCGGTTTGTATAACCAAAGAATTTCTACACAAACTGTCAGAAACCGTCTCAGGGAAGCTCATCTGCTCATCGTCCTCATCGGGGTCTCAACCTGACTGCAGTTCGTCGTCGTGACCGACTTGAGTGGGGAAATGCTCACATTCGATGGCATCTGGCACTTTGGAGAGGTGTTCTCTTCACGGATGAATCCCGGTTTTCACTGTACAGGGCAGATGGCAGACAGCGGGTATGGTGTTGTGTGGGTGAGCGGTTTGCTGATGTCAACATTATGGATGGAGTGGCCCATGGTGGTGGCGGTGGGGTTATGGTATGGGCAGGCGTATGATATGGACAATGAACACAGGTGCATTTTATTGATGGCATTTTGAATGCACAGAGATACCGTGATGAGATCCTGAGGACCATTGTTGTGCCATTCATCCACGACCATCACCTCATGTTGCTGCATGATAATGCCTGGCTCCATGTTGCAAGGATCTGTACACAATTCCTGAAAGCTGAAAACATCCCAGTTCTTGCATGGCAGCATACTCACCGGATATGTCACCCATCGAGCATGTTTGGGATGCTCTGGATCGGTGTATATGACAGCGTGTTCCAGTTCCTGCCAATATCCAGCAACTTCGCACAGCCATTGAAGAGGAATGGACCAACATTCCACAGGCCACAATCAACAACCTGATCAACTCTATGTGAGAGAGATGTGCTGCTCTGCGTGAGGAAAATGGTGGTCATACCAGATACTGACTGGTTTTTGGACTCCCCGGACCCCCCCAATACAGTAAAACTGCACATTTTAGAGTGGCCTTTTATTGTGTCCAGCCTAAGGCACACCCGTGCAATAATCATGCTGTCTAATCAGCATCTTGATATGCCACACCTGTGAGGTGGATGGATTATCTCGGCAAAGGAGATGTGCTCACTAACACAGATTTAGACAGATTTGTGAAAAATATTTGAGAGAAGTAGGCCTTTTGTGTACATAGAAAAAGTTGTAGATCTTTGAGTTCAGCTCATGAAAAATAGGGACAAACACAACACTGGTGCGTTTATAATTTTGCTCAGTGTATATATATATAATTGATTCAATCAAAATGTAAGTCAATTTCTATGCCACGTCCCTAGAATTGATGCACCAAAACTATAATCATTGTAAAAAGTTTGGGACTTTTGAGGCACAGCATTTTAGTAAAAAATATAACATTTTATTTAGTTTCCTTACAACTAAACATATTATGACAGACTTATAGTAAAATGCAATTATAAACCAGTCATTTTCCAACCACTGCAGCAATTTATATTGCTATATTGACATGATTATTAATTCAAATTCATTTTGTCACTGTATTTAGATGGCAGCTGTTAATTCCTGATGAAGAGGACCATGTCCAAGAAACGCGTTGAACGGAAGGACTATGTTGTATAAATGACTGGAATGGTTGGAAATGACTGTTTTATAATTGCATTTTACTATAAAACTGTCATTATATGTTTCATTTTAAGGAAACAAAATAAAATGTTATATTTTTTTACTAAAATGCTGTGCCTCAAAAGTCCCACCCTCTTGACTATGATTATAGTTTCAATGCATATATATATATATATATATATATATATATATATAAATATATATATATATATATATATATACACAGTATCTCACAAAAGTACACCCCTCACATTTTTGTAAATATTTTATTATATCTTTTTATGTGACAACACTGAAGAAATGACACTTTGCTACAATGTAGTAGTAGTAGTGAGTGTACAGCTTGTATAACAGTGTAAATTTGCTGTCCCCTCAAAATAACTCAACACACAGCCATTAATGTCTAAACCGCTGGCAACAAAAGTGAGTGTTATTTTGAGGGGACAGGAAATTTACACTGTTATACAAGCTGTACACTCACTACTTTACATTGTAGCAAAGTGTAATTTCTTCAGTGTTGTCACATGAAAAGATAGAATAAAATATTTACAAAAATATGAGAGGTGTACTCACTTTTGTGAGATAATGTGTATATATATAGATATATCTATATATATATCTATATATCTATCTATATATATATCTATATATATATATATCTATATCTATCTATCTATATATATATATATATATATATATATATATATATATATATATATATATATATAGATATAGATATCTATATATATATAGATATATAGATATATATATATATCTATAGATATATATATATCTATATATCTATATATATATATATTTATATATATATATATATATATATATATATATATATATATATATATATATATATATATATTCAGTATATATTGTAAAGAGCAAAGTCTCAACTGGTATTGGCATGCAGAAGACAGGATCACCCAGAAACAGTCCCAGCAGGTTTGTCTCGCATGTTTATTCAGCAAGGCAGCAAACAAACACAGAGAATGAAGGACAGGTGCAGCGCTCAAAATGAGAGAGCCACTATCCTACTGATGATAGAATCCACAGACGGGTGCTCTGGCTCAGATGTCCTCGAATCATCACAATATTTTCAAACGAGTGATAGTGCTGGCAACTCCAAAGTCCATATAAATGACCTTATTGGCTTACATGATAACGAGTATAAAAGAGGGCTAACGCGTTTCAGCGGGTAGCCTTGATCACAGCAGTTTCCGGCTCTATCACTCGTTTGAAGCAAACACAGTTGTGAATGCAAGATGTCTTTGTACAGCAAGTCGGTAGCATAAAACAAACAAAAAAATCTGCTTGACGGGGGCACTAACTAAACTCACATCAGTTCCTGATTAACAGGATGGGTTATCTTATACCTTTTTAGTGTTCTGCCAGAACTTAGCCTTTTCCCCCAGCAGCAGTGAGGGGGGGGGGGGGGAGGGGGGCTCTGAGCATCAGTCAGCTCATATATGTAAAGGTCTATGCACAGCTGAGACTAATAACCACTTGCCCTCCGGAAGTTTTACCCTCCTTCATGACCAGGTCATTTTTTTGCTTTTTGGCACTGCGTTATTTTAACTGACAATTGTGTAGTCATGCAACACTGTACTCAAACTAAATTTATATATTTTTTTTCCCACAAATAGAGCTTTCTTTTGGTGGTATTTGATCACCACTGGGTTTTTTTATTTTTTGCACTATAAACAAAAAGACAGAAAATTTTGAAAAACAAACAGTATTTTTATTACTTTCTGTTATAAAACAGATCCAATAAAAAAATAGGGTCTACAAACTATGGTATATATACTGGAATATTTTTTTCCTTTTTTTGTATTCTAGTATTATGTATTCTAGTAATGGCGATCAGCGACTTCTAGCGGGACTGCGATATTGCGGTGGACAATCTGACACTAACTGCCACTAATATCCTGGTCTTCACTTGAAGTAGCATTTCAGTGCTATTTCAGGTGCGACTTGGAAGACATCTGTGTGACTTCATACACAGATGTCTATGCAAGTCACACCTGAACTTGCAAAATGTAGTGCAGGAACTACTTTCAAAATTGGTGCAACTCCGACGGACTCTGACTATAACAGCCGCTTGCAATAATCGCATGCAAAATCTGATGCTGATTCTCGAAGTCGATCGATCAACTTGGGTACATTCAGCCTGTCCATACATGGTTCATATCTCAGCCGGTTCCTGCTGAACCAGTGTTTAATCGAATATTGCCTCCGACGATCTGCGCATGCGCAGTATGCACTGTCACTCCAGCTGATATGTTGATCAGCTGGTGTGATGTCAACACTGCGCATGCACAGACCATTGAAATCATTATCCAACAATCTGCAAAGGGATAATATAATCATCGGATTCTGCCTGCCTCTCTGCTCATGCAGGAGAATTGACCGATGACGTTACAGGCGGATTTGTGTTGCAGGGCGGGCCACCGTCATGCAACACACCAAATGCCACCGTCGTGCAAGACACCCAAATCCGACCTTCAACACACCAAAACCTGCCCTGCAACACATTCAAATCCGCCCTTCAACACGCCCCAAATCTGCCCATCTCCACATTTTCTTAACAAAGGGTCAGTTTACTGTCCTTCAGAATTTAGGGAGGCCAGAGGGTGGTCAGTGGGCCTAGAATATGCCCCAACATCAGTGAGAGTAGAAAATCCCTCAAGCTTGGTGGTCAGCAGGGTGTAAAAAAAAAAAAACTAAGCTCCTGTGGTCAGTAGGGGGAAGAATGGCATTAGTGAGAAGAATAGTGACCTATTTTTTGGTGTCTGTGGGAGGAATAGTGCCCCATCATTGGTGTCAGTGGGAGGAATAGCACCCCATCATTGGTGTCTGTGGGAAGAAAAGTGCCCCATCATTGATGTCAGTGGGAGGAATAGCACCCCCATCATTGGTGTCTGTGGGAGGAAAAGTGCCCCATCATTGGTGTCAGTGGGAGTAATAGCACCCCATCATTGGTGTCAGTGGGAGGAAAAGTGCCCCATCATTGGTGTCAGTGGGAGGAATAGTGCCCCATCATTGATGTCAGTGGGAGGAATAGTGCCCCATCATTGGTGTCAGTGGGAGGAATAGTGCCCCATCATTGATGTCAGTGGGAGGAATAGCACCCCATTATTGGTGTCTGTGGGAGGAAAAGTGCCCCATCATTGGTGTCAGGGGAGGAATAGCGCCCCATCATAGGTTGATTTAGCCCCCCCGTTCAAATTAAATGTGGCTTTGAAATCGGGTGGCTTTATGTAAAATCGCAAAATTACAAAGCCGCATGACAGGTGCGACTTCAGGTGCGACTTAAAAGACATCTGTGCGGCTTCATGCACAAAGGTCTATGCAAGTCGCACCGGAAATAGCCAAAAGTAGTGCAGGAACTACTTTTTCAAATCGCTGCAGTCAGCGTCATAATGATTTGAACACTGCCATTGCCGACAATAGGGTGCAAACAAGGGGCTTACTAAAACTGGAGAGCGCAAAATCTGGTGCAGATGTGCATGGTAGCCAATCAGCTTCTAATGTCAGCTTCTTCAATTAAAGTGGAAATAAACCCCTCTATCGTTTTTAGCCAAGGAAGCTGCCATCTTGGCCTCTGTTTAATCTCCAACTGCCATGATGCTGCACATGTGATCAGTTATGATACCAGCCATTGGATAGTTTGACAGTTTGGTTAAGAGCACATTCAATGTGACAGTTACATTCTGGGTATGTTCCATGTTTTTTAGAAACTGTTAAATCTATGGGTTTACTTCCGCTTTAAGCTTTGACAAGAAAAACTGGAAGCTGATTGGTTTCTATGTAGAGCTGCACCAGATTTTGCACTCTCCAGTTTTAGTAAATCAACCCCAATGACTTCACAGATCTAAATTATACTTATTTTATAAACTAGTGCAGCACAATATTTTCTTATGCATAACAGTGTGAATATTTTTAAATCATCATATTGAAATGTATACTTCAAAATAAAACAAATGAAAAAATGTTTTGGTGTGTATGTCCTTTTTGGTTAGCAGTCCATATAATTAAAGGATAAGTTCACCTTTTAAAAAAATAAATATTTGCAGGTAAAAAAAATGTGCATTTATTATTTTTTTCTCTTGTAAAGCATGGCACCCGGAATCAGCAGATCATGGGTGCCATGCAGGACTCCTGCAGACTTGTCTGTGTATCTGTCTGCTCGTACCTCGTACGGGTAGGCAGATACACACTGATAGGAAGAGAGAATGAACTTCCAAGCGCCTTGGTAGTTCATTGAAACTACACGCCGACAGCCGCAAAGTTTGTCGGTACTTGTAGCTTAGCATGCACAGAGCACTGTAAATGAGTGACGTAGCCTGGTGGGCGGAGCTCCGCACGGCCATGTTATTTTCATATAGTGACAGCAGTCGCCTAGAGAAGGTGCACTGGCACTGGGGAGCAGGAGGAGAGGCTGCAGCTGCTAGAACATGTTACATGTTCCATCCTAAACATGTTCAAAATTGTGAATTTATCCTTTAAATATACATTAAAGTGGAGGGCCACCCTAAAAAAAAAATTAAAAATTACATGAAAATGTTCCTAAAAATCTGGAGAATTTTTTATTTTTTTAACTTACCAGAAATGGCTGTTGCTAGGCAAATTGTCCTAATCTGCCACTTCCTACACCGCGGTGATCTTCAGTCTTCTCCTTGCGTTGTCTTCTGTGGAATGGTGCGCGGTGTGTTCTGGGAACTGTGTGTGTCCCACAACACAGCGCTCCCCATTCACAAAGCGCTGCGCGACTCACGCATGCGCAGTAGGAAACGGGCAGTGAAGCCTCAAGGCTCCACTGCCTGTTTTCCTTAGTTCGAATGGTGGCGCCGGGACCCGAGAGCCAAGGGACGGGTCGGCCTCGGGCGGCCGACATCGCGGGCACCCTGGACAGGTAAGTGTGCTTATTAAAAGTCAGCAGCTACAGTGTTTGTAGCTGCTGACTTTTAAAAAAAAATTTTTTCAGCTGGCCCACCACTTTAAATACTATACAAAAT
Source organism: Lithobates clamitans (assembly GCA_037952925.1). Lineage (NCBI taxonomy): Eukaryota > Metazoa > Chordata > Amphibia > Anura > Ranidae > Lithobates > Lithobates clamitans. The sequence goes on along the minus strand of JBBGZY010001643.1, from coordinate 1,898,446 downwards.
AATATAATATGATACTGGGCTTAGGTTACAAAGACAATGAGCAGACAGCAGCTAGCATCAATTGTGGGCAACAATATACAAATTTAAAGTGAAGAAATGCAGCACTTAAATGTCCATAAAAGCAAAGAAAATGTCCATCAATCCCGAGAGGCACCCGATAGGTGAATGAAACTTGACTAAAAAGATGAAAAAGTTCCTGATGGTCTCAAACCGACAAGATAGCAACGGCCCTCATGCACAGTGACGCCACATGTCCAAAAACTCCACCCAAGGGAACTTTTTCATATGACATGCCTGTTTAAATCTACTAGTGTGTGAGTATATAGATGTGGTTTTAATAAATTCAAATAGTTTTGATACAATATACCATGAAGTGGTTTTGTTTTTACACCTTTCAACATGAGGAGTGATGCCTGGATCCACGCTGGACCAGTCCGTGGTGGATTGATGTTTGGACATTCTTGACCATCTTTAATCTAGTGGTCCAGTTGTAAAGGTAAGACCCCATACACACTATTAGATTTTCTGCAGATTTTTGTCTTCAGATTTACCAAAAACATATAATAAGAGTATAAACCTTAATGCCGCGTACACACGATCGGAATTTCTGACAACAAATGTTCGATGTGAGCTTGTTGTCGGAAATTCCGACCGTGTGTAGGCTCCATCGGACATTTGCTGTCGGAATTTCCGACAACAGATCTTTTGAGGTCTGGATCTCAAATTCTCCGGCAACAAAATCCGTATTGTCGTAAATTTCGAGCGTGTGTAGACAATTCACGCAAATGTCCACGCATGCTCGGAAACAAGCAGAAGAGCCGCATTGGCTATTGAATTTCCTTTTTCTCGGCTTGTCGTAAGTGTTGTACGTCAGCGCGTTCTTGGCGATCGGAATTTCCGACTACATTTGTGCGTATGCAAGACAAGTTTGAGCCAACATCCATCGGAAAAGAAATCCACGGTTTGGTTGTCGGAAAGTCCGATCGTCTGTATGTTGCATAAGTTTTTCAATTTTTTTGCAATCAGGCAGGCCCTTACACTACATGGTTTTGGTAAGTCTGAAGACAAAAATCTGTAGAAAATCTAATAGTGTGTATGGGGTCTAAGAGGCTTGGCTTTGGTGTTGGTGGAAGAACACTGTTCATGCTTTTAGTCAAGGTTCATTCACCTGTCGGGTGCCTCTCGGGATTGATGGACATTTGCTTGGCTTTTATGGACATTTAAGCGCTGCATTTCTTCACTTTATACTGTAAAGTCCCAAAGCAACAGCTGCATGCTTATAGCCAAAGTGCAACATCTACTGTTTGTTAAATCCTCCGGGGGAGTCCTACCGCCATTCACTACTTGTGCTCACCTCAGCTCAATTGACCTATATCCATAAATAGGTCTTTATGCATTTTTATTCTTCCACAACCTTGATGGTATTATTTGCTGCCTTCTCCTCCACCTAAGATACAATCTTTAGTATATATTATGACAATGGCCCTGAATCAGCATACAAGAATAGCTCCTCTACTCAAAAACATAAAAAAAAAAAACAACTTCACCTTTTTTGAAACTACTTTATTCCATTAATAAGCCACTAGGAAAATAACTTGCAATGCTGGTCCACTTTAAATCTCAGTACACACTGTAATATCGCTTTAAAAATACATGAGGATGTCACCTAAATTCCTAGGGATTGACATTTGCTTACTGAGCAATCTCTGGCCGTCACTTCCAGTCTGTTGTGATGGTGTCATGATGCTCCATCCCATCGCGTTTCGTCACAACCAGCCATGACTTTCTTAAGGGTATCAGGAGCCATCTGATGCCAGACCCCAGTAGCTTTTAGTCGCTGGTGTTTGACAGGTAAGTGATGGGCGGTGAGGCTTAGTGTTTGAAGGTGGTGGGTGTAATCGTTACTTGGAAAGCAGTCATGATCATAGATACAGTTTAGACCAGCCTTTCTCAACCTTCTCAACACAGAGGAACCCTTGAAATAACTTTTCAGTCTCAGGGAACCCCTGCTACAAATGACTATATCTACAAATTATAATACATTAGTGTGATGGTCAGTGGGAAGAATGCTTCCTACACTGGTGGTCATTGGGAAGAATTAAGCCCTTACAGATAGCTAAAAAGATTAATGGTGTCAGTGGGATATTTTCTGAGAGGCAGAAATTGCTCATTCCTCAAGGAACCCCTAAAAACCTCTGGAGGAACCCTAGGGTTCCATGGGACCCTGGTTGAGAAACCCTAATGCCCCGTACACACGGTCGGATTTTCCGACGGAAAATGTGTGATAGGACCTTGTTGTCGGAAATTCCGACCGTGTGTGGGCTCCATCACACATTTTCCGTCGGATTTTCCGACACACAAAGTTTGAGAGCAGGCTATAAAATTTTCCGACGACAAAATCCGTTGTCGGAAATTCCGATCGTGTGTACACAAATCCGACAGACAAAGTGCCACGCATGCTCAGAATAAATAAAGAGATGAAAGCTATTGGCCACTGCCCCGTTTATAGTCCCGACGTACGTGTTTTACGTCACCGCGTTTAGAACGAACGGATTTTCCGACAAATTTGTGTGACCGTGTGTATGGAAGACAGGTTTGAGCCAACATCCGTCGGAAAAAATCCTAGGATTTTGTTGTCGGAATGTCCGAACAAAGTCCGACCATGTGTACGGGGCATTAGTCTAGACCAGGGTTCCGAGGTCCACTGAGACAAAGAAACCGATTTGGAGATATAGCATCTGGCACCCGCACTGTACCACAAATATTGGTTTATACACTTGGCTGGGCATGACCGGACCACATTAATTAATCTTGCTTTTATCCTTCTTTGCTATCTAGACTTTGTGCCATTGTTTATAATGAAGGTTTTCCTGTGTAAGCATTCTAGGTTGAAAACTAGCTGAATTCAATGAAAGAGTTTCATACATAATGACCATTTTCTTAAACATTGCCCATAACCGCCTGAAATGCTTACATATTTATCAGCAAATGTAAGGAAAAAGATGTCCCCGATGACCAAGAACCTCAGAACTGGGACTTGCTCTCCGGTTTCTGTGAAAGGTCAATCTCTATAGCAAATTACTGAAGCATAGAAAAATTGATTTTATTTTTCCGAAGAAAAATGAAGTGTGTGAAAAAATAATAGCAAGTACTCTACCCAATATACTTTTCACATTAAAATACCGTATGCTGCTGTAATTTTTTTTTTATTATCAACACATTGGGGAAAAAAAATAGAAATATATAGAATGAGGAATGGGCCACTGAAAAATATAGGTAGTGTAAAGGGACATTAAATGAAATACCATTAGGTGCTCATTTACATTATGGCCCATCTTGTCAGTTGTCATGTGCGAGGCATACAGTTATGATTGCTGCCAAATTTCTCTGCAAACATAGATTGTAAAGGGAGGGGGGTTCTATGCTAAATGACTCAGTCCACACTTTGTGGCTGAGAGCGTCGTGGCAGAATGAGCTTTATTTGCAGCAATTAAACCATGGATACCTGTTATGATAAAAGTCGCTGGTTGAACTGTGGTTTTACACCGCCCTTCCCAATCCCTACCTAAAAAAGGGCAGACAGCCTCTCAGGGCTGTACACAAGCCATGGCCACAATGCTTTGCTTCGTGGTTGCTGCATAAATGAAATGGCTTGCCCCATTCAGCAGGCAGTACAGCCTCCGAATGCAACCCATTCAAGTGAATGGGGCTGCGCTGCAACTGCCCTGCAACAACATGCAATGCATGCAGTTGTGGCGTGGTGGGTTGGCAATTTCAAGGTTAAAACATTTCACCTCCTTACCGTCTGGCTGTAATCATTGATACCTCATTACAAGTATTTTTAAAGCAGTGTACGTATATGAACGCAACAGGGTTGTCAACCTCCGGCGGCATTTTTTACTGACAAAGCATGAAAAATTTACTGACGGAGCACTTTTTTTATGACAACCTGAAAAATTACTGAACTACAATTGAAAACTAACACAATCAATATTTAAACAGTATAAATGACATGGAAACACTGATGCCGCGTACACACGGTCGGACTTTTTGTCTACAAAAGTCTGACAGCCTGTCCGATAGACTTTCGACGGACTTTCGACTGACTTTTGGCAGACTTGCGGCAGACTTTCTTACGAACGGACTTGCCTACATACGATCACACAAAAGTCCGACGGATTCGTACGTGATGACGTACACCGGACTAAAATAAGGAAGTTGATAGCCAGTAGCCAATAGCTGCCCTAGCGTGGGTTTTTGTCCGTCGGACTAGCACACAGACGAGCGGATTTCTGGGTCCGGCGGAGTTACGACGTAAAGATTTGAAGCATGTTTCAAATCTAAAGTCCGTCAGATTTGAGGCTGGAAAAGTCCACTGAAAGTCCGGGGAATCCCACACACGATCGGATTGTCAGCCAGATTTAGTCCGTCGGCGTCCGTCGGACTTATGTAGACGAAAAGTCCGACCGTGTGTATGCGGCATAAGAATACCCATAACATGTGATTTGCCTGATTTACTCTTAAAAAGTCAACGTAGCATAACAAATTATTAGCCCCTGATATTTAATGACAGTTGTATTAAATCACTGGTTTTTACAAACTGCCAGTAAATTTACTGACGGTTGGCAACCCTGGAATGCAACCTGGTATCAGCCTCATGCAGCCCCTGTACAGCAGGGCTGGAGTGTGAGAGGAAGAAGCAGCACAAGGAGCCAATCAGTTAGTGTTCTGTTAAGAAGCAAACTGATAGGAGGAGAGAGCAGAGTGACAGACTGGTGAACTCATTACTATGCTGCTTCTTCTTTCCCTGTCCAATTACAGGCTGACCAGGACGACCTGGATTCTGGGGAAATTAGTTGAATAATGCTAGTCATCAGACTGAGGACATCTAGTAGAAAAAAGTTCTGTGGGGAAAATCTCTGGATCGAAGGTGAGTAGTTTTTTTTTTTAATATTTTAATAAATATATGAAGCAGCACTAAAATATTGAACTCAATATTGTGAACACACAAAAACGAATCAATATAATGACATCAATCTTATTAGGTGAAAAACGTGTATAAAGAAATCACACCAAATAAATGTACATAAGAGCCCATTCACAAGGGCTAAAAAGGAAAAATATATGTGAAACAAGAAAGTCCAAAGGAAACAAATTGTGCATGATTCACTTGCTTCACCAGTGTCCCCACAATCACAATTCGTAGTGCTTCCACCACCAGGGAACACCAAGTATTAAAGCCTCTTACCGGATCCTGTGGACCATCATATAGTATGGTCAAATACACGTGTTACATCTCCTTATGAAGGGAAACTCCAAAGCGTCAAACGTGATCAAGTCAGGATTGGTTCATCAGCAAAATGAAAAATAAAAAGCATATATGCCCATAGTGTAACCCATAAAAAAAATGTATTAAAGAAATAACAAGTAAAACTTGCAAAGGGAATCACACTAAGCAAATCCTTGGGCAATAGGTTTAAAAAAACTTGAATATAGCAATAAAAACAAATACAATTGCTCTCCCAAAAAGCAGCAGGCTGTTTGGCTGCACCGGATTCTCCCGCCGGTCAGCAAGCGTGTCCAGGGAGTCCAGCACTGCCACACAGCCTGCTGCATTTGACCATACTATATGATGATCCACAGGATCCGGTAAGAAGCATTAACCACTTGCCGACCAGCCACCGTCATTATACTGCGGCAGATCGGCTAATACCCCCAAATCGCCGTAGATGTACGTCGGCTCCTTTAAGAGCTGCACGGCGGGGGACCCAATGTGCGTGGCCGCGATGTCCGCCGGCCACCCGCGATCGCGGGAAAGAGAGCCAGAACAGGGATCTGTCAATGTAAACAAACAGATCCCCCGTTCTAACAGGGGAGGACAGAGAGATCTGCTGTTCCTAGTGATTAGGAACAGCAATCTCTCTCCTCCTCCAGTCAGTCCCCTCCCCCCCACAGTTAGAAACACCTCCCAGGGAACACATTTAACCCTTTGATCGCCCCCTAGTGTTAACCCCTTCTCTACCAGTGACATTTACACAGTAATCAGTGCATTTTTATAGAACTTATCGCTGTATAAATTTCAAAGATCCCAAAAAAGTGTCAAAAGTGTCCGATCTGTCTGCCGCAATGTTGCAGTCCCACTAAAAATAGCATAGCATAGCCATTACTAGTAGAAAAAAATAACAATAAAAATGCCAAAAAATCTATCCCCTATTTTGTAGATGCTATATCTTTTGCGCAAACAAATTAATATACGCTTATTGTGATTTTCGTTTACCAAAAATATGTAGAAGAATACATATTGGCCTAAACTGATGAAGAAATTTGGTTTTTAACATTTTTTTTTGGATATTTATTATAGGAAAAAGTAAGTATGTTTTCAAAATTGTCGCACTTTTTTTGTTTATAGCACAAAAAAAAAATAAAACCGCAGAGGCGATCAAATACCACCAAAAGAAAGCTCTATTTGTGGGGAAAAAAGGTGTCAATTTTGTTTGGGTACAGCATTGCACGACTGCGCAATTGTCACTTAAAGCGACGCAGTGCCGTAACGCAAAAAATGGCCTGGTCATTGAGGGGGATAATCCTCCGGCCTGTAAGTGGTTAATACTTGGTGCTCCCTGGTGGTGGAAACGCTACGAATTGTGATTGTGGGGACACTGGGGAAGCAAGTGAATCGTGGAGGATTTGTATCCATTGGACTTTCTTGTTTTACATATATTTTTCCTTTTTAGCTCCTGTGAATGGGCTCTTATAGACACTATTTATATATTTGGTGTGATTTCTTTATACACGTTTTTCTCCTAATAAGTTTGATATTGATTCATTTTTGTGTGTTCACAACATTGAGTTTTAATTTTTTTTTTGCGCTGCTTCATATAGTTATCACAATTCTTGCATCTAGTGTCACAGATTGCTTAAGCTGCTACTCATTTGTAATTTATATGTTTTAGCGCGTGTATCCTCTATGAGTTTTTTAATCTTTTAATAAGCTATTAATTTTCATCTTGTTATTTTTGGCTGGAGATCTGCCCTAAATACCTCTTGCTTGTGAATAAATAAGGTATTGATATTTATGTGCATTCATTATATATTTTGATGAGAATATATATTATATCATTACATGGAATGAAAACAGGCTTATAATAACTGGTAAGGCTTAGTAAATTGATGTCCGCATCTGAACCATTTTCCCTTTTCGCTTCTATATTAATATAAACACACACACATAGCCATTTACAGGAACACACCAAACTGGCCTGCAGCAAAACAATTTACATGAGTTGTAGACAGGCTGCATTTTAATTAACTAGTAATTAACTCTCTAAACAATAATTAACTCACAAATGTTTGAATGTTTAATATGGAGGTAATGTTTATATCTGTGGGTAATAATTTCATGGTGAACATAGTTTCTATTGTTTGTAGTAGATGATGGAGGTACATGGCAGACAGTGTGTTGTTTTTCCTGTTTGTACATACATAAGAATAAAATAATTATATGGGTAACCATGTAATTCCCCTAAACGATCAGACCGCAAAGCTGCATCACCCAAAAAAAAAAAAAAAAACACATTCTATTGTTCTGAACCCTACTTACAGTACAAATTATAGTAAAGGGGATATAGACAGAAAAGCTTGTTGATCACAAAATAATACACATAAGAAAAAATCATAAACGATAAAGATAAATTCCAATATATATTCAAAAATATATCCAAAACATTTTTGGATATAAATTAGAATTTACCTTTAACTTTTTGCTTTTGTTCTTGTGTGTATTATTTTTCTGGCCGAATGTGCTTTTCTATCTATATCCCCTTTAATATAATAATAAAATACTCTGTGCGTTTATATTGGGCCAGGCACCTCCTCCCACAGAAATTGAAGCATTTTCTCAACTTTGAAAACCAGAGCATTTTCCATCTACTGGTCATGGAGCAATTTTCATCATCCCATTGACCACTAACATTGGGACATTGCACTCTTGCCTCCAAATGACTACCGGCTTGTATTACACAGCATAAACGAGAGGTGTACCCTAAAAACCTGGACATTGTCTAATCTGAGGAGGGTAAGGTCCTCTTTGATGCAGGCTCCACCAGTTGAAGGTGCTGGGGGTGCCCTCCCCCTGGACATACCAACCGTTTTTTTATACCTACCCCCTTCCTTTCCTTGTTTTCTCCTCTGTTTTTTTTTTTCTTCCTCTCTTTTCTCCTCTTCTTTCTCTCTCTCCCCCATTTCCTTTCCACACTTACTCATATTCCTTTTCATTTTTCCCCCCTCTTCCTATAAAATCTGGGTGGTTCCCTTCTGTGACCTGCATATGCACCATCTCTGTTATCATGTGCTCAACATTCCTTGTTTTATTACAAGGGGTTCATCGCTAGTTTTTATTTGGTTATGTATTCCCGCGTACAGCCCGTCAGGTCTACATATTTTATGGATTTCATACTGCCATTTTGTCTTATCTTATCTTATCTTATTATCAGATGTTTATGGTTGTATCCTATATTATGGTATACACCCATCTCATTTTGTTCTCTGGAAGTCTTGGAGACCGCCTTTTTGTTAAATAAAGAATTTGTTAAAAAAAAAAGAAAAGAAATGACCACCGAAACTGGGGTATACTTCCTCCCACTGACCATGAATGCCTAGACAGCTTTTTCTTCCAATGACCAGCAATTTAAGGGACACTACATTCTATCAATCAAGGTGTTTACTGTCTCATCAGTTGCTGGATGCCAAGTACGTTGTAGCTTCCAGATTCCACTGTTAGCTCTTCTTCTATAATCTGCCCAAACAAAAGCATATGTAACGAGAGAGAATTTTTTGTAAAATGCTCCTTTGTTTTGAGGTTTATGTGTGTCTATGGGACTATTGCTTGTGGCACAGTAATTAGAAAATATTTTGTGGGTACAGGTACTGTGCAGTATATACTTCAAAGAAGCTATTTATATTATTCATATAGAGCTATTCAAATAGCTGTACTTAAAGGTGCTTCTGTAAGTCACGCCAACTTTTTAATGCATCAATACCTATCTTTTTCTCAAGTTCAAAAGTTGGGAGGTTTCTTGACTGTTTTTTTGACAACCTGTATTTGAGACTGGTAGTGAAGGGAATCTCCCACAGGGGACACAGACAGCATTATAAATCTACAAAAGGGTGTTTTGTTGCTGTCTGTCCTTGTTGTAGGGATTCCCTATAACTTGTTGTCTATGTGACACCCTGTCATTCTTTGAGAATAAACCCTCCCAAATATATATCTACAGGCAGAAATAAAAACTTGAAAAGGTTCTAACCCAATCTAGAACAAGTGATAAATGGCTAGGTCTGGCAGAGGAATAGCAAAATCATAAGATAGCATAGCTAAAATGTAAGTGCTTTGGTTGCTGGCAAGGTACCACCAGCAGTAGCTTCACCCATGTGACATCGCCACACAGGTAAACTGAGAGGACTTTTTGACCTTCTGAAACTGTCAGTAATAGGTCTAAAGATTAAAGTGATTGTAAACCCATATATTTATTTAAATAACAAATATATCATACTTGCCTCCTCCTCTTCCCGGGTCCCCTGCCAGCGCTCCTGACCTGGGGCGTAACTAGAAATCACAGGGCCCCATAGCAAAATGTTGTATGGGCCCCCCCTGCAAACAGCTCCCCCACAAAAAAATGGCGGGGCTTAAATTAAATAGTGGGCGTGGCTCATAGGGCATGTGGTTCGAGGACAACAGGCCCAGATCCTACACCACAATAGCAATATTTGTATTCCAGAAAGTTTAACAATCAACAGAAAAAGATACTCCAAACACCTGGTGTTGGTGCTTCAATCACCCTCACCTGTGCCCAATGCAGCGTGACCAGTGCCCAATGTGGCCTGTGTGTTCCCAATGCAGCATGACCAGTGCCCAATGTGGCCTGTGTGTTCCCAATGCAGCGTGGCCTGCCCGTGCCCAATACAGCCTCACCTGTGCCCAATACTGCCTTACCTGTGCCCACTTGTGCCCAATGCAGCGTGTCCAGTGCCCAATACAGCCTCACCTGTGCCCAATGCAGCCCCACCTGTGCCCAATGCAGTGTGGCCTGTGCCCAATGCAGCGTGGCCAGTGCCCAATGCAGCGTGGACAGTGCCCAATGCAGCGTGACCTGCCTGTGCCCAATGCAGCATGTCCAGTGCCCAATGCAGCCTCACCTGTGCCCAATACTGCCTCACCTGTGACCAATACTGCCTCACCTGTGCCCAATGCAGCGTGACCCGTGCCCAATACAGCCTCACCTGTGCCCAATGCACCCTCACCTGTGCCCAATACTGCCTCACCTGTGCCCACCTGTGCCCAATGCAGCCTCACCTGTGCCCAATGCAGCCTCACCTGTGCCCAATGCAGCGTGACCTGTGCACAATGCAGCCTCACCTGTGCAGAGAAAGAGGCGAGCCAGTGGCGGAACTACCGGGGAGGATGAGGAATGCATACTGCAGCCCTCAAGTGGCTGTTGGTGAGCGTGGGGCTGCCTCAGAGTGGGGGGCGAGCACTGCCCACACGGTCCCCCAGCAAGGGGAAGTGAGGAGAGGAAGAGGAGAGCTGTGCATATGAGCAGAGAGCTGTAAGAGCTTTCATTTGAATTTCCTGTGTTCCCGGGGCTCCCTGTCACATAGCCCCACCTCTTGGCCGGGCGCCTTTGATGACATCACATGTCCTGCATTGAACTGGCGTTCTGTCTATCAAAGACGTCGGGCCAAGAGGTGGGGCTGTGTGAAGGCGAGCCCTGGGAACACGGGAAATTCTAATGAAAGCTATTACAGCTGAGCTCTCTGCTCGTACGGACAGCTTGCCTCTTCCTCTCCTCACTTCCCCTGGCTGGGGGACCGTGTGGGCAGTGCTCGCCCCCCTCATAGTTCCGCCACTGCTCCTGACTCATCCTCATTGTCGAGTGCCCACCATAGGAATTCATCTGCTGTAGGGCACTTGTGCTGGCTTGCTCCCAAGTCATGCTCTGTGTGTCCATTGACACACAGAGCATGGCTTGGCCCTGCCCTCCTTCTCACTGGCTGTAATTGACAGCAGCTGGATTCAATGGCTCCCACTTCTGTCTCTGAGCCTAGGTGGAGGGAGAGAGAGGACAGAGCCTCTGCTCTCATGCACAGTGCTGGTTTGAGATCAGGCTCAGGTTAGTATTAAGGGGGCTGCCTTTAGAAGGTTTCTTTTAAAGGTTTTTCAATGAGAGTATCGTATTGTCCGTTTTTATTTTTTGCATGCTAGTCTCCATATCAAAAACGAATAGGTTACTAAAGTACAATACATGGGTAGGTGCTAGATTAGTTTTTTTGTGAGTATAGGCAAATTTAGGCAGGCCTAGCTGGAAGCTAGGCCTGTTTGTTTTGGTTTGTGTGGGCTGGGAGTGGCTCGGCAGCTGGTGACTCACAGGCAGTGTCACTGAGACCTCCCTCTTCCTTGTAGAGGATTCTAGAAGGAAAGGAGGAGAGGAGAGGTGGAGCTGTCCATGATTTTCTAAGGAGCCCTGACCAATCCCCAACCTGGATTGGCAGGGGGCAAGCCTCCTTAAATAACTAGAGTCAGCACAGCTGGGGAGGAGTTGTTGGGTGGAACAACTGAGGATGGAATACTAGGCTGTCGGGGTCTTTGAGGGAGCTTCCTAGTCTGGGGGGGTGACCTTGGGCCTAGGCTCGGGTGCAGGACAGAGCCCTCCAGGAAATCGTGGAGGCTCTGAACAGGAGGCACAGGAGGGGCAAGAGAGGACAGCAGGAGCTAGTGCTCCCGGGCAAGTCTTCAGGAGGGAACCACCGGTTGCAGACAGGAGGGTTGGTGAGTGACATGTGCAGTCAGGAGGACTGGGGAGGCATGCCTGAGAGGACTGGGAGCATGGAGTCAGAGATGGGTTCAGAGCCAGTAGTGAGGACTGCAATGTCATGGGCAGTGGAGTCTGGCATCTGCAGCCACAAGGGCTGGCAGGGCCTAAAGAGGGCTGACTGGGAGGAGTAGTCCACCAGTAGGACAGCTAACACTAAAGACTTTTCTTGCTACACCATAGGAGCCCGCAGTCCCTGCCTGCAAAAGAATATTGCAAAAGAATATTGCTAAGGCCTGGCTAGCTGTTCCTGAGAAGCAAGAGTTGTGCAGGAGGAAGAGAGAGAGAGAGCAGAAGTCTGCCAGCAAGAGTTCTGTAGGAGGAGACTGAAGTGGTAACTAGTACAGAGAAGTGTATATAGTTGTCCCAATTGATTGATATACAATCCGCCAATTAATTGATATACAATCCGCCAATTGATTGATATACAATCTACCAATTGACTGACATAGAATTCCCCGGGCATCCCATATTTCCCTTACCCCATCCATCCCAAGTTAAATTCCCTAATAAAAATAACAAAAAAACAAACACCTGGACTATTTTCTGCCTGAGAGTGACTAAGGAGTGAACGCCGGGCTGGGCAGGGTGACAGGTGGGCCACATCACTTAGCAGCCCCTAGGGGGGTACCGCTATAAATAATTCTCGTATCACAGAATAAAAATTCGGAAGTGATGTAATGTATTTGTATTGTATTTTTGGACGAAAACTGTACTGATTCAACAAAATTCGTACGATCTGGTATCTGGAAAATTGTTTGTGTTTGTCCCTTTGAAACATTTCAGATGAAAGCTGTGTACTAATGATCAGATTATTGTATGTTCGCTTCGAAAGAGATATTTTTTGTACGATATTCTGATCTTGTGTATGGGGCTTAAGTTTACTGGTTGACTAGAATTGCTCTTTCAATTACTTCATTTAAAGTGGTTAAAAACCCACTTTGGGAAAAAAAAAAAAAAACCTAATACCTGCAAGACAAAGGCATAATGAGCTAGTATGCATAGCATACTAGCTCATTATGTAATACTCACTTGAGATCGAAGCCCTCGTTGCGGTGCCCGTACACAGCTCCGGCCGGCGACATCACTCCCGGGGGTTACTTCCGGGCACCGCGGGTTCGGCGCTGTGATTGGCTAGAGCCACGATGACCTCACTCCCGCGCATGCGTGCGGGAGCCGCCGGTAACGGCATGCTCACTGAAGCGCTGGCACATATGTACCATTGCTTCAGTTTGCTTCAGTGTGCATGTGCCGATGACGTCGGCACATGCAAATACAGGGATATCTCCTAAACCATGCAGGTTTAGGAGGTATCCAGGGTAGCTACAGGTAAGCCTTATTATAGGCTTACCTGTAGCAAAAAAATGGTCTGTAATGGTTTACAACCACTTTAAAATGTCATGATTAGCTTTTCTAAAACCCTATTCAAGCCTGTATTAGTTGTGAACAACATAAAAACAAAAGCGTCAAGCTAGTAACAGATGATCTAAACACTGTGCTATCTCCTAATCTGATGGGAAATGTATTGCGTATAACAGTGTTTTTATCATGCCCTAATCTCTAAAACCGCAGAAGTTTGTAGAACTAAAACAAGTGCACAGTAAAAGTCAGCCTGCATCACATAAACCCTGACATGACTGCCAGTCGGATGGGCCTTACGAGGTACAATTGGTTCCCTGCCAGCGTTTCAAGGCTCTGGATTACATGATCTTGCCTTTGTGCTGCGTCTCGTTTAGTGGAACCAGAGAAGGCAGGGCAGCTGCCTTATTATCTGGTGCTAAGCCATTAGATCAGCTGTAAATTATGTATTTCCTGTGTCTGTAGACAACCAAATAAATTATATGTCCTCACTTGGAGCTCTGGTCTTCTCTGTGCCAGACAAAAAAAGATGTGCATTTAGTTTGGTGTTTATTAAATTGTAGAAGTTTTTTCTTTTTCTTTTTTTTTCAATATCTTTACTTTGGTGTCATTCTATAGCAATCTTCTACATATTCTGCACTAATATTCATTTGCAAATCTATGAACTTTGGACTTGTGAAAGCCATAGCAATATAGAACTGTTGATAACAGTGGTATTAGTGCCAAGTTCCAAAAGGTAAGGGCCAGCCCCTGACAAAATCTTTTTTTTAATTTTGGTTAGAGTGAGGAATGGTGAGACCCTATGTCAGATGTTATAGCCAACTGTGCCCCTTTTTGAGGAGATTCGGAGATTCCACCTCCCTTCCTATCCTGAAGATCACACAGGAAGTGAGGCAATTTCCCCAAGGAGAATGCAGATGTTAGTAAAAGCCCGATAGAGCTCATTATCTTTCCCCAATCTTTTTTTTTTTTTTTTTTTTTTAAAGATAAGATGTGTATTCTAATGTATTTGAAAGGATTCCCTTTTGGTCAGTGCACAGGAAGTGGGGGAAAATCTTCCCAATGGTTACAGAAAACACATAAAAAACCTGGCAGGAAACACTGTAGCCCACTGCTCCATAAACTCAACGGGCATCGAGGCCAAGTATAAGTTGTTAATTAGCTGGTACATGGTATCCCAGAGGTTGGCCAAATTTGTCCCTGGGGCCTCACCTTGCTGTTTCTGGGGGTTGTATGGACACAGGCATGCTCCTCTAAATTTCGTGGGATTGTCCAAAAATCAGATGCTCTTGGATAAGTGTCTATCTATCCTTATATACTCAATTTTAGGGAAAAGCATCTGGAAAGATCCATAGGTGGCTTTGGTAAACCTAAAACTAAATGGATGCCCAAGCTCCCTGTTCTAATTTGTAACTTTTTTCTTCATGGCGGCTAAGCAAACCTTAGCTAAAGCATGGAAATCAACTACTCCAACAATAGAACAAGTTAGGTGGTACCTGATAAATGAGAAACTTTCTGCAATACTTATTGACTCTGTGCCTTCAGCTGGCCATAGATTGGTGTTTTTTTTTTTTTTATTTTTGTAGTTAAAGTGGAGTTCCACCCACTTTTACAACTCTTCAGCATCCCTCACTAAACTGTGCACTGTAAACAAATTGGATATTTTTTTATTTTTTTTCTCAGCACCTACTGTATATCTGCTGTATTCATTTTTCACTTCCTCCTCCCTGGCCGCGGCCCATTGCATCATTTCCTGTTTGCAATGCCTTCTGGGAAGGGGCGGCAACTTCCTCTGAAACTGCCGTTGCTATGGAAACCTGACCTGAAACCTATTACACTGCTTGTGCTGCACTGAGCATTTGCGAGATCTGCAAGGATGAGATCCAGGAAGAAATACAGTCTGGCTTCAGATGCCCACACTTAAGATGGCCACGGCCTGCTGTAAGTTTATAAAGTTACAAACTACTGCTATAAACTAACAAAACAGACCTTAATTTACAGATTAACTTTACTGGAATACATTAAGCTTGTGTATTATAGGGGTATTTTTATGTAAAAAGTATAATTTCGGCCGGAACACCACTTTAAGTCAGCGGAGAATCCCCTTGCAGGGACATTGTAGCATTGTATTCTGACAGCAGGACTTACAAATGTCAGAATACTCTGATCAGTGGCTGACCAGTGTGTCCCTTCAATAGAAGTCGATCAAACAATTGACTTCTACTGGGCAGGAATGGACACACACTGATCAAAATTCAGCCAGTCTGTGTTGACCTGGGTGAACTTCAAACTGGTCTATGGACAGCTTAGCTTATGTGGGGGATATGCTTAGGATTGAATGCCTTTTCTACCAACATAAAGGCTTCCCCAATAACTTTGAGAAATCTTGGTCATGCTGGCTTGATACTCTTGAATTAGGTCCACTGGACGTAGTGGCTGGTAGGCTGGGCATCCCCAGATGATATATTGTTTACTTTCCTCTTTTCTTCTTTTTATATACTTCAGGCTATCAGTGGAGGAGGGAGTCATTTTTTAATAATGCTTCAATTATGTGGTGTTAACCCTATGTATGCATTCTTGGTCGCTGTTTTTGGAGGACATTCTAAGATTCTTTTGTATAATGTTTTTTTTTTTTTTATAATATTGTGGGATGTGTTGCCTGTGAATTTGACCTGTACAATTTATATTGCGCATGTTATTACTTTGTAAATAATTCTCTCTGTTAGGGGCAAAAGTTGCCACCATCCCCAAGTTACAAGCAATATATTTTGGGATTTTAAGGGCAACCAGACCAAGTCAAAAAACAAAATAACTTTTGTCATAATATTTAATTTTAAAATCTCACATGGTTAAAAATAATACACAGAATGGTCACTGAATGACACAAAGAGAATTAACAATGAGTTGTGTATACATGCTGAGCAGTATTCCCAAAACCATTTATATTTCACAGCTATGATATTCCTAGTTGTAACTTGCTTAATGGAATCAGGTATCCAACTCGTTTCAAACTTCCTGAATCAATCTGACTTACTGCAAAGCAATAGGAAGGTTGTTATTGAAAGTATCATGTAAAACAAGATTTGTTGATAGAGTTCAATTAATTTTTGTACATGCTATATTATTTGGAATCTATTTATTATTGCAGGGTGGTATTATATATCCCTGAGGAAGAAATTGATTAGTTCAAAGTTTGAAACACATTGGATCATTGTGAAATCTCTTTGTGTCATTCAGTGACCATTCTGTGATTTTAAAATTATTTTTAAAAAAAATGTTTGTAATTGTATTTTCATTGGTTTTAACAAAAGCACAAAGATCACAAAGTGAAATTTACAAAATGTTAAAAAAACATAAAAGAACATAAAGGAGGGATGAACTCTCTGCAGATGTTACATAAAACATAGGTACAAAGATCACAGCCTAAAGTCTAAGCACAAATTACTGGCTAAAGAAATGCTTCTCAACCTGATACAGTGTGGAGGGGCCATAGGGAAAGCATATATAGTATCTCACAAATGTGAGTACACCCCTCACATTTCTGTAAATATTTTATTATAACTTTTCATGTGACAACACTGCAGAAATGACACTTTGCTACAATGTAAAGGAGTGAGTGTACAGCTTGAATAACAGTGTAAATTTGCTGTCCCCTCAAAATAACTCAACACACAGCCATTAATGTCTAAACCGCTACAAAAGCAACAAAAGTGAGTACACCCCAAGTGAAAAATGTCCAAATTGGGCCCAATTAGCCATTTTTTTCATGTGACTCGTTAGTGTTACAAGGTCTCAGGTGTGAATGGGGAGCAGGTGTGTTAAATTTGGTGTTATCGCTCTCACTCTCTCATACTGGTCACTGGAAGTTCAACATGGCACCTCATGGCAAATAACTCTCTGAGGATCTGAAAAAAAAGAATTGTTGCTCTACATAAAGATGGCCTAGGCTATAAGAAGATTTCCAAGACCCTGAAACTGAGCTGCAGCATGGTGGTCAAGACCATACAGCGGTTTAACAGGACAGGTTCCACTCAGAACAGGCCTCACCATGGTAGACCAAAGAAGTTGAGTGCACATGCTCAGCATCATATCCAGAGGTTGTCTTTGGGAAATAGACGTATGAGTGCTGCCAGAATTGCTGCAGAGGTTGAAGGGGTGGAGGGTCAGCCTGTGAGTGCACAGGCCATACACCGCACACTGCATAAAATTGGTCTGCATGGCTGTCCTCCCAGAAGGAAGCTTCTTCTAAAGATGATGCACAAGAAAGCCTGCAAACAGTTTGCTGAAGACAAGCAGACTAAGGACATGGATTATTGGAACCATGTCCTGTGGTCTGATGAGACCAAGATTGACTTATTTGGTTCAGATGGTGTCAAGCGTGTGTGGCGGCAACCAGGTGAGGAGTACAAACAAAAGTGTGTCTTGCCTACAGTCAAGCATGGTGGTGGGAGTGTCATGGTCTGGGGCTACATGAGTGCTGCCGGAACTGGGGAGCTAAAGTTCATTGAGGGAACCATGAATGCCAACATGTACTGTGACATACTGAAGCAGAGCATGATCCCTTTGGAGACTGTGTGGCAGGGCAGTATTCCAACATGATAATGAACCCAAACACAACTCCAAGATGACCACTGCCTTGCTAAAGAAGCTGAGGGCAAAGGTGATGGACTGGCCAAGCATGTCTCCAGACCTAAACCCTATTGACCATCTGTGAGGGCATCCTCAAACGGATGGTGGAGGAGCGCAAGGTCTAATACCCACCCGCTCCGTGATGTAGTCATGGAGGTGTGGTAGAGGACTCCAGTGGCAACCTGTGAAGCTCTAGTGAACTCCATGCCCAAGAGGGTTAAGGTAGTGCTGGATAAAAATGGTGGCCACAAAAAATATTGACACTTTGGGCCCAATTTGGACATTTTCACTTAGTGGTGAACTCACTTTTGTTGCCAGCGGTTTAGACATTAATGGCTGTGTGTTGCGTTATTTTGAGGGGACAGCAAATTTTCATTGTTATACAAGCTGTACACTCACTACTTTACATTGTAGCAAAGTGTCATTTCTTCAGCATTGTCACATGAAAAGATATAATAAAATATTTACAAAAAATGTGAGGGGTGTACTCACTTTTGTAAGATACTGTACACCCTAGAAATAATGGGAGGAGTCAGTTGAGAATGATATAAACCAAAGGGGCATAAATCAGGGTGGCTGGTTTCCGTATTCAGATTGGTCAAAGATTTCCCAGATTTTATTAAATTGAGGAATGGCATCATGTACAGTAGCGCTTAGGTTTCCATCCTCTTGATTTCAGCTATAAGTTGTAATAATCGTGGTTGAGAGGGAGGGTCTGTTGACAGCCAACATAATGGGATAGCTCTCTTAGCAGCCAGGAGAACGTAGGAAATGAACCGTTTAACTGGCTTTGCTATACCAGACAAGGGGAGTCCCAGTAAATAATGGATAGGATCTAGCGGGAGGGTCAGGCCCACCGCTGGAGCAATAACATCGCATCAGACCAAAAAAGACTGAATACGGGGACCTAGCCAAAATTTATGAAAATGTGAGCCTACTTCTAGACCTCAAAGCCAACACAAAGCTGAATGAGAGGGGTCCAGGCGATGTATGACTTTCTTCGGTCCTATACCAAAACACCAATTATTTTTAACGTGATCCTTCTCTGCACCACGCATTTGAAAAACTTAAAAGTATAGGTTCAGATCTTGTCCCATAATTGTGGAGTAATAGGTCGCTGTAAGAGAAAAACCCATTTACGCATATATAAAGGGGTGTCATCTGTGACCAAAGTTATTTAAATTTTAAGATATAATTTATTCGAACAAAGTGTATTTTGGTTTTGACTTGGTCCGATTGCTCTTAAATCCCAAAGAGGATTTAACAAAATATATTGCATGTCATTCCCTTTTTTTTCAAATAAAGTACTTACTTGATTAAAAAAAAAAAAAAAAAAAGGGCCTAGACACTTGGATAAAGCATTGCATTTCTCCAAACTTTGATCACACACTCCTCACTATCTGATGAACTATGTAATTAGCAAATTTATACCACTTCTTCAACTTTTTTCCAACACCTTTCTTTTCCTTGTTCTCGTACCTATTTTTAATGTCCCTCCATTCTGTACACTTATTCTTTTCTACCCACTCTCTCTTCTCCATTACCTATCTTTCTATAAATACTACATAGGCACTTGTGTCCTTTTTGAGTAGACTAATTGGTCCATAACACAGAGGTTCATTAGCCCAGTTACACTAGCTCTTACCAAATGTGTATATTCATCATCGGTTCACCACAATATTTTCACATTCAATATGATGGTTTTTTATATATCATTTTGTCAAAGACTGTTATGCTCATTTTGAAATGTAACCTGTGTACTTAAGTGCCCTGTTTAATTGCCTAAAACCCAATAATTATTTAAAGTGGAAAAGATCAAAGATCAAATATTGCTTCTGTGGACTTACATTAATAGATGAATGGAACCTGGGTACGCTTGATTTGAAACTTGATGAAATACTCCGAGAAGGGACACTTTTCGGATTATAGTCTCCTGGTCCAGGTCCTTGTTTCTATTATATAAACAGGATTAGCGATTAGTTATTTGTCCTTTAACAATGTCATTCACATTAACAAGTAGCAATTACAAGCACCATTTAATTGAGGTAGGAAAAATCTTACATTATTTACATTAGAAAAACAGATAGTTGAACTGACTTGTTGAACTTGTAATCCTTTAATAATATCCTTCTGAGAAGTGTTTTTGTTACCGATCAAAGTAACAGCGCAGTGAGCTATTGGTAAATTAATCTTGACCCCTTCCTGCCATGCCCTGCCACCAATAAGATGTAAGTATTGCAGTGGGAACAATACAGTGGGGGAAATAAGCATTTGATCCCCTGCAGATTTTGTAAGTTTGCCTACTTACAAAGAAATGAAGGGTCTAGAATTTTTATCATAGGTGTATTTTAAATGATAGAGACAGAATAGCAACCAAAAATCCAGAAAAAACACCTAGAACAAATGTTATCAATTAAGTTGCAGTCCAGTGAGTGAAATAAGTATTTGATCCCCAAGCAAAACATGACTTAGTACTTGATGGACAAACCCTTGTTGGCAAGCACCAAGGTGAGACATTTCTTGTAGTTGGTGACCAGGTTTGCACACATCTCAGGAGGGATTTTGGTCCACTCTATTTTACAAATCTTCTCTAAATCCTTAAGGTTTCTTGGCTTTTGCTTGGCAACTCGAAGTTTCAGCTCCCTCCATAAAAAAGTTCTATAGGATTAAAGTCTGGAGACTGCTAGACTACTCCATGACCTTAATGTGCTTCTTCTTTAGCCACTCCTTTGTTGCCTTGGAGGTATATTTTGGGTAACATTGTCATGCTGGAAGACCCATCCACGATCCATCTTCGGTGTTCTGGTTGAGGGAAGAAGGTTCTCATCCAATATTTTAGAATACATGGCCCTGTCCATTGGTCCCTCAATGCGGCAAAGTCAGCCTGTATCTTTAGCAGAGAAACAGCCCCAAAGCATCATGTTTCCACCTTCGTGCTTGACTGTAGGGATGGTTTTCTTTTTTTCTTAGGCTTATAGTCAGCATTTTTCTTCCTGCAAACACGGTGAGTCGAGTTAATGCCAAAGACCTAAATTTTGGTCTCATCTGATCACAGAACTTTCTCCCAATCCTTATCTGAATCAGTTAGATCTTCATTGGCATGACTGTACATGTGCCTTCTTGAGGAGGGGGACTTCCCGTGTTTGGAGGAAGAAAAATGCTGACTATGACCCTAAGAACACCATCCTTATGCCCCGTACACACGGTCGGACATTGATCGGACATTCCGACAACAAAATCCTAGGATTTTTTCCGATGGATGTTGGCTCAAACTTGTCTTGCATACACACGGTCACACAAAGTTGTCGGAAAATCCAATCGTTCTGAACGCGGTGACGTAAAACATGTACGTCGGGACTATAAACGGGGCAGTAGCCAATAGCTTTCATCTCTTTATTTATTCTGAGCATGCGTGGCACTTTGTGCGTTAGATTTGTGTACACACAATCGGAAAATCCGACAACGGATTTTGTTGTCGGAAAATTTTATAGCCTGCTCTCAAACTTTGTGTGTCGGAAAATCCGATGAAAAATGTGTGATGGAGCCTACACACGGTCGGAATTTCCGACAACAAGGTCCTATAACACGTTTTCTGTCTGAAAATCCGACCGTGTGTACGGGGCATTATAGTCAAGCACAGAGGTGGAGACATTATGCTTTGCGGCTGTTTCTCTGCTAAAGGTACAGACTGACTTTGCTGCATTGAGGGGCCAATGGATGGGACCATGTATTGTAAAATCTTGGATGAGAACCTTCTTCCCTCAGCCAGAACACTAAAGATGGGTTGTGGATAGGTCTTCCAGCATGACAATGACCCAAAACATACCGCCAAGGCAACAAAGGAGTGGCTCAAAAAGAAGCACGTTAAGGTCATGGAATGGCCTAGCCAGTCTCCAGGCTTTAATCCTATAGAAAATGTACGGAGGGAGTTGAAACTTCGAGTTGCCAAGCGACAGCCAAGAAAGGATTTAGAGAAGATCTGTAAAGAAGAGTGGACCAAAATCCCTCCTGAGATGTGTGCAGACCTGGTCACCAACTACAAGAAACGTCTTACTTCTGTGCTTGCCAGCAAGGGTTTCTCCACCAAGTACTAAGTCATGTTTTTCTTGGGGATCAAATATTTATTCCACTAACTGAACTACAACTTAATTTAAAGCATTTTTTTATGTGTTATTTTTGGTTGATATTCTGTCTCTATCATTTAAAATACACCTATGAAAAAAATATCAGACCCTTCATTTCTTTGCAAGTGGGCAAACTTACAAAATCTGCAGGGGATCAAATACTTATTTCCCCCACTGTATATGAAATATTTCCATTTTGTATCAGATTATCTAAATAATTTGAAGCAAGATGCTACATTGCTAATGCTAATGTTTTTTAATGGCTCCTTTTACAGCAGGCGTAGCCAACCTTTTTGACATTCCCGGGCCACAATGAAAGAAGAGGAATGGTCTTGGGACACACATAAAATACGCTAACAATAAAGATTGCTAATGAGCAGATCACAAGTGAATGATTTATGTAATTACAATTTTTGTAATTTTTTTTATTATAAAAGTAAAAGAGAGCAACATAAAATGATGCAATATTTGAACTAACATATCTGGTTGGATGGATGTAGCAATTCTCATTGAATTCTCAAGGTGCTATTCAGGTATTTTGGTTCTAATTTTGCCCTTCGTGAGCTTCATCCTTGAAAATAGCTGCTCACAGATGATATGTATGAGGCGTGATTGTAAAGAGTGGAATATTTTATTTTGGGAAGATAAAAAGTATAAAAGTCCAGTATAGACACACTGGGGGAGATTTACTAAAACTAAAGAGTCCAAAATCTGGTTCAGCTCTGTATGGTAGCCAATCAGCTTCTAACTTCAGCTTGTTCAATTAAGCTTTGACATAAAAACTGGAAGCTGATTGGTTTCTAGGCACAGCTGCACCCAATTTTGCACTCTCCAGTTTTAGTAAATCAACCCCATGGTCAAACTTTTCTTCGGCCACATGTGTTTGCGAAGTATAAACCCATTTTTACAAAAAATTCCCCTCAAAAATCGACATCAAGTAAGCTTATAAGTAAGTTTTATTTTGTGTTGGGCCATATTCATAGCTGTCTGGGGCCCTTGGGCCGCAGTTTGGACACCCCTGCTTTACAGGAAACACTTTCCTTACAAATAGCAATGAGCATTTCCTAGAAGTGGAGTAACCTGTGAATAGAAATCAATCTAGGTGTGTTATCTACTGTACACACTGTAAGGTGTGTAGACACTTGACCATCAAACCCATGTGAGTTTTTTTGTAAATCCTATTCCAAAACCATAGGCATCAATATGGAGTTGACTTCTTCTCCATAGCTATAAAGGCCTCCACTCTCCTGGGAATGCTATTCACAAGATTTTGGAGTGTGTATGAGGGAATTTGTGTTCATTCAGCCGAAAAAGCATTTGTGAGGCCAGATACTAATGTTGGATGAGAAGACCTGGCTTGCATTTGATGTTCCAATTCATTTAAAGTAGTTCAGAAGGGTTGAGGTCAGGGCTCTGTGCACGCCACTCAAAGTTCCCCACAGCAAACTCATCAAACCATGCAGGGCCGGATTAAGAGCATCATGGGCCTGGTCCTGAGGATTTCAAGGGCCTTTTTTTATAGAAATAAATAAAATGAAAACGCAAACAACTTTTAAAACAAATAACAATACTATTTGTAATATGCAATAATATGCAGCATGAAGGGGGTTAATGTACTGTCACTGATGCATTAGTGACCAGTGATAGTTAATTAACTCCTTCGTGTGCTGCATTAGTGGCACCAATGTCAGTGTTTATAAACCCCTTCATGCTGCAGCATAAAGGGGTTAATTAACACTGACACATGCCACTGCAATGTTAATCTGGCCCTGAAACCATGTCTTTATGGAGCTGGCCTTGTGCACTTGAACTCAGTATTTTAAGGGGTGGCCACACTTTTGGCAACATAGTGTAGAAATACTGTAAAAATTATAAACTTTGCAGTGGATAATTATAGTGATCCCTATAAGTCTCACCCATGTGCTGGTAATACATGACCACATGATTATGCACAAAAATGTCAGTCAAAACCAGATGACTATCACCGTTGAAAGAAGTCATACACTGATTTGACGTGTCAGTGTCCTTATGGTCATATGTCTAGGTCTAGGACATTGTCTAAATACCCATCACTCAATGTTGAGATGCCCATGATTATTTTCTTCCTATACAATTACTTGGCAGCCTCCTTTTTTTCTGCTCATTTGTGCTGACCTGTGTCTTCCACAACTTAGTTGGTGAGGCTCCAGCTCTAGTTCTCCATGTCTTTATTTATTTATTTTTTCATATAAGCTCAGGATTTGCATTAGATCTATGGCTGAGTTATTCAAGTTGAGCTGAGACGTGAATGGAGCTGAGTTCCGGAGCTTGGGGTCACATTCTACAGCTGCTTCTCTCAATGTACTACACATGACTGTCCTAAAATATCACCGGCAACTATGTAGGTCATTTTGTGTTGGCAAAATAACTGTACTTTAATAAAAAGGTCTTAATAGCTTGAATATAGTATTATATTTTCTTTCTTGGATCTAGGGCTGATTACTTCATCTTAAAAACCTACATTATTTATAATACGGAAATGAATTATGCCCTTAAATTTGACAACTTGCCCTTTGTGATCAATCTGATTTTCTCTTTTGGAAAATTTTGGCATCTATGAGAAAGTTCTCTATTTTCTTTTCCACATTTTTAAAGATATGCCCTTTGGTGTAAATGTCTTGTGAAACAGCTTAATGTGATGGCATTCCATTTCTCGTCCTGGGGGTCGGCAACTCATCAGCATGTCAGCGAGGCAAAAAGCATTTACAGGAGAAGTTAGCTTAGCAATGGCTGCCTAAATATTTTAATCATAACAGGTTCTCCAAAGAAGATCACAATTCCATCTGATTCATTATACAGGTTATCAGCCCTGAAACAGACCCTTCCCTTGTGTTTTCTTGTGTCCTGCATATTAATTCACAGAGAGCCTGGTCTCTTTGATCTGAGAGTTTAGTAACAGACAGGCCATAGAGGGCATGGTGTTATCTCCCAAATAAAACAATATGTTAGTATATGATAACATTTTTATTAACTTACATAAGCCATTCACATTTCACATGTTGGTGGAGTAACTCTTCCTCTCTAGTAAATCTTTTTATTCTTTTTCATTGCAGGTAAATAATGGATTGGAAGCAGAAGCAACATACCGTCATTGAGTTCTTGATGAAGGAGGGGTGGAGGCTGTCCAACATCCACAGAAAGCTACAGAATGTTTACAGAGATGACACCATTGAAACTTTTTCATCCATCTGTATCCATTTTATAGCCTTCTGTGGATGCCAGACAGTCTGCACCCCTCCTTCATCAAGAACTCAATGACAGAACATTGCTTCTGCTTGAAATCCATTACTTACCTGCAATGAAATAGAAGAAGAAAGAGTTACTATAGAGCAGTGGTCTCCAAACTACGGCCCGGGGGCCAGATGTGGCCCATTGCTTGCCTATATCTGGCCCTTGGGGCGCTATTCCACCAACTGACACCAATGATGGGGCACTATTCCCCTACTGACACCATGAATGGGGTATCTCTTCATTGAAATCAACAACAGGACACTATTTATCCCATTAAAACCAATGATGGGGCACTGATGCCGGGGAACGTTTTCTACTCTCATTGGTCACAGTCCTGCCCCCCTAAAGCCTGAAGGACAGTAAACTGGTCCTTTGCTTGGAAAGTTTGGAGACCCCTGCTATAGAGGAAGAATTTTTCTGCGTACACACGATCGGACTTTCTACCAACAAAATCGTGGATTTTTGTTCGGAGGTTGTTGGCTTAAGCTTGCCTTGCATACACACGGTCACATCAATGTTGGCCAAAAATTACGAACGTGGGAACGCGGTGACGTACAAGACGTAAGACGAGCTGAGAAAAAGGAAGTTCAATAGCCAGTGCGGCTCCTTCTGCTTGATTCCGAGCATGCATGAACTTTTGTGCGACGGACTTGTGTACACACGATCGGACTTTCGGACAACGAAGTTTTGTTGGCGGAAAATTTGAGAACCTGCTAGCAAACATTTGTTGGTGGAAAGTCCGACAGCAAATGTTCGATTGAGCATACACACGGTCAGACTTTTAAGATCCCATCGGAAAATCTGACCGTGTGTACGCGGCATTACTCTACCAATCTGATTACTATTTGAATGTCCTACGTAAGTTAATAAAAAAAGTTATGCCCCACTTTTGCACTACTTTAGGTACACTCCTCTTATATTACCAAATAGCAGTTTTGACATTCCCCTTTTGGAACCCTCCTTTCTATAAAGTAGGATAATTTTATCGGAAACAGCTAAAAGAATAAATTATAAACCTAATTTTGTAAACATTCATATATAATGATATCCATTGCCAAGGCCAAAAGCATAAAGTTTTGTGAGACTCTCCATTTATAATTAATGACAGAAGGTCTATTCCTGTATAGATGAAAACAGTTATACATAATAAATGCCAGTCACATATATATTATTACCTACACAAGTGCAAATGTCATGCTGTGTAATAAGGAGTACACTTTGAGAAACCTGTGTGTGTAATACAAACCTGTAACATCAACACACGGTATCATATTTAAAGCTATAATGAGTTTTGAGCATACATCATGCATACATGGGAGACGTACTCCAACAGAGCTGCTAAAGAACAGCCAAACGTTCCAAATATAGCTCCCTCAACCTAAATATCTTACTGTATAATGATATGGACCATTAAATGAGGAAGCAAAGGTTTTCATATTTTTATTATTTCTTTATTTTTTTAACCATCTCAATACAGGGCACTTTCACCCCCTTCCAGCCCAGGCCCATTTTCAGCGTTCAGCACTGTCGCAATTTGCAGTCATGCAAAACTGTACCCAAATTATTTTTTTTATCATTTTCTTCACACAAATAGAGCTTTCTTTTTGGTGGTATTTAATCACAGCTGGGTTTTGTATTATTTTTTTGCTAAAAAAATGAAAAAAGTCCAAGAAGTTGGAAAAAAAAAAAGTTTTTCTTAGTTTCTGTCATAAAATTTTGTAAATAAGTAATTTTTCTCCTGCACTGATAGGCTACACTAAAGGGCACTGATGAGGCGGCACTAAAGGGCACTGATGGGGTGGCACTGATGAAGAGGCACTAATGTGCAGCACTGATGGGCACTGATAGGTAGCACTGATGGACACTGATAGGCGGCACTTATGGGCATTGATAGGTGGCACTGATGGGCGGCACTGATGGGTGGCACTGATGGGCGGCACAGATGGGTGGCACTGATGGGCAGTGAAACGCAGCACTGATTGGCATCACTGATGGGTACAGTTTGGCCTCACTGATGGGCACAGACTGGTGTCACTGATGGGCACAGGCTGGTGTCACTGATGGGCACAGAGTGGCATCACTGATGGGCACAGACTGGTGTCACTGATGGGCACAGAGTGGCATCACTGATGGGCACAGAATGGCATCACTGATAGGCACTATTGGGGCTGCATTGTAATCAGGGCACTGATAATCAGTGCCCTGATTACCTTTACACGTCTCCCCTGTGAGTGTAAGGCGAGGAGAGCAAATAAACGGCATCTCCTTGTTTACATGTGATCAGCTGTGATTGGATGTGGGCTCTTTGCCAAGAGCGGTGTTGAGCCATGTCCCAGGGACAAGGCGCGCCCATGATTGCTGCACTGCGCACCCCCGCTGGCGCACGCTCGTGGCTAAACTGGGCCCATTGAATGATGTCCTCCCAGAACAAGAGCCGCCCTGCTCCGCCATCATTTGTCTATATGGTGGGCGGGAGGCGGTTGGAGACTGACTACAGCAGTCAACAAAATTGAGTTATAAGTACGTTATGGGACAGGAAGTGAAAGGAAATCTCCTCCATGGGACACAGATGGCAACAAAAAAAACAGCGCAAGCAGTACGGCTGACTCACAACCCACCAGGTATGCAATTTCCCTTCAGTGCCGAAGCAAGGCACTTTTTAAAGTAAGAGGCCATTTGGCTAGTTGTTTTATATTTGTACTTTTTATAAAACGATATCATGCAATGGCCCTGCTCTCTTTATCTTTTCTGAGCAACTGTGGATTGGGGTGTTCTCCCAGGCGTACCCCATCGAATTTTGCTAGCATAGACGACAGTTCCTTAATCTGTCAAAGCCCCACCTGACCTGTCCTTTTAAATAAAGGGGTCATGGTGGTTTGGTAAGTAGGCTATTTACCATATATCCACCGGGTGTCGTTCTGCTTTCCAGTATATTCCTAGTGGTGACGGTTTAGAGATTCAATTTGCTCCAGTGTTATGGACATCCTTGCTATTCCACTCATTTGAACTTTTGTTATCACCTTGCACTGTATGTATTTTTGCAATAAGACACTCATGCTGTTTCATATTACACTTTGTCTTTTATGCATTTTTGGTATTGAATCACTAATGTCATATACAGTATGTATCACAACATACTTTATTTGTCATGATTTTCAAAAATCGTGTTTTTTACATTAGCGCCCCTTATCACATACAACCCAAACAAAACAAAAAAACAGGCAAGAGTTATAAATAACCTTCCCTTACTCATCTAAAATGGAAAAAAAAAGTTTTGCCTTAAGTTCTACTATAATGGAAGGCCATAATTCTTTTTTTCTGTAGTAATCAGTGCAGCCAAAGGACGTTATAGGCTTCAGTAAAGAGTTGTATGGTCTTACATGTAAAATATATCTGTAGCCAAAGCATTTTTTTAAATAGTTTTTAGTGTAGGTTAGGGTTTGATCGACTGTCAGTTTTTTTTACTGTTATTTATTAATAAACCCTCTCTCTTTGTCCTGTGACAGTTGTCACCAGGACAGAAATGGATGGGAAACCAACATTTTCCAGCTGTCATTAGAACATGGGGTAAAGGAAAATTCTTCTATGGGAACACCTGTTTCTGGTACTACTGTTGAAGAGATTTTTACTTATTTCCTGTTGTGTCTTTGGGGCAGGAAGTAAGGTGAAATCTCCCCAATGGGAAAGGAGAATGGCTTAGAGGAACCAGTCATCACAAACGAAACCGGTGTGGATTAAGACTAGGAGACCATAGATTTAGTTAAGAACTCCTCTATATTAGAACAGTCCCAGCATTATATTCTGCAGCATCTGGGGGGGAGCATGTTATTTATCTTATTTATGCCCAGAGTTAGGCCTTAAAGTAATTGTGAACATAAAATGTTATAGACAAATTTTAATACAGAAAATCACATCTATAGATCTAAAACTCTGCAGGCACCATATCTGCTTTTGCATAGTTTCAAAAACTATGCACGATTAGCGATTGAGCATTAATTCATTTCAAATGTCAGAGTAAATTATTATTCTGGCCAATTTAATAAATTAATTAACACTCAATTAAATAACGCCCAAGCTCTGTACAAGCCTGAAGGCAAGTAAACACGTAACATGCGTTTACAAGCATGAAAATTTTTTACCTTTTTTTAGAAGATTAAAAAGTTCTGCTGTGATCATCGTGACAGAACCGGCCAGGACAGGGGCTTTTGTAGGGGACTGCAGGGTGGTTTCTTGCCTACTGACTATGGGCCCTGGCTTTTAAGGGAACACTACTCCTTGGGAGGTGTGTGCCTGGGGTCCCTTGGAGAGGTTTGGATTCGGCATTGTCTCTCCGAAAAACACAGACTCTGGGAATCTGGGCCGGGATCCACATTTAGGGCCTCTATGCCCATAACCAGCAATGACTGCTTTAGATTGTGATACTCAGAACAGATGGTAATACCATCAGCTCAAAGTAACCTGATCCTGTGGACCCCTGATATAATCTGTTCAAGGTGTTATGTGTTAAGTGTCTTTTCCCCATTGTATCATTTCCCCGTTATGTGCCTGATAGGTGTGCATCCCCATTGGTAATTGAGTCGCCTATTGTTTCTGTCTGTCTGCTCATCTCCGTTAATACTTGTACTTTATACTCTGTACTCTATACTACTATGATAATGTGTTATGTACTTTGTTACAGACTTGTTGCCAGATGATCTGGCCATCCCCTGACTAATCAAGGCTAGTTGTTTAATTCGCACACTGTTTATGTTGGCTTTACCTTAGTTATGTTAATTATATTTCTTTATACAGTTTCCTTTGCATACGATAATGTGATTAGGCTCACCTGATCTGGTGTGCTATATATTCTGTGTGATTTTACAATAAAAAGAGTTCCAGTTTGCATTTAAGTGCCGTCTAGTGCCGTCTAGTCTTAGATGCTCAGCTATAATACCTGGTTCTTGAGTCAAGACTGGAGGAAGTTGTATACTGAGACTCGGTTCACACAGGGACGACTTGTCAGGCGACCTAGTCTCTTGACAAGTCGCCTCCCGTTCTGTGCTATGGAACCGTTCTAAGGGGAGCGACGCAAGTCACTCCGACTTAGAAAAAGGTTTCTGTACGACTTTGGGGGCGACTTGGGGCGACTTGCATAGACTTCTATACAGAAGTCGTTTTGCAAGTCGCCCGGGCAGTCATGTGCAGGTCGCCTCGGTGAGGCGACCTGCAAGTCGTGCCGCCTCTGGTGTGACCCGAGGCTGACAGAAGCAACCAAGCTGGGTGCTTGATGTTTCTGTCACAATCATGCATTTCTCTTTCCTGATAGTATGGGGCGGAGTTACAGTACGCACGTTGTGCCTGTATTCCATAGTCTGTTCAGCCTGAGGGAAAATGCCAGCGGTGCTTGATCAGGGGGTGTGCTCAAAAGGTGGGCTTTGACTGGGAGGGGGTGTGTGCCAGAGGAAGGCTTTGATTGGTCAGGGGGCATGGTGGCTGAAACAAATAGCCAACATAGGCATGCTGTGTGTCTGCAAAGTGTTCTGTTCCTTTGAATGGCCAGTCAAAGAATGAAAACTGACCACGCTAACACAAATCGGCTTCTGTACTTTGTGTGGTCAGTTTAGATGAGAAAGAAAGGTGACTGGTAAGATCAAACAGGTAGTTTATCCCAACCATGGCACTATCTGCATGGAATTTGCATGTTCTCCCTGTGCCTGAGTGGGTTTTCTCCGGGTACTCCGGTTTCCTCCCACACTCCAAAGACATGCTGGTAGGTAATTGGCTCCTGTCTAAATTGGCCCTAGTATGTATGAATGTGAGTTAGGGACTTTCTTTAGATGGTAAATTCCTTAAGGGCAGCGACTGATGTGAATGTATAATAGATATGTAAAGCGCTGCATAAATTGACAGCGCTATATAAGTACCCATAATAAATAAATAAATAAAAGGATTGGCTATAATACATAAATGAACCTTTTCCTAACCTGTTCTGAGCATTTTGTAAGGCATGCTTTTATCCATTGTGATTAAATCTGTAAATTGTAATATACCCTTATCACAAAAATTGATCTACCACATCTGTATGTCTGATTTACCAAGAATTGTTATGCTGCTTTTATTATCAAATAAATCTGAACATGATTTTGGTCCATTTTACTTCCCTGGCTGCTTTAGAACAATAAGAAAAGGCCTGCTGTTTATTTGCTTGTATTAGGTCTGATCTGTCACTCAGGTATATAGGGCACACTTGAAGAATGAACTAAACAAAGGTTATCATGGTGACTTTATTATATTTTATCCTCAGCTCAGGCACTCAGGCCACACTGGGTACCATAAAATGATAAATTACTGCAATAAAATGTAATAGGGTGTCACTTATTATATTATATACTAAATAAACTGTCCCATAAATATAAAACACATTTATTGTAATAGTTTATAATGTTTATAAGTTTATAGTGTTAACAAATTTTACAGCACTTTTCGTGGAACCTTACAGCCTATTGCAGCCTTTCCCAACCTATTTAACGCAGAGGAACCTTTGAAATCGTTTTCAAGTCTCAGGGAACCACATTAAAATTATTAGATCATTATACATTAGCATGATCTGTAGGTTGTAGAGACTTTAAAATGCAATAAAATATTTTTGAATAATTATGAAATTAGATGAATAATAATAATGTCCAAGAAAGAAACACAGACTGAAAATTGTATTGCTCCCTTACATTGGTAGCCTACAGTATGTAGAAGTGACCACTTACATTGGTGGCCATTGTTGAAGTGATCCCTTACATTGGCAGTCTATGAAGAAGTGATCACTTACATTGGCGGCCATTGTTGAATTAAACCCCCTACATTGGCAGTCTATGGAGAAGTGACCCCTTACATTGGCGGCCATTGTTGAAGTGATCCCTTACATTGGCAGTCTATGGAGAAGTGACCCCTTACATTGGTGGCCATTGTTGAAGTGATCCCTTACATTGGCAGTCTATGTAGAAGTGACCCCTTACATTGGTGGCCATTGTTGAAGTGATCCCTTACATTGGCGGTCTATGTAGAAGTAATCCCTTACATTGGTGGCCATTGTTGAAGTGATCCCTTACATTGACAGTCTATGTAGAAATGACCCCTTACATTGGTGGCCATTGTTGAAGTGATCCCTTACATTGGCAGTCTATGTAGAAGTGACCCCTTATATTGGTGGCCATTGTTGAAGTGATCCCTTACATTGGCAGTCTATGTAGAAGTGACCCCTTACATTGGTGGCCATTGTTGAAGTGATCCCTTACATTGGCAGTCTATGTAGAAGTGACCCTTTACCTTGGCGGCCATTGTTGAAGTGATCCCTTACATTGGCAGTCTATGTAGA
Source organism: Lithobates clamitans (assembly GCA_037952925.1). Lineage (NCBI taxonomy): Eukaryota > Metazoa > Chordata > Amphibia > Anura > Ranidae > Lithobates > Lithobates clamitans. The sequence goes on along the minus strand of JBBGZY010001643.1, from coordinate 1,865,852 downwards.
AGTGACCCCTTACATTGGTGGCCATTGTTGAAGTGATCCCTTACATTGGCGGTCTATGTAGAAGTAATCCCTTACATTGGTGGCCATTGTTGAAGTGATCCCTTACATTGACAGTCTATGTAGAAATGACCCCTTACATTGGTGGCCATTGTGGAAGTGATCCCTTACATTGGCAGTCTATGTAGAAGTGACCCCTTATATTGGTGGCCATTGTTGAAGTGATCCCTTACATTGGCAGTCTATGTAGAAGTGACCCCTTATATTGGTGGGCATTGTTGAAGTGATCCCTTACATTGGCAGTCTATGTAGAAGTGACCCCTTACATTGGTGGCCATTGTTGAAGTGATCCCTTACATTGGCAGTCTATGTAGAAGTGACCCTTTACCTTGGCGGCCATTGTTGAAGTGATCCCTTACATTGGCAGTCTGTGTAGAAGTAACCCCTTACACTGGTGGCCGATGTAGCAGTGAACCCAATACCATTGGTGGTCAGTGTAGACGTGACCCTTATATTGATGATCGAAAGTAGACGTGACCCTTTATATCGATGGTCAGTGTAAGCAGAAAATTAACCCCTAGAAGCCTCTGTAGGAATCTAAGGGTTTCATGGTACGATGGTTAAGAAAGGCTGCCCTAATGTCATCTACACAGTTACATTACTAGAGACAGTTTGGATGAAGGATTATTAACCTACCTATAGTAAACAGTCGTAGAAAAGTGGAGAAAATGATAAGCTTCATTGGTAGAGTGATGCAGTAAATTCAAGGTCGCTGATACATCTACTATGGAGCTGCCCCAAACTGCAGAGGTATTGGGTGGGGGTGGTGGGCACACGTAATGGGCTTTTAGATGTAAATATTTCAGTGGATCCACTTACATGCTTATTGGACTACGTGAACTTTTCCATGCCTAAGCAACCAGTGCAGACTACTGTTGCACGTGCGCTTTTCGTGGCTTGAAGACAAATTGGCCTAAAGTGGATTTCCCGGTACCCTCTGACCCTATCCGGCTCAATTTTTTACTTTAATAAGTGTGCTTCTTATGAGAGACAAACTTATTTTCTTAGAAACATATTTATTAACGACTTGACCTCCGAAAGGTTTTACCCCCCTTCTTGACCAGGCCATTTTTTGCGATACGGCACTGTGTTCTTTTAACTGACAATTGCACAGTCATGCGACGCTGTACCCAAATACAATTTTGTCCTTTTTTTCCCCCACAAATAGAGCTTTATTTTGGTGGTACTTGATCACCTGTGTAGTTTTTATTTTTTGCGCTATATAAAAAAGACCGACAATTTTGAAAAAAAAAATAAAAATTCCTTTACTTTCTGCTATAAAACATATTCATTAAAAAAATGTAAAAAAATCAAATTTCTTCATCAGTTTAGGCCAATATGTATTCTGCTACATATTTTTGGTAAAAAAAAAAAAAAATCCAATAAGCATATATTGATTGGTCTGCACAAAAGTTATAGCGTCTATAAACTATAGGATATTTTTTTTTTTTTTTCTAGTAATGGCGGCGATCAGTGACTTATAACAGGACTGAGATATTCGGACACAAATTGGACACTAATTGACACTTTAGACACTTTTTAGGGACCAGTAAGTGACTAATACAGTGATTAGTGCTAAAAATATGCACTGTCACTGTACTAATGACACTGGCTGGGAAGGGGTTAACATCAAGGACTATTAAAGGGTTAACTGTGTGCCTATGTTGTGCTTACTTACTGTGGGTGAGGTGCTTTGACTAGGGGAAGGCAAAGATCCGTGCTCCTGCTTAGCAGAAACACAGGATCAATACCTTTCCTTCTAATAGAACAACAATCTGCCTTGTTTGCCCTGTATAATTGTCAGGTGCTTTGTTTTGTTTTTTTCTTTTAATTCATTAAAGTGTATTTTTTCCAAAAAAAATGTGTTTGAAAAATTGCTGCACAAATACCATGTGATATAACAAATTGCAACAATCGTCATTTTATTCTCTAGGGTTTCTGCTAAAAAACAATTGAGGGTTCTGAGTAATTTTCTAGCAAAAAAAAATTGATTTTTTTTTTTTTTTTTTTACATGTAGGAGAGGAATGCCAGAATTAGCCCGGGCTGGAAGTGGTTAATAGATAAAAGTGACAATCTCTTTATTCCTGACCACCTGCTCATGTAACGTATCACCCTTCTGTCTGCCCCATCCCCCCCCCCCCCCCCCCCAGTCCCTCCTTACGTTACCTGTTTATGTATATACCTATTTGGTGTATGCAAATAGGCAGTGTACAGCATGGAACTGGCACAGATCTTGTATATTCACAGCGCTAGACACCACACACAAGTTCTTTTCCTGTTGCCCGGCAACAATTCAAGAGGCAAAAATTCTACCAAACACTAAAACATCTGAGAGAGCGGAGCAGTGTGATATGGCATACAGCATGTCAGCAGGTTCAAATGTGTTATTATTTGAGGAGCAGATAATGAAATGTACACATCCTTCACCCACATATAACATAGTCTTCTGTAATGCTGAGATACTGATGCATACATACATCTTAGGATCATCTATAACTTATGGTTGTATCCTGTCTTCCAGTTGCAAAGTACATTATTTGTCCGGTCCATTGTACCCCTAACTAGACATGTGCACTGCTGAAAAATTTGTTCGTTTTAGTTTTCGTTTCATTTCTTTCCTTCTCGTTTTTCTTTCTCGTTCGTTTGTTATGATCACAATTCGTAAATTCATAAATTTGAAAATTCACAAATTGGTAAATTTGAAAAATCGTAATTTCGTACATTCGAAAATCCGAAAATTCCAAAAATTCGAAAGAACGAAAATCTAAAAATTCAAAAAAATAACTAACTAATAATATCTAACTATTAAATTATAGGTATTGGAATTTCCTTTCAAATTTGGCTGTTAGTGAACATAACGAATATTAATTTATCCGAAGTTACGAATTATCCAAAATAACGAAGGCCGCATCTAAACAAATGGAACGGAACAAATTAATAATAAACAATAATAATAAAAAGTTGTTATTATTGCTATTTGTTATTATTAATTTATTACGTTCCATTTGTTTGGATTTTAAAAGGAAATTCCAATACCTATAATTTAATAATTAGTCATTATTTCAAATTTTTGAATGTTCGAATTTACGGTTTTTCGTTAATTCTGATGTTTCCAAATTAACAAATTTGTCAAAATTCATTAGAAGACTAATTCGGAACAAAACGGATTGCACATGTCTTACCCCTAACAGAGACACCTGGGCCCCCAGGAAATTTCAGTTCAGTTTTCAACAGCTTCACAGCAGATTCTAGCATTGAAATAAATTGGTGTATTGACATTTGCATGGCAGCAGCATTAAAGGGAATATCCAGACAGGCAACTGAATTGACAGGTAAAATACATACATGGGAGCTGTTCATCAGCTAAAAAAAAAAAAAAACACATCCCAGGCCTGCTAATTGTACAGTGAATGAGCAGCAGTACCATAGGCGTGTGCCAGGGTACACCCTATTCACCCTTTGTGGTGCCGATTCCACCTGCTTCCTGGCGCCCCCTGTCTCCCTCCTGCAGTGCTGCCAGCTTCCCTCCTTTCCTCACCTGCCAGCTGCTGCGGGGGATGTTTCAGGATGGAAGAATGAATGAACACAGTGAGTGATCTGTACCGATCGCTCCTGTGTTCATTCTTAACTGAAGCATGTTTACTATGCTTCAGTTTGTGAATGAACAAGAAGCTGCTCAGCAAAGAGCACTTCCTATTCATTCACTACCCAGTGCAGCCGAGGCTACAGAGAAAGGGAGCTTTGTCCTCAGTCTTTGTTTAGACCCTTGATATTTTACCAAAGCCCCCCAACAGGGCTCCTAAAGAAATTGTAAGAAAATAAATTAAAGATAAAAACTACTGACACCCTCCACTGCCGTACTGACACCAATCTCTGCTCCACCAACACCGCCCACTGCTCTGCATGTGTGTTTGTGCTCTGGGGTGCACATCCTAATGCAGTAGGCTGCGCACACCAATGAGCAATACACAGTGATGAGGTCATCCCTCTGCTCACTCCTCCTTTCAGCATGTTTTATCCCATCGCTCACATGATTGGCTGGCAAACATTCAAGGGTATACCCTATACCGCAAGGATAGAGAGGGTAAAAAAGGGGGAGGGGTATGCCTATATATCAAGAATAATGTACAAGCGAATGTGAGAGATGACATCACTGAGGGAGCTAGAGAGGAGGTGGAATCCTTATGGGTAGAGCTCCAAAGGGATGAAGCTAAGGGGAAAATAATACTGGGAGTATGCTATAGGCCCCCTAACCTGAGGGAGGAAGTGGAGACGGATCTCCTATCACAAATTGGATTAGCAGCAAGGATGGGAAGTGTTATCATAATGGGGGATTTTAATTATCCAGACATAGACTGGGCGGAGGGAACCGCGCATTCATTTAAGGCTCGCCAGTTCCTTATTGTCTTGCAGGACAATTTTATGGGTCAGATGGTAGACGCACCAACTAGAAATAAAACATTACTGGATCTACTGATTACCAACAATACAGACCTGATCACAGATGTGGAAATACGGGGCAATTTAGGTAACAGCGATCACAGGTCAATTAGTTTCAGTATAAATCACACAAATAGGAAACATGAAGGGAACACAAAGACACTGAATTTCAAAAGAGCCAACTTCCCTAAACTACAAACCTTGCTAAAAGGCATAAATTGGGATAAAATATTAGGAACAAAAAAATACGGAGGAGAGATGGGTTTGCTTTAAGAGCATATTAAATAAGGGCATTAGCCAATGTATCCCATTGGGTAATAAATTTAAAAGAGCGAACAAAAATCCTGGATGGCTTAACTCCAATGTAGAAATGCATATAAAAGCAAAGGAGAAGGCCTTCAAAAAATACAAGGTTGAGGGATCATCCTCAGCATTCAGACTTTATAAAGAATGCAATAAGAAATGTAAGGGTGCAATTAGGACAGCTAAGATGAACATGAAAGACACATAGCGGAGGAGAGCAAAAAAAATCCCAAGAATTTCTTTAAGTATGTAAACAGTAAAAAAGGGAGGACAGGCCATATTGGCCCTATAAAGAATGAGGAAGGACATCTGGTTACAACGGATGGGGAGATGGCAAAGGTATTGAATTTATTCTTCTCCTCAGACTTCACGAGTGAATCGGGGGGCTTCAGTAACCAAAACTGCAGTGTTTATCCTCATGACACAACACAGGAAGCACCTCCATGGTTAACAGAGGACGGAATTAAAATTAGACTTGAGAAACTTAACATTAATAAATCACCGGGACCAGATGGCTTGCATCCGAGGGTACTTAGGGAACTCAGTCAGGTGATTGCCAGACCGTTGTTCCTAATTTTTACAGACAGTCTATTGACTGGAATGAAACCAGCTGATTGGAGAAAAGCCAATGTAGCACCAATATTTAAAAAGGGCCCAAAAAACATCCCTGGGAATTACAGACCAGTTAGCCTAACATCAATAGTATGTAAACTCTTGGAGGGGATGATAAGGGACTATATACAAGATTTTAGTAATAAGAACAATATCATTAGCAGTAATCAGCATGGATTCATGAAGAATCGTTCTTGCCAAACCAATCTATTAACCTTCTATGAGGAGGTGAGTTGCCATCTAGATAAAGGAAGGCCCGTAGACATGGTGTATCTGGATTTTGCAAAAGCATTTGACACAGTTCCCCATAAAAGTTTACTGTACAAAATAAGGTCCGTTGGCATGGACCATAGGGTGAGTACATGGATTGAAAACTGGCTACAAGGGCGTGTTCAGAGGGTGGTGATAAATGGGGAGTACTCAGAATGGTCAGGGGTGGGTAGTGGGGTCCCCCAGGGTTCTGTGCTGGGACCAATCCTATTTAATTTGTTTATAAACGACCTGGAGGATGGGATAAACAGTTCAATCTCTGTATTTGCAGACAATACTAAGCTAAGCAGGGCAATAACTTCCCCGCAGGACGTGGAAAGCTTGCAAAAAGATCTGAACAAATTAATGGGGTTGGCGACTACATGGCAAATGAGGTTCAATGTAGAAAAATGTAAAATAATGCATTTGGGTGGCAAAAATATGAATGCAATCTATACACTGGGGGGAGAAACTCTGGGGGAATCTAGGATGGAAAAGGACCTGGGGGTCCTAGTAGATGATAGGCTCAGCAATGGCATGCAATGCCAAGCTGCTGCTAATAAAGCAAACAGAATATTGGCATGCATTAAAAGGGGGATCAAATCCAGAGATAAAATGATAATTCTCCAGCTCTACAAGACTCTGGACCGGCCGCACCTGGAGTATGCTGTCCAGTTCTGGGCACCAGTCCTCAGGAAGGATGTACTGGAAATGGAGCGAGTACAAAGAAGGGCAACAAAGCTAATAAAGGGTCTGGAGGATCTTAGTTATGAGGAAAGGTTGCGAGCACTGAACTTATTCTCTCTGGAGAAGAGACGCTTGAGAGGGGATATGATTTCAATTCACAAATACTGTACTGGTGACCCCACAATAGGGATAAAAAAATTTCGCAAGAGAGTTTAATAAGACTCGTGGCCACTCATTACAATTAGAAGAAAAGATGTTTAACCTTAAACTACGTAGAGGGTTCTTTACTGTAAGAGCGGCAAGGATGTGGAATTCCCTTCCACAGGCGGTGGTCTCAGCAGGGAGCATTGATAGCTTCAAGAAACTATTAGATAATCACCTGAATGACCGCAACATACAGGGATATGTAATGTAATACTGACACATAATCACACACAGGTTGAACTTGATGGACTTGTGTCTTTTTTCAACCTCACCTACTATGTAACTATGTAACTATGTAACACTTGTGAACTTAGCAGAGCCTGATTGACCGCTTGAGCTGACACTCTCTCTCCAACTCTGGGTGCTGCTGGGCAAGTAATTATACAAGGCGGCTGATAACAAGACAAATTCACTTGCTGCATTTAAAAATCCAATTGCTAGTTTGTAAATTAGAGCTAAACTCCAGGTATGATCTTTAATAGATATGTGCAGAACGGAAACATTTGTTTAGTTTTGTATAGATGCGTTATGTTACAAATTTAGCTTCGTTTTTTTTCTAATGAATTCCAAATTTTTATTAACGATTCAAATTTGGATTGGTCAAAAAATGATCGATCAATTCTAATTCTGTGTGAAGAATAACTGGTTGTTAAGCAACAGGCTGGGAAGCCGGTCGCCGTGTCCTTAATGATCGATGACTCATCAGTTGTCAACGGGCTTCCCCACTGACAGTTGAAATGTAAACAAAACAATGCCAGCAATAGAGAATTCTGAAAAAAAAAAAGCGTGGGGTCCCCCCCCTCCAATCCATACCAGGTCCATCGGGTCTGCTATGAATTTTAAGGGGTATCCCATGCCAAACTAAAAAAAAAAAAGGACGTGGTGGCCCCCCCAAAATCCACACCAGACATTCGCGCATGCAGCCCGGAAGGCCACATACCCTCAACTTGCGGGGGGGTGCCCGAAGAGCCTGCTATGGATTGGAGGGGCCCCCACGCTGTTTTTTTTTTTCTAGTGCCGGCATTGTTTTGTTTACATTTCAGCTGTCAGTGGGGAAGCCTGCTGCTTAACAACCAGCTATTCTTCACACAGATTTTGAATCGGTCGATCATTTTTCGATGATCAAAATTCGAATCGATCTGAAAATTTGAAATTCATTAGAAAACGAATAAACAAAACTAAATTTAATGAATTTCAACTGAATTCATTACTATTTTATTCAGAGATTCGGATACATTCGAATCTCCCAATAACCAAAAATTTGTCCAAATTTGTATTGGGACCGCAACGAATTGCACGTCTAATCGTTAATGCTTACTTACATTAGTCCAGCTTTGCACAATGTAAGTATACATATCTCATACCCAACAGAGCACTGGGGAAGCTGGAAGCCATTGTCTTCCAGGTCCTGTGCGAGCAACTTTCCCTCTGCACACTGACCACAGGGGGATAATTGTTCTGCCCCACTGCCATTCAAAGAATGCTTTGTATTTTTTTTTCAATCAATACAAGGTGTTCTCTTGTTGGATGAGGTGGGGACTGTGACATCACTGTTCTTCCTCTCCATTTCCATCTTAATTCTTGTAGGAGACATCTGTCTGTACTCTTTGTCTCTAGTACATTTCGACCCATTCTCCCTCATTACAATGTCCTACTGATAATTTTACACTGGTGTATCATTCGTGGTTTCCTAATTCCCAAAACGGAGCTCCAGTCCCCATAATAATTTTTTTAATAAAAGCTCCGCTGTGATTGGTATTACTTGTACATTAAAATGTGGATACTGTTAGAACTGCTTTTATGCTTGTTACTTTTAAATCTTTAATATTTTACCTAATCTCAGAAGCAGGCAGGGGCCATTGAGGATTTGGGCATCTGAAGCCTGTTCGTGTGTATTTCCAGGATTGGGTGCAGCTGGATACTCAGCATGCACCTCCCGATCTCGTGCCTGCGCAGTAACGACACTGCACGGTGCAGTTTTCTCATTACAGGTCTCCAAATACCACAAGTTTTAAGGCTACTTTCACAATGGGGCCGCCGAGCGTTAGCGCTAAAGCGCCGGTCATTTTAGCGGCGCTTTTCGGCCGCTAGCGTGGCACTTTTAACCCCCGCTAGTGGCTGAAGAAGGGGTTAAAAGCACCCATGTTGCAGTGCTTCTGAATCGCTTTTCAGGCGCTTTGGAAGCGCTGCCCAGTCATTTCAATGGGTAGGGCATTTTTGGAGCGCTGCTGCTTTCAGGACTTTTCCTAACGTCCCGCAAGCTCAGGCAGCTGGGACAGGAAGTGCTCCCGGATATACAGTTGTGCTCATAAGTTTACATACCCTGGCAGTGGCTCAATGATATTGAGGTCAGGAGACTGAGATTTATTCTGCTGTAGCCAATGACAGGTCGATTTGGCCTTGTGTTTTGGATCATTGTCATATTGAAATATTCAAGTACGTCCCATGTGCAGATTCCTGGCTGATGAATGCAAATGTTCCTCCAGTATTTTTTGATAACATACTGCATTAATCTTGCCATCAATTTTGACCAAATTTCCTGAGCCTTTGTAGCTCACACATCCCCAAAACATCAGCACAGTAGGAATGGTGTACCTTTCATCATAGGCCCTATTGACTCCTCTCCAAATGTAGCGTTTTATGGTTGTGGCCAAAAAGCTTGGTCTCATCACTCCAAATGACTTTGTGCCAGAAGGTTTGAGGCTTGTATCTGTGCTGTTTGGCGTATTGTAAGCAGGATACTTTGTGACATTTGCATAGTAATGGCTTTCTTCTGGTGACTCGACCATGCAGCCCATCTTTCTTCAAGTGCCTCCTTATTGTGCATCTGAAAATGCCACACCACATATTTTCAGAGAGTCCTGTATTTCTCCTGAAGATTTTTCCTGGCAATTGTGGCTGAAATTTTAGTTGGTCTGCCTGACCGTGGTTTGGTTTCAAAAGAACCCCTCATTTTCCACTTCTTGATTAGAGTTTGAACACTGCTGATTGGCATTCTCAATTCCTTGGATATCTTTTTAGATTCCTTTCCTGTTTTATACAGTTCAACTACCTTTTCCCGCAGATCCTTTGACAATTCTTTTGCTTTCCCCATGACTCAGAATCCAGAAACATCAGTGCAGCACTGGATGAAAGATGCAAGGGTCTGGCAGGAGTCCAGAAACTCATTTACCTTTAATACACACACACTAATTACAAGTAAACAGGTTACCTTTAATAGCCATTAAAACCCCCTTTGTGTCAACTTTTGTGCATGTTATCAGGCCAAATTCACCAGGGTATGTAAACTTTTGATCGGGGTCATTTTGGTAGTTTCTGTTGTGATTATGATTTAAAAAGAGTAAACACAGTTGATTGATAATAAATGGCTTCAGCCAAACACTAACCATGAGTGAAAGAAAAGTTTTTTGTGTTATCATTCAAATTCTCTGAAAAATGGCCAAGAAATCGTAAATTCTGCCAGGGTATGTAAACTTATGAGCACAACTGTATAAGGAAAGGGTATTAACACAAAAAAATATCCATTTACGAATGTAAACTGGGGGGGGGCATTGAGAACATAGGAACCTGCAAAAAATGGTGGAACTCCGCTTTAAGGAGAGTGAGATCAGGAATAACCTCAGCTTTCTATCTGTCAGTCAAAGTGGGCCCATTACAACTTGATGGGAAAGCATGTGGTACTGCCTTTTTTTTTTTTTTAAATGAGTGATTGAAGCTGTATTAGTGCACTTGCAACAAAAACAATATTGTTCATGATTCTTTTTTATTTGCTCTAACAATGCAAATTAAAAAGTCCTTGTGTACTGTTTGCAGCTAAGAAAAAGGGAACACCCCAAAAACTTGTCCTGAAAATGTCATTATTGGTGCAAATAAAATCAGACTGGACTGCTGCCACTCTATGTTAGCAAAGTTAATTGTAAAAGAAAAAAGTCATTTACACGGTCAACTATGCTTTCCCAGTGTACTAAGTATAGACACCTGAGACTATCCATGAACATCCTACTTTTCCATAACACCACTTACAGTCTTATGCCGCATACACACGATAGCACATTCCGACAACAAAAACCATAGTTTTTTTCCAACGGATGTTGGCTCAAACTTGTCTTGCATACACACGGTCACACAAACCTTGTCAGAAATTCCGAACGTCAAGAACGCGGTGACAGTCAACATGTACGACGAGCCAAGAAAATTGAAGTTCAATAGCCAGTGCAGCTCTTCTGCTTGATTCCGAGCATGCGTGGAACTTTGTGCGTCGGAATTGTGTGCACACGATTGAAATTTACGACAACGAATTTTGTTGTCGGAAAATTTGAGATCCAGATCTCAAATTTTGTTTGTCGGAAATTCCGACGGAAAATGTCCGATGGAGCCTACACACGGTCGGAATTTCCAGCAACAAGCTCCCATCGAACATTTCCCGTCGGAAACCCGACCGTGTGTACGGGGCATTAAAGTGGTTGTAAATATAACCCAAACCCGGTGCAGCACTAATTCAATTCTTTAGTGCATAACTGTGTAGCACAAATAAATTCTCGAAATAAAGTGCAACAGTATATATAACACAACAAATATGCAATTAATAAATATGATATAAAGTGCAACAATATTCAAACGCAAACCATTTGCATTCAGTGATATGTCATTATACTGTAGTCAAACTAATTAAAAATAATAAAGTGCAAAGTGTCCATAAATGTATACATCTCAATAAAAATAGTCCTTTGATCTTAATAGATTATTTCATTCAAGGTACTATTCCACCACAGTGTAGGCGAAATAAATCCACAAAGTGCTCAGCTTTTCCCTTCAGGGGATAATGGAAGATCTGTGTAGCGTGCTATCCTTCTGTGTCTCCCATTTCCTCCTACCAGCTCCCAGAACCTCAGGAGTACTCAGGGGATAATAGTGTATAAAAGAGGAACAAAACAGGAATCGGTTCTACATAAACTTTACCTACGTTCAGTGGTGGCTGGTGAAGTTTTAGGACGGGGGGGACCAGACCTCACCCTTCCTTTTGGACCCCTCCCACTTCTCATAAGCCCCACCCCTTATAGAATCGTATTTCACTCGCTTCCACCCATAGTGTCAGGAGTATACAGCTCAGCATCACAGGACAGAAGATACAGCTCAGCCTCACAGATCAGGGTATATAGGTCAGCATTACAGATACAGTATATAGATCAGCATCACAGATAGGGTATGTGAAGATCAGTAGCATCACATGAAGGGTATATAGATCATCAGCATCACATAAAGGGTATATAGATAAGCAGCATCACATAAAGAGTATATAGATCAGCATTACATAAAGGGTATATAGATTAGCAGCATCACATAAAGGGTATATAGATCAGCATCACATAAAGGGTATATAGATCAGCATCACATAAAGAGTATATAGATCAGCATCACATAAAGAGTATATAGATCAGCATTACATAAAGGGTATATAGATTAGCAGCATCACATAAAGGGTATATAGATCAGCATCACATAAAGGGTATATAGATCAGCATCACATAAAGAGTATATAGATCAGCATCACATAAAGAGTATATAGATCAGCAGCATCACATAAAGGGTATATAGATCAGCATCACATAATGGGTATATAAATGAATATAAAACAAATGTAGGTATGGCGCTGTTCTGGTAAAAATGAGTGTTTAATAATAGAACCACTGTGTTACACCCTATGTAGTCTCCCAAACTAGATGTAGAAAGTTGGAGAGTGTAGAAAGTGTATAATTTAAATTGGCAGCAGATGCTTTGAACCTTGTGTGTATACACATTTAGCAGGGTGTGGTGCTATGAATTAATGGCCTCTATTAGTGGTTTATATTCATTCTAGTACACCCCACTCAGGTGGAATTGTACCTGTAGAGGCAGCAGTTCTATATTCTATCTGTACTTATACCTACTGCGCGGATTCATTTTACGTTCTTCTTACGTTCTATAAAGGGTATATAGATCAGTAGCATCACATAAAGGGTATATAGATCAGCAGCATCACTTTAAGGGTATATAGATCAGCAGCATCACATATATACTGATCTACTGATCGCGCAGCACACTGTCAGCACCCTTATACTGGCAGAGGACACGATAACAGCACCCCACCCCCCCAGCTCGCAGCACACTGATAGCACCCCCCTGTGCCCGCTTGGGGCTCACAGGACACACTGACAGCAATTCCTCCACCCCCCCCCCATTGGGATCGAGGCACACTGATAGCACCCCCCACCTCGGGGCTCACAGGACATGTTCCTCGTGCTTCCTCCGCTCTGTGTCTCCTTTTCAGCTAAAGCGCCAGGGAATCCAATAGGATAGCCTGGCGGTTTGGCCATTTAGGAAGTAGGTCTCACTGTCCTGCCCCCTGATTGGCGGGGAGGAATTGTGGTGCAAAAATAGAGAAAATTCATTGGCTATGGTCACACAATTGGGTGGGATCAGGGTGCACTTTCCGTACCCCGAGCCCACAAATTTTTTAAGCCTATTGGGGTCTCTGGCTCTAATCAGGTGATTAAAAAAAAAACACCCCCTCCCACCCCCGCCATAGGAATCTATGCGTTCGGCAGCCTGAAAGGGGCTGGGCGCAAGGATAGGGAAGCAGCAGCAGGGATAAGGGGGGGGGGGGGCGGCGCCCGTGCGCCCACAGTGCACGAGCCGCCACTGCCTACGTTAAAACGACATTGTAAGCACTGAATTACATAAATAATTTTAAAATATGGAATGCTATGATTTATTGTGAATTAATCATATCTCTGAATAAAATGTATCAGTATGTTTTATACATATATGTTTAGGAGCAAAGGTGACATTACACTTTAATAAATAACAGAAATAAAGCAGGATACTAACAATAGAAATGACACCACTGGAATGTTCCTTTAAATTTTTCCGGGGATTTTGGGGATCTCTGTAAGAAACAATATAACCCGTTGATGTTAAACAAAACAATTAATCCCGCTGGTTTGGCAAGCATCCGGCTGTGCTATCCCCTGCAGCATGTGATGGTTTAATTTAAATAATACCGAACAGTGTATCCCACTAAGTCAGGGTTTAGCTACATAATAGGTTATGTGACTCGTCTTACTTCTTTCCTTTCTGTGCCATGTAAGCTATGTGAGCTGTGATTGCCTAAAATATTTCTCTGTGCGTTCAGCACAATGTTCGGCGGCACGCACATAACTGCAAACTACTGTTTAAGTGCTGACAACAAACCATTATGGGGCTTTGGGATCTTCCGTAAGTAAAGACTCACATTAAAGGTATATAATCAGAGAACATTTTCTTTTGTTAGTGGCTTTAACCACAAAATTAGGTCTTTTACGCCATTATTTAAACGGAAGGTTTTAAGCATTTTTAAAATGATTGCAGTATTTATCTTGCTTACTACTAGACATGAATATTTTGATTTTGGGGGAAAATTAATTTCAGAGGTTTACGGATTTATCTGTCAGCAAAATTTTGCTTAAAGGGACCCTGTCGCCAATTTAAAAAAATTTAACTTTTTTTTTTTTTTTTTAAGCACAGAAAAATGAAGTGTTTTTAATGCTTACTTGCAATGTTTTTCTATTTCATAAATCATTTTAAATCACTTGCAATGTACCTGTGAACTGGCTGGAAAATGTACTAGCTAATTTACTAGCACAGTGCTCTCCCTCCTTGCAAGTAGCCCTTTTTTCTTCTAGAGGTTCCTAATTACTACCTGCGCTAGCTCCTTCCTGGGCCGCACCACCCTACATAATGGGAAATGGAATTCAGAACTTATAGTAATTTTCCTTTCCTAGTGCCTACCCGTTGCAGCATACATATGGTATTAGCCCCACCTCTAACTACCAACAGAGCTAGTAATAACTATATAAGTGTTTGAGCCCAACGTCGGGGAGGGGGAGCCAATGCGCGGGTCCGGTGGACCCGATGTCTGCCGGCCACCCGCGATCGCTTAACAGAGGGGCAGAACAGGGATCTGCCTATGTAAACAAGGCAGATCCTCGTTCTGACAGGGGACAACATGGAGATCTTCTGTTCCTAGTAATCAGGAACAGCGATATCTGTGTTCTTCCTGTCAGTACTTCCCTCACACAGTAAGAAAGCACAAACAGCGATCACATTTAACCACTTGACCACTGGGCACTTAAACCCCCTTAATAACCAGACCAATTTTCAGCTTTTGGTGCTCTCACATTTTGAATGACAATTACTCAGTCATGCAACACTGTATCTATATGAATTTTTTGTCCTTTTTTTCACACAAATAGAGCTTTCTTTTGGTGGTATTTAATCACCGCTGGGTTCTTTATTTTTTGCGCTATAAAAGAAAAAAGACCGAAAAATCTGTAAAAAAATACATTTTTCTTCGTTTCTGTTATAAAATTTTGAAAATTAGTAATTTTTCTTCATATATTTTGGCCAAAATTTATACCGCTACATATCTTTGGTAAAAATAACCCAAATTAGTGTATATTATTTGGTCTTTGTGAAAGTTATAGCGTCCACAAGCTATGGTACCAATATCTGAAAATTGATCACACCTGAAGTACTGACGGCCTACCTCATTTCTTGAGACCCTAACATGCCAGAAAAGTACAAATACCCCCCAAATGACCCCTTTTGGGAAAGAAGACATTCCAAGGTATTTAGAAAGATGCATGATGAGTTTTTTGAAGTTGTCATTTTTTCCCACAATTCTTTGCAAAATCAAGTTTTTTTTTTTTTCTTTTTTTTTTTTCACAAAATTGTCATATTAGCAGGTTATTTCTCACACACAGCATATGCATACCACAAATTACACCCCAAAACACATTCTGCTATTAGTCCCGAGTATGGCGATACCACATGTGTGAGACTTTTACACAACGTGGCCACATACAGAGGCCCAACATGCAGGGGAGCACCTTCAGGCGTTCTGGAACACCCAGGCCAATTCTGACATTTCTCTCCTACATGTAAAAATCATCATCTATTTGCTAGAAAATTACATAGAACCCCAAAACATTATATATGTTTTTTTAGCAAAGACCCTAGAGAATACAATAGCGGTCATTGCAGCTTTTTATCTCGCACGATATTTGCGCAGCAATTTTTCGAACGCGTTTTTTTTGGAAAAAAAACTGTTTTTTGCTTAAAAAAAAAACAAAACAGTAAGGTTAGCCCAATGTTTTTGCATAATATGAAAGATGAAGTTACGCCGAGTTAATAGATACCTAACATGTCACCTTTCAAAATTGCACACGCTTGTGGAATGGCGCCAAACTTCGCCACTTAAAAATCCCCATAGGCAACGCTTTAAAAATTTTTACAGGTTACAAATTTTGAGTTACAGAGGAGGTCTAGGGCCAAAATTATTGCTCTCGCTCTACCGATCGCAGCGATACCTCACATGTGTGGTTTGAACACCTTTTTCATATGTGGGCGGGACTTACGTATGCGTTCGCTTCTGCATGCGAGCACATAGACAGGGGCGCTTTAAAAATTTTTTATTTTTTTTTATTGTTCATTTTACTTTATTTATTTTAGTTTGACACTTTTTTCCAAAAAAAAAAAATTTTTTGATCACTTTTATTCCTATTACAAGGAATGTAAACATCCCTTGTAATAGGAATATGGCATGACAGGTCCTCTTTACAGTGAGATATGGGGTCAATAAGACCCCACATCTCACCTCTAGGCTGTTCCTGAAATAAAAAAAAAAAAAAAAAAAGATCCTGGCTTTGATCGTAGCGGTGAGTCGGTAGAAGCACCGGAGGGCGGCGTGAGGGGGGGGGGGTCCCCTCTCGCCTCCTGTAAGAACGATCAAGCAGTGTAACAGCCGCTATGATCATTCTTATGGTGTAGGGAATCGCCGGCTGAAAAAGATGATATCTGAATGATGCCTGTAGCTGTACCCATCATTCAGATATCCCCACACAAAGTCAAGGACGTTGTATGACGGAAGGCGGGAAGTGGTTAAAATGCTTTTTTTTTAACACAAAGTTGTCCATTTATACAATATTTCTAACACATAGCATGTACATACCAAAAATGACCCCCCAAAATAGATTCTCCTGCTCCTCCTGAGTACGGGGATACCACATGTGTGAGACTTCCACAGCCTGGCCACATACAGAGACTGGGTATGGCTGAGCATGGCTGGGTATGGCTGAGCATGGCTGGGTATGGCTGAGCATGGCTGGGTATTGCAGAGTATCGCCAAGTATGACTGGGTATGGCAGAGTATGGCTGGGTATCACCAAGTATTGCAGAGTATCGCCGAGTATGGCTGGGTATGGCAGAGTATGGCTGGGTATCACCGAGTATTGCAGAGTATGGTTGGGTATCACCGAGTATTGCAGAGTATGGCTGGGTATTGCGGGGTATTGCAGAGTATGGCTGGGTATGGCAGAGTATTGCGGGTTATGGCAGAGTATTGCAGATTTTTGTGGGGTATTGCAGAGCATGGCTGGGTATGGCAGAGTATGGCAGAGTATGGCTGGGTATCACTGAGTATTGCAGAGTATGGCTGGGTATTGCGGGATATTTCAGGGTATTTCGGGGTATTGCAGGGTATGGCAGAGTATTGCGGGGTATTGCAGGGTATGGCAGAGTATTGCGGGGTATTGCAGGGTATGGCAGAGTATTGCGGGGTATTTCAGGGTATGGCAGAGTATTGCGGGGTATTGCAGGGTATGGCAGAGTATTGCGGGGTATTGCAGGGTATGGCAGAATATTGCAGGGTATGGCAGAGTATTGCAAGGTATGGCAGAGTATTGCAGGGTATGGCAGAGTATTGCGGGGTATGGCAGAGTATTGCGGGGTATTGCAGGGTATGGCAGAGTATTGCGGGGTATGGCAGAGTATTGCGGGGTATTTCAGGGTATGGCAGAGTATTGCGGGGTATGGCAGAGTATTGCGGGGTATTTTGGGGTATGGCAGAGTATTGCGGGGTATGGCAGAGTATTGCGGGGTATTGCAGGGTATGGCAGAGTATTGCAGGGTATGGCAGAGTATTGCGGGGTATTTTGGGGTATGGCAGAGTATAACGGGGTATTTTGGGGTATGGCAGAGTATTGCGGGGTATTCCAGGGTATTGCGGGGTATTGCAGGGTATGGCAGAGTATTGCGGGGTATTGCAGGGTATGGCAGAGTATTGTGGGGTATTCCAGAGTATTGCAGGGGTATTGCAGAGTATTGTGGGGTATGGCAGAGTATTGCAGGGGTATTGCAGAGTACTGTGGGGTATTCCAGGGTATTGCAGAGTATTGTGGGGCATTGCAGAGGGAATTGCAGAGTATTGCACAGCATGCAGAGTAGTAGGGATGGCTGAGCATGGATGGATGGATGGCTGGATGTCTCTGTGCAGCGCTGTGGGCACTACAGATGCAGCCCACAACGCTGCAGCCATCCATCCATCCGCCTCTCCGGTCACTGTGTACGGATCGGTACACAGGAGGGGAGGAGAGGGGGAGGAGAGGAACCGGCGTCATCAGATGACGCCGGTTTGTTGACATGTGATCGCTCCGTCATTTGACAGAGCGATCACATGGTAAACGGCCGCGATCAGCGGCCATTTACCGGGATCTGTGATGCGCCGGGTCCTCTGGACCTGGCGGTCACGGATGCTCTCGAGTGCGCGCCCTAGGGGGCGCGCGAGAGCAGAATTCTGGGAGGACGTCCCTGGACGCCCTCCCAGAGTAAAACAACCGCCCTGTAGCCGTCATTTGGCTATGGGCCGGTTGTTAAGTGGTTAACCCTCTGATCACCCCTGATGTTAACTGCTTCCCTGACAGTGTCATTTATACAGTGATCAGTGCATTTTTTTTAGCACTGATCACTGTATTGGTGTCACTGGTCCCCAAAAAGTGTCACTTAAAGCGGGGTTCCACCCAAATTTTGAACAATATCTGTATGTATTCTCTTCCTTGCCTAGATGCTGACATGCCGTTTAAAAAAATTTAAATCGCCGTAATTACCTTTTATTTTTCTATTCTTCTTTGCACTTCCTGGTTCTCCTCCCATGGGAGTAGGCGTGTTTCTAGCCTCTCCCAGACTCCTGGGAGCTAGTCTCAGGCTTCCCAGGATGCCACTGAGCATGTGCGGGAACGAGCGGTGAATGCTGGGAGCACAGCATTCACCACATCCAGGAAATAAATGCTTGTGGGCTTCAAATGCCCACAATGAAGATGGAAACCGCCTGCAGTGAATAATATAAATTATTCTCACCAATGAAATCTGACACAGGCGGACATATTACACACAATATGTGCGTATGTAATGCTGAGAAGAAAAGTTTGTGAATGAACTAAAAAAAAAAACGATAGATAGGTGGACCCCCGCTTTAAGTTGGATACACATTATACAATTTTCTGTAGATTTTTTCCTTTAGATTTAGCAAAACATTATAATATGAGGTCAAACCTTAAGAGTTTCAATTTGTACTCAATCAGACAGGCCCTTGCACTACATGGTTTTGGTAAATCTAAAGGAAATCAGACAACAAAAGTTGTATAGTGTGTATGGGGTCTTAGGGTCAGATTTGTCCACCGCAATGTCGCAATTCTGCTAAAAATGGCTGATCGCCTACATTACCAGTAAATACAATAAAAAAAAAACAATCTATCTCATAGATTGTAGACCCTATATCTTTTTATTACAAACCAATCAATATACGCTCATTGGGATTTTTTTTACCAAAAATATTTAGAAGAATACATACTGGCCTAAATTGATGAAGAAATGTTTTTACATTTTTTTTTGGATATGTATTATAGCAGAAAGTAAAAAATATATATATATTTTTTTTTAAATTGTCGGTCTTTTTTTTGTTTATAGTGCAAAAAATAAAAACCGAAGAGGTGATCAAATACCACCAAAAAAAGCTCTATTTGTGGGGAAAAAAGGACATCAATTTTATTTGGGTACAGTGTCGCACGACCGCGCAATTGTAAGTTAAAGTAATTCAGTGTCGTATTGCAAAATATAGCGTGGTCATTAAAAGGGTAAATCCTGAGGCTGAAGGCTGAAGTGGTTAAAATTACATGGGTGGCCATGTTTGCTTCTATGGGTTGGCACCAGGAAAGAAAAATGACAGTAAGTATGCAATTCAATTTTTAATTTTCCTGGTCCCTACATGGCAACATACAAATGGTAAATGATGTGATGTAAAAAAGGAAGCGCTGGCAAATCAAAAACAGAGACTGCAGCACCTGAGACTCCCTGATCACCAGGAGAAAAAGTTAGTGAATGTGAATAAAGTGCGCGGTCTCAGTATATCCCGCTAATATACATATATATATATAAAATTAGTTAAAAATATATTAGTAAATATAGAACTGTATGCATGTAAATAGGGGACATGCAAACCATTCAATGTTGCATATCACAAAATGTTACCCGGTATAAAATATTCCAATTGTTAACAACACCACCTTACCAAAACATATATACCAAAATAATATTCCACCTGTAACCATCTGGTGTGCAATGAACAACAGCAAAGAATGAATGAAAGCTTCAGCACAAAGTCCAAAGAGTAAAAAATATAAGTGACCAAAATGAGAAAAAAAAACAGTAGGTTGTTGCTGATATTATAGCATTCAGTAGCTTTCAAAGTGCTGCATGCATTACCACCGTGCACAAGTAATGAAATGGCTGCTTACCAGACCCAAAAGGTCAATGAGCATATATGCTGATCGCACTTTGAGCAGCATCGATCTGTGTTACCACCTCTCTAGGACTCCGGATCATCACAGGCTCCCGGCTCACAGGAAGGTGCAGAAATACAAGGAGGAAGACTATTATCTTGGGTAATACCACATAGTATCATGGTGGCATGGCCGCCTGCTTTGCGGTTCGTGCGCAATGATGTCATGGCTGACTCCGCCTGAAGAGTTTTCCCTCACAAGGCGTCAAATGGTAAATAACCAGCTGAAACCGGAGGGTAATGCTATTGAAAATAAATGTATCAAAGAGATAAGGAGAAGATAAGGATCTCCTACCAAACTTTACTTTTGCTATTCTGTTTCAATAATGTTTATTCAGTTTTAAAAAGTCGCCAATGCAGTAGTTCCACCCACACAAGGGCTAGCTTTGACAGTTGTAACAAAAGTTAGCTTACAAAGGCAGGCAAAAATGAGGCAGTGTAAATATGAAAGAAAAACAAGAGCTTATACAACAGAAAATAGGCCTATTCATAAAGCAATGAGGGCCAAGGGGTCCTGGGGAGGTTCCCTATGCCAATTTCCATACAGTGGTGCAATATACATTCTATTCCACTTTTGTTATTCAAACCAAATCTACAGTGGGTCAAAAAAGTATTTAGTCAGCCACCAATTGTGCGAGTTCTCCCACTTAAAAAGATGAGAGAGGCCTGTAATTGTCATCATAGGTATACATCAACTATGAGAGACAATATGTGGAAACAAATCCAAACAATCACATTGTCTGAAATTTGAAATAATTTTTTTGCAAATTATGGTGGAAAATAAGTATTTGGTCACCTACAAACAAGCAAGATTTCTGGCTCTCACAGACCTGTATCTTCTTCAAGAGGCTCCTCTGTCCTCCACTCATTACCAGTATTAATGGCACCTGTTTGAACTTGTTATCAGTAAAAAAGACACCTGTCCACAACCTCAAACAGTCACACTCCAAACTCCACTATGGTGAAGACCAAAGAGCTGTCGAAGGACACCAGAAACAAAATTGTAGACCTGCACCAGGCTGGGAAGACTGAATCTGCAATAGGCAAGCAGCTTGGTGTAAAGAAATCAACTGTGGGAGCAATAATTAGAAAATGGAAGACATACAAGACCACTCATCTCCCTCGATCTGGGGCTCCACGCAAGATCTCACCCCTTGGGGTCAAAATGATCACAAGAATGGTGAGCAAAAATCCCAGAACCATACGGGGGACCTAGTGAATGACCTGCAGAGATCTGGGACCAACGTAACAGAGGCTACCATCAGTAACACACTACGCCGCCAGGGACTCAGATCCTGCAGTGCCAGTAGTGTCCCCCTGCTTAAGCCAGTACATGTCGGGGCCCGTCCGAGGTTTGCTAGAGAGCATTTGGATAATCCAGAAGAGGATTGGGAGAATGTCATATGGTCAGATGAAACCAAAGTAGAACTGTTTGGTAGAAACACAACTTGTCGTGTTTGGAGGAGAGAGAATGCTGAGTTGCAACCGAAGAACACTATACCTACTGTGAAGCATGGGGTGGTAACATCATGCTTTGGGGCTGTTTCTCTGCAAAGGGAACAGGACGACTGATCCATGTACATGAAAAAATGAATGGGGCCATGTATCGTGAGATTTTGAGTGCAAACCTCCTCCCATCAACAAGGGCATTGAAGATGAAATGTGGCCGGGTCTTTCATCATGACAATGATCCCAAACACACCGCCGGGCAACGGAGTGGAAGGAAGAATTTCAACGTCCTGGAGTGGCCTAGCCAGTCTCCAGATCTCAACCCCATAGAAAACCTTTGGAGGGAGTTGAAAGTCCGTGTTGCCCAGCGACAGCCCCAAAACATCACTGCTCAAGAGGAGATCTGCATGGAGGAATGGGTCAACATACCAGCAACAGTGTGTGAAGACTTACAGAAAATGTTTGACCTCTGTCATTGCCAACAAAGGATATATAACAAAGTATTGAGATCAACTTTTGATATTGACAAAATACTTATTTTCCACCATAATTTGCAAATAAATTCTTTCCAAATCAGACAACGTGATTGTCTGTATTTGTTTCCACATTTTGTCTCTCATAGTTGAGGTACACCTATGATGATAATTACAGGCCTCTCTCATGTTTTTAAGTGGGAGAACTTGCACAATTGGTGGCTGACTAAATACTTTTTTGCCCCACTGTATCTAGTAGTGCAAAACAAATGGGGTACAAGAGGACCAAGTAGCTTTAGGCTCGGTTCACACTAGGACGACTTGTCAGGCGACCTAGGTCGCCTGACAAGTAGCGTCCCGTTCAGTACAATGGAACCGTTCTAATCGCGTCGCTCCGACTTAGAAAAAGGTTCCTGTACGACTTTGGGGGCAACTTGGGGTGACTTGCATAGACTTCTATACAGAAGTCGTTTTGCAAGTCGCCCGGGCAGTCGTGTGCAGGTCGCCTCGGTGAGGCGACCTGCAAGTCGTGCCGCCTCTGGTGTGAACCCGAGGCTCACTGTAGATAATTACTGTTTGAACTCTTCCATGCACCACCCAGGAAGGTAAGATGTCTTTCGTGGAGTGTGAAGTATTCTTCTTTGGTGGATCCAACCCATATTCCTTGTAATCCCATTGGACGATCTTAATAATTCAAGCGAAAGTTATCCATGATGGAGCCTCTTTGCCCCTGTTTGCTCCAGTCAGGACTAAAATCAATTTCTTCTGGGTGTCTGAAATATAGCATGAATGTAACGTAAAGCTCTAGAGACACGAGAATTATTCAGATGTTTTGGGTCTGAATCATCGTCAAAGGCTGGTACGATTCAGTCTTGTTCTATGTGAAGGCAACTTTAGGAATAAAACACATGACTAGTTTCAATGTATTGTATGGCTGAGCAAAGTCCAGGTTGGGAAGTTCACACCATAGAGAATTTAACTCTGACCCTCTTCAGGCAGAGGTGATTTACACCAAAAAGGTGACCTTTAGTGCTAAGTTTGTGATGGTACATTTCTCAACTGTAATGAGTGGAGGCTTGAGGGCTAGGGACAAGTCCCACTGAGAAGAACAGATTTTATCTTAGGGGCTGTATTTTTAATATTGTTCTCAGAAACTGTATGAACAAAGGCTCAGAAGTTCACTGATGGTCTGGTAAGGCCAACATGGTATATATTTGCACCTTGAGGGGACTAAAACAGAGGTTAATGTTTATACCTGCCTGGAGGAAGCTGAGAACTTGTGACATGTGCTGCTGTGGCGGATCAAACGATTGTTTTTCCATGAAGCTCAGGAACCTCAAGCTCTGGCCTTTTGCAATATTTTGACAACTTCAGGAGAGCATCTTATTTGTTCTAGCTTCAACCCTTAGACCCTCAAGGGTAATCAGTCTGGAAAGAGGTGGAGCAACATCCCTTGCAAAAGAAGTTGAGGTGTTCAACTAAAGAAGCAGCAGCAGAAACCATGGTCTTTTGGGCCAGTAAGGCAATACTGTGTGCAGGCCTGGTGCAAGGATTTTTGACACCCTAGGCGAAACCTCATTTTGCCACCCCCCCTTGCTTCACCCCTGACTCCACAATTTTTCCGAAGTTATGAAAGATCATAACAAATGAACCGAAAAATGAAAAAAAAAAGAAAAACTAATGAAATGAAAACTAACAAATTTTTCAGCAGTGCACATGTCTAGAGGGTTACTGTGCAATGACGAACAGCAATAGTGGATAGCATGTACAAAGTGTTTCCTGCTAGAAGCTTTATTATGTAAAGAGGTGGGGTAAAGGTGTCTGCATGCAGTGTCTTTTGTAAGATTTACTCAGGGTGGGCTTCTGCCCACTCACCAATCCTGATGATACCAAGGCTTAAGAAAATAGGATGTCCCTGAACAGGCTCTTAAAGAATATGAAACCAGTGAAGGGTGCCTGGCTGTGCACCTGGTGATGCAGGGATTCGGTTGGGTCTGTAACGGTAATGACGAGATAAGACTCTCAATGCCGTCCAGGCCGTGGTGCCTGCTCGCATCCACCAGAGCAGTAGATCCCTGCTCTCAGCTGAAGGCCATGGTCCCAAGAGAAAGAGCTCCTCCCCGGACTAGGCTATTTGTGTCCTCACCCAGCTTTCCTCTCTCTCCAGCTGGCTGGAACTTGTAGTCTGCAGCAACACTGGCTCCCTGTAAATCCCAGCTCTCTGGACCACATGTCCCACAATCAATCCCCAGCTTTCAGTAGCGGTCTCTCTCTACCTTCGGGAAATTATGTCACAATGCTCAGGCTGAACACTAGAGGAAAACAAACTCAAGGTAGCCCTTGTTAAAGATTGTCCCACAATGACACAGGCAGACTAGCCAGCACCTGGCTACATGTATATACTGTTAACTCCTCTATAAGCAGTCTCCATAGGAATCTGCATATCAAATGGAACAGGGGAAAGACATATCTGAGTTGAAAGTTCCAGAAAGATATCCCAAGAAAGATCACCCAACCCTTGTGCACCATGAACCAGATACCTGATTGGAAATTTCCTGCACTTAAGACATAGGGGAGAGGGGAATATGTCCACCAAAGGGAAACCCCAACTAGGCATAAATTATAGTATAAGACCTCCTGTTGTAAGCTCCAGTCATTGTTGCTCTTTAATAGTGCTAGAGAAATAAATACTCTTGCGCACAGGTGTGTTAGCTAGGTGATCCAAAGGGTTCAAAAAGGACAATGATTTTCAGCCTTGCTTGCTCTCCAGGATGGGAATATCCTACGATAAGAAAGAAAGAGAGCGCACCAGCCTAGTGCATCATCCCAAGGTATATTTATTTATTAAAACCAAGATTAAAATCTACTCGAGGTAGAAAGAAAAAATCGCATTAATAACAATCACAGGGCGATTGGTCCACTGGTAGCAGTTTCCAGGTCCTAGGAAGAGGACGTAAGAACCTCTGCTGGCTAACGCGTTTCGAAGGTGTCCCTTCTTCTTCAGAGCCTTATTTGTGCCACTCTCTTGCAGCTATTTATACATGTGTCTATCTGTTCATCTGGGAATCACATCTCAGATCAGTACTGAAGCCCCTCCTCTAATTGGTGGGAGGTCTTACAAAGGGCAGACCTTAGCCACATTGTTGAATATGTATAATGATAATTTGTCTCTCATATCTTATATTATTATTTTGTTATATTTTATTTTACTTTATTTTATTTTATGTGTGTGCACACTGGGAGTGTAAGCACCCGGCAATAGGCTGACTCTATTGATGATTGATGAGTGCCGTACATCTAGTTGGCCTAGGTATTGTAGATTTCAGATGGAGAATATCAAGTGTCATGTATATAGAAAAGATGGCTTTAGCTCTCACCTTGGCCCAAAAAGACCCCTCTGTGAGAATCACAGCTGCCCCAGCGTCTATAGCCGACAGCTTCATTCTGATTGCATGTCCCGATACTCCATCCCGGCGGGTGGAACGCACCTGGCATGCAAGTTAAATGCACATGCATAGACATGTGCAGGATGAAAAAATATGTTTAGTTTTATTTAATTTTCGATCCGCTATTTAACTAAATTCGTTTAGTTAAATTCGTTGCATTCATTACATTAGTTTTCGGAATTCATTTCGTTTCGTATTCGAATTTGAAAAGATTCGACCGCATTTGAAAAAAATCGACCGTATTCGAAAAAAACTATCAAATTCGAAAAAATTCTACCACATTCGAAAAAACTGTCAAATTCGAAAAAATTCTACCACATTCGAAAAAAAAAACGATCAAATTAGAAAAAATTCTACCACATTCGAAAAAAACTGTCAAATTCGAAAAAATTCTACAACATTCGAAAAAAACTATCAAATTCGAAAAAATTCTACCACATTCGAAAAAAACATTAACTGAATTTGAAAAAGTAAACTATATATAACCATTTTGCAAAATTTGAAATTCGTATAGAATGAAATCGAATTCCAATAGAAAAGATTAGGATAGAATAGAAAGTATAAAAGAATAGAAAAACAATAGAACAGAATAGAAAAAAAATATAATATATTGTATTGTAATCTTTTCTATTCGAATTCATTCTGTACCAAATTCCAATTTTGGAAGATGGTTATATATATATATTTTTTTTTTCTATTCTGTTCCATTGTTTTTCTATGCTATTTTTTTCTATTCTATTCTAAACATTTCTATTCGAATTTGAATTACTGTAATTCTATGCGAAATTCGAATTTCGGAAGATGGCTTCTAAATTAGAATTTCATATAGAATGAATTTGAATTTGAATAGAAAAAATTAGAATAGAAAATAATAGAAATAGAATAGACTAGAAAAACAATAGAACAGAAGAGAATAAAATATAATATATATATTATATTTTTTTCTATTCTGTTTCATTGTTTTTCTATGCTATTCTTTTTTATTCTATTCTAAACTTTTCTATTCGAATTTGAATTCATTCTATACGAAATTCGAATTTCGGAAGATGGCTTCTGAAATTCGAATTGCGTATAGAATGAATTTGAATTTGAATAGAAAATAATAGAAAAGAATAGACTAGAAAAACAATAGAACAGAACAGAATAAAATATAATATATATATTATATCTTATTCTATTCTGTTCTGTTGTTTTTCTAGTCTATTCTTTCTACTCTATTTTAATCTTTTCTATTCAAATTCAAATTCATTCTATACAAAATTCGAATTTCGGAAAATGGTTATATAGAAATAGAATGAAATCAAATTCTAATAGAAAAGAATAGAGTAGAACAGAATAGAAAGAAATATTATATATATATATATAAATAAATAAAACCATCTTCCGAAATTGGAATTTGGTACAGAATGAATTCGAATAGAAAAGATTAGAATAGAATATTTTATATTTTTTTCTATTCTGTTCTATTGTTTTTCTATGCTATTCTTTTATATTATTTTCTGTTCTATTCTAATCTAATTCTAATATATATAAAACCATCTTCCGAAATTTGAATTTCTTATAAAATGAATTTGAATTTGAATAGAAAAGATTAGAATAGAGTAGAAGAGAAAAGACTAGAAAAACAATAGAACAGAATAGAATAAAATATATATATTATATTTTATTCTGTTCTGTTCTATTGTTTGTCTAGTCTATTATTTTCTATTCTAATCTTTTCTATTCAAATTCGAATTCATTCTATACGAAATTCCACTTTCAGAAGCCATCTTCCGAAATTCGAATTTCGTATAGAATGAATTCAAATTCAAATAGAAAAGTTTAGAATAGAATAGAAAAGAATAGCATAGAAAAACAATGAAACAGAATAAAAAAAAATTATATATATATATATATATATATATATATATATATATATATATATATATATATATATATATATATATATATATATATATATATATATAGGAAGGCCAGTATGGTGGCCTGAATTTATGGGAGGAGCCCGGGGGGTATTTAAGCAGCCCACTCACCTGTGGTGCTTGTCGGTTTCCTGTGCGCAATACACGTCACTAGGCCGACTATTCGAATACCAGCGTCTGCAAGTTCTTGTCTCGCAAGTTCCCGCATTCGCAATCTCCGTGCTCGAGAGTTTCGAAGTCCGTGTTAACGATTAGCAGTTCGTACCACGCGTCTGGCTTGGCTGTCGCAGGTAGGGTCCCGTCGGACTTTTGTTTTCACGCATTGTTAGATATCATGTCACTAAACCGTGATATCAAACTTACGAATCACTCGCAAATTTCACAAACGTAACCGCAATGCATATCACTCGCACTATCGTTATGTTACCATTTCGCGTTATCTGAGAAACCACCGCGACGCAGACGTCGCTTCATTTCAGGCATGTCTAAATTGTCACAATGCGTCAGTAGACAGCCATAGCGATTCGCAATTCGCAAATCTTATCGAATCACGTCAGTTCGATACCAATCATTTCTCATTTCTGAACATTTCTAAATACATTTCTAACATTTCAAACCATTTCGAATCATTTCTCATTTCAGTCACGTACCGCGCTCCGATTCGAATCCAGTCGCACCTAAAGATGCACCGATTCGCTCCGGTGTGCCCCAGTAGTTACGGCCTCATTTCAGTACTCCAGAGTCACGTCATTTTCAGTCGCTGTCGACTCACCGATTCGTACCTCTGTCATGGTTATCATTTCACTGCCACGTATCACGCTCCGATACGAATTCAGTCGCATGGAAATGCACCGATTCGTCTCGACGTGCCCCAGCTATTTGCCACATTTCAGTACATGCTCCAGCGTCCGATTCGCAGTCAGTCGCTACAGTGGCATGACCGACTCGCGCCTCTGTCATGGCAACAAATGTTACATCTGCACTTACCGCACTCCGCTTCAAATCCAGTCGCATCCTCCATGCACCGATTCGTTACGGCGTGCCCCAGGGCTCGGCCTCATTTCTGAAACATGCTCCAGAGTCTGGATCATAGCTAGTCGCAGATATCGGGCGACCGATCCGCATCTCTGTCATGGGAATTGCTACCATTCATTTCACTCCCACAGGACATCACCGTTTCGAAACCTGTCGCATCCGAGATGCACCGATTCGTCACGGAATGCCTCAGTTGTTTCGGCCGTATCCATACCTATACCAGAGCTCGGTTCGTTGCCAGTCGCAAAATGCGGCACAACCAATTTGAGCCTCGGTGAAGGTAAAACATTTCTCTCATTTCGTTTCATACTGCGCTCCGATTCGAATCCAGATGCATCAAACATGCACCGATTCGTCCCGGTGTGCACCAATGTTTTTCAGTTGCCTCATTTCAGTACATGCTCCAGAGCCCGGTTCACGGTCGGCACAGTCACGGCACGACCGAGCCGGACCTCTGTCATCACAAGAGAGTTCACTCATTTCATAATCAAGGCAAACATTTCAAATCATTTCATTGTCACAAGATTGCAAGCACCATACAAGTCATTGCTTCAAGTTAGCCAGCAACCCTTCACGAATTATCACCTTTCATTTCCTCTAGGTCAGTCAAAGTTCAGTAGGTCCACCCTGCACCAGGTTGGACGATATCCCCCCAGGTAAAAAAAAAATGGGAGAAAATAAGTCGGGTAAGTATGACTCAGGGAATCAAAGCAAAAACTTGAAATTCATGTCACCCCTAATAGGTTACAGTCAACCAAAAAACACAAGCTCAAAGACAGGATATCCTCACCAGATCAACCATGTCTCAGGCCGGCAGCGAAGACTTCACGGCCCCTCTGTCACCTTCCCCGGTCTCAGAGAGCGGCAGCGTGCAGTCCCTCAGGGGATGGACTATCCCCAAACTAACGGCAGAGCTAAGACGCAGAGGCGTGCCCTTCCCCGCCACAGCGAGGAAAGGCGAGCTGTTCAAGCTCCTCTTCCCTCCACCAGCAGCAGGACCCAGCACCCAACAGGCATCCCTCCAGTCGATATCTTCAGCCATCTCACAACTTCACACGATGGTGTCGTCCCTGTCTACCTCGGTCACAGATGTACAAACCAGGGTGGTACTCCTGGAGGCTCGACCGGCCGTGGCTATCCCCGACCCAACCGCAGCCCAAACTTTAACACCCCTTCCTACAGGTACCACAGGCTGGAGCCCCATTGTCTACCCCTCCCATTTGGTTCCAACCAGCATCAGGAAGGACATTTTGGACGGTAGGGATGTCAACCTGGCCTCTCTCCTCATTTCTGTGTACGATCTGGCAGAAAATAAGGCCTACACCTGGGGTGACATATCGGTGGTCCTTAAAGCCAAAGACCCCAGACTGAACCGGAAGTTATCTGTCCCAGAGTTCACCTTGGCCTTTGGCATGCTGAGAGACGTCATATGCTCAGCCGCCCCCAGCAGAAGGGAAGAGCTGGACTTGTACCTCCATACGATAGTAGACCTGGGCTACAAGTATGGAGGATTTCCTTTTTACGACTACCACCGTTCCTTTTCTGCAAAGGCGGCAGCCAGGCTCACACAGTTCCAAACGACAACAAATTGGACACAGAGCTGTTCTGCCGCCATTTTGCCGGCTTACGCTCACCCCTGTGTGCGATTTGCCAGTCCTCCACCCACACTGCCACCTGGTGCGCCAATGCGACAATCAGACGTCCCTTCGAATTTCCCTCTACCTCCGGTGCACTTCAGGGTCAGTCGGTCCCTGAACAAACGCCTCAGGTGGACAAATTCGGACGCCCAGTCCAAACCGTGGGAGGGGCAGCCATCTGCAATAATTACAATTACGGGTCCTGCAACTTCAGTCAGTGCCGCCTACTCCACATCTGCACCTTATGCCAAAGAGTGCACCCAAGAAACTTGTGCGAAGTCAAACAACAGAAGAGGGCATGACTAAGCCGGATCAACGTCGTGTGGCTAGGACTCTACCTCACCTCACACCCCACCCCCTCCCTGGCCACCTACCTTATCCAGGGTTTCACAGTAGGGTTTCACACCGGCCTCATTTCACTACCCCACAGTACTTACGAATGTGGGAATCTTCGTTCAGCGGCCATTGACGAACAAGCCATAGATCGGCTCTTACAAGCAGAAGTAGACCGAGAGTACGTCATAGGCCCCTTCACTCAGCCCCCTTTCAGCACTTGGAGAGTCAGCCCTATTGGGCTTGTCAAGGGCAAATTCACAAATAAATTACGTTTGGTGTACGACCTGTCTGCGCCTCATTCTTCCCACATCCCCAGTCTCAATTCCCTGATCCCCTCCGAAGAATTCTCCCTAAAATATTCCTCCGTGGACATGGCAATCCAAGCAGTCATCAAAGCAGGTACAGGTGCCTGGCTTTCCAAAGCCGACATCTCGGATGCCTTCAAGCTCCTGCCTATACACCCATCCCTTTGGTGCTGGCATGGTATCAAGTGGAAGGAGGCATATTATTTTGCCACAAAACTGACATTTGGTTCGAAGAGTAGCCCTTGGCTCTTCGACACATTCGCTCAATCCCTCGCTTGGATACTGGTACACAAGGCTCAGTGCCAAGAAGTCATCCATTACCTGGACGACTTCCTACTAATAGAACCTCCCAGCAAGCCCCCAGGAGACCTCGACAAACTCAGAGTGGTATTCGGGAAATCTCAATGTTCCCATCGCCGAGCACAAAGTCGACGGCCCAGCACACAACATCACCTTTCTCAGAGTCAACTTAGACACCTGCACTATGCAAGCCAGTCTCCCCCTCGACAAACTAACCCGCATTAGGGCGGTCCTTCACAAATTCACCCACACCAAGGAGTGTACCAAAAAGCAGTTGCAATCTCTCCTGGGAATGCTTAATTTCGCCATGCGAATTATTCCACAAGGCTGCACCTTCGTGTCACGTCTGCTGAGATTCCTGTCAGAAACACAAGACCCCGATCAGATCCTGAATCTAGACTCCGCAGCAATAGAGGACCTATCTATGTGGGAGGAATTCCTGTCCGCCTGGAACGGCATATCCCTATTTATACCCATGGTTTCGGCCCTTTCACCTCAGGTGGTGACAGACGCTGCAGCTTCCACAGGTTTTGCGGCAATTTTTGGCCACCAATGGTTTTCAGGACCCTGGCCTCAACAGATACTGTTGATACCCGGCTTTACCAGAACATCTTCCCTCTTCGAACTTTATCCCATAGTGGCAGCTGCACAACTCTGGGGTCACCATTGGACAGGGCAAACCGTGGTTTTCACCACCGACAATCAGGCCACGGCAGACATCATCAACAAAGGCAGGTCCAAGTCCCTAGCAGTCATGTCCTTCCTGCGCAGATTGGTACAACTGTCTTTACAGCATCAGTTTAACATACACTGTGCATTTATTCCAGGCAGATACAATTTAGCGGCTGACGCACTGTCACGTTTTAACTACACCTCCTTTTTCAAACAGGTTCCCGGAGCCGATCCAGTGTTGGCCCCTATCCCTGTCTGGTCACAGCTGACCCTGGACTAGCTCAACATTTACAAGGAGCAACGCAGCTCATCAATCACTCACTCTCTCATAACACACTCAAAACCTACCAGACAGCTTGGAGGGCATTCAATAAATTCCTCACATCCTGCTGTAAAGGACCAACAGATGTCAAACAGGTACTGGCCTTCACTTCATACTGCCACACTCAGCTGGTCTTATCTTACAATACCATTCGGCTATACCTAGCCGGCATACAACATTTCTTGACTCTTGAAGACCCCACAAAATCTTCACTGTTCTCATCACACGCTATACGAGCCATCCTAAGGGGCATTCAGAAACAACAACCAGTGATCAGCATCAAGCGCTTACCCATTACAGGGCCCATCTTCAGGGATATGTCGACTATTCTGGCTACTTCTCCATTCGGTCTGCTCCCTAGCACGGTCCTACAAGCAGCCATATATTTGGCTTACTACGGGTTCTTGCGACCTGGCGAGTTCACCTGTAACAACCCCACAGACCAAGTACTATGCAGACGGCACTTGCTTCGCTACCAAGACCATTTCATCCTTCACCTTGAGGTTTCTAAAACCCAGCAAACAGGCTCTGGAGTGGACATTCACCTCTACAAAACCAATAACAGCTGGTGTCCAGTCACCGTACTTAACCGTCTCCTGTCACTCCTGCCTGAACAACCGGACACCAATCCTCTTCTACCATTCCCAGTTAAACCCTTAAGTGCCTGTCAGTTTGTGAAAGACATAAGGATACTTCTCCGCAATCTTCACCTTAACCCCAGTCAGTATTCCGGACACTCCTTTCGTATCGGAGCAGCCTCCGCAGCATCCCGCCATGGGGTCCCAGACCACATCATCAAAAGACTAGGCAGGTGGAAATCAGCCTGCTTCGCCCGGTATATCCCCAATCCTCAAGTAGAGATGGCACAGGCATTTTCCAAATTGACTCAATGAATAACTGAAAACCAATAAAATATTATACCCCTACCTGAAAGTTTTTGCCCCCTTATTTTGGCATACCGGCCATTAGACCAAGGCACACTTTCAGGTCCATTTCATATGGTAAGTCCACACTTCCAGGTCTATTTCCGATGGTAAGTCTTATGTTAACTATAAATGTTATCTATGTCCATATTGGACATAGGGCTCCAACCATAAATATATATATATAAAACATCTTCCAAAATTCGAATTTCATATAGACCGAAATCAAATTTGAATATAAAAGATTAGAATAGAATAGAAAATAATAGAAAAGCATAGACTAGAAAAACAATAGATATTATATTTTCCTCTATTCTGTTCTATTGTTTTTCTAGTTCATTCTTTTCTATTATTTTCTGTTCTAATCTTTTCTTATTTTCTGCTCTAATCTTTTCTTTATATATATATATATATATATATATATATATATATATATATATATATATATATTCTATTGCTTTATTATTTTATATTCTATCTTATTGTTTTTTTTAGAAAAATGTTTTCTATTTTTTTCTAATTCGATTCGAATATGTTTTCGAATTTGTTCGTTTTTTTTTGGATTCGTTTAAATTCTTTACTTTTGTAATTCGGAAATTAGGATGCATCCGAATTTCCGAATAATGACAAATTCGTCCGAATTTCGATTCGGAATGAAACGAAATGCACATGCCTAGCATACACAGCTACGTGTCATTGTGAAATATGATTTATAGCAATTAAACCATGCAGTATATCACTAGAGCTATATCTTGTGCTTATATGGCACAAGGTATATATACACTAAGTGTGCACACACATGTTTTGGTGAATATATAGACATATAATAAATTAATTAATTAGAGTCAATTCAATTCAATTAAATTAATGTTTGGATGGATATAATCTATTATCGATAATAACTCAGCAATAGGAATATACCTATAGCTAGAACGACTAGTGTACACATGTATAAAAGGATAGGCAAGAGGTGCACTATAATTATATAGTAAAACATAATAGTAAAAATATAATAATAAAAACTTAGTAATAAAATTGTCCGTTCATAAGTGCAAAGGTGTGCACACTTATGCCCCGCACACACGGTCGGATTTTCCGATGGAAAATGTGTGATATTGACATATATTGTTGTCGGAAATTCCGACCGTGTGTGGGCTCCATCACACATTTTCCATCGGATTTTCCGACACACAAAGTTTGAGAGCAGGCTAAAAAATTTTCCGACAACAAAATCCGTTGTCGGAATTTCCGATCGTGTGTACACAAATCCGACGCACAACGTGCCACGCATGCTCAGAATAAATAAAGAGATGAAAGCTATTGGCTACTGCTCCTTTTATAGTCTCGACGTACGTGATTTACGTCACCGCATTCAGAATGATCGGATTTTCCGACAACTTTGTGTGACCGTGTGTATGCAAGACAAGTTTGAGCCAACATCCGTCGGAAAAAATCCTAGGATTTTGTTGTCGGAATGTCCGATCAATGTCCGACCGTGTGTACAGGGCATTAGACTCCTGTATAATGGACAAGTCCTTGTGTACACAACTGAGGCATCAACGAGGATATTAAAACCACATAGATTGTTATGCACATTATTTCAAATGTTGCTACAACTGGAGTACCTCCATGTGTACACATAAAGGCTAATATCTACGCACACATATATGCACTCCAGGGAAAAAGATATAGAGTAAAAATACAAATATTAATTCTAGTATGCTTTCTTAGTGAGAGAGATATAAAATAAAGCCACTGAATACATGCACATATGTATAAACCCATATACGTCTCGATCTAGCCGTACAATATTTTGCATATTTTTGGGGGGCTTGTCTTGTAAAGGGGGCATTACAGCAATACAGTGTTTAAAAACCTAAATCTCATAATTTGCCTAAAATCTTATTTTGATGATGAATAATAACCTAAATACTATATATAAACAAAAAAGTATAGAGATGAGAATTATAAGAAATAATAAAAAAAAAAAAAATTGAAAAAAATTATATAATGGGCTGACTAAAAATAGTGAATGGACATGGGGCTAGTTCGCTAAATTGACTCTGTGATATTGTTATACTGTTTTATGTATTTCGGAGTCTTCATTTAGGCCTCCGGGGGAGAGGCTGCCGAGGGTGAAGATCCAGAAGGCCTCTCGCTTGCACACCAGCAATGAGTCTAAGAAGGCCTAATCAGATTCAAGTAAAGGATAAAACTTAGATAAGTCTTAACGGATTTACTGACATTTCCCCTCCTAAACTTTAACACAAACAAGAACA
Organism: Lithobates clamitans; assembly: GCA_037952925.1. NCBI lineage: Eukaryota > Metazoa > Chordata > Amphibia > Anura > Ranidae > Lithobates > Lithobates clamitans. Next base: position 1,830,510 of record JBBGZY010001643.1, on the reverse strand, counting down.
ATAAAAGTTAATTTTAATTCTCCAATCTATGATGCTGACGCTAACCTAACCCCTAACCTAATACTTCACTCTGAATTAACCTGCATAGTTATTTTATCTGGTGCTTAAAAAATTGGTGCAAGAAGCCTCCAGTTCCTTCCTGACATCTTGGTGCTTGAAACTAAGGATTCGGTACTTGAACCTGTTGACCCTTCAGCAGGGGTACTTATTGGCAGATGTTTCATGTTTTTTTAAAAATAACTTGTTCTTTTAAATGTGGCTGTATGTGAATTCCTTTTTTGGATGAAGACTAAAGCAGGCCATACAAAGTCGAATTTCGAACGAATTTTCTTTTCAAAATCAGAAAGTTTGTTTTTTTTGTGATCCGATGGTGCCACCATTGATTTTCGAAATTTGGCCGACCAAGCCTTCAATTTCACCTTATGTTGCTACAGAAAAGAATTTTCATGGCTGGGAATCTTCTTTTCTCTCCGTAAATTTTCTTTTCTTATTACATTTCTCGCACGATTCTCCCATCATTGATTCGAAAATTTTTCGTTATTCTAAAGATTTCCAACATGTCCGATTCCTCAAATTTGATTGCCGCACGAAAAAAGGCCGTTGCTGCAGCTCCACTAATGGTGCGAAACTCGTACGAAAATTCTTTGATACAATTTTCGAAAGAAAATTCTTTCGAAATTCGAACCGTGAATGGCCGGCAATACTTGCCACTGCAGATTGCGCAGTCTAAAGCAAATAAGTACACCCTAACCCAATTTAACAATGGTAATTGATAATAATAACTTGTTAACAGAATTCATTTATGGCTTGAGGATTGCACTGGGCTGACTTGTAGTTACTGAAGCCAGTTTTCCAGCAGTATGTCCATTGGATCTTGCCCATTGCCCCAGCGGGACATAGGACAGCTCATATGCCTTAGTGAATTATTTTGCACACTAGGAGAGTTAATGTTCTCTTATTTATTAAGATGAATGAAGAGGTCTAGGGATTGTTCTACCGTTACCAAAACCGAGGCAGAATCGAGGTTGAGGATGAGATGTACAGAGCAGTCCTTTCACTCCAGAAGTCACATGTCCTCAGGCCTGTCCATCTGTCCCAGCCATTCTCTCTTTTGCATTTTCTTGTTCTTATTATACATTATGAAGAGTACAGCATGAACAGTGGAATTTATTCATTGGAAAGAGCTAGGAACTCCAGCTACAACACCCTACTCACCAGTAGACCTATAAAGCCGGGGAGTAATGTAGACCATCTAGTATCCAATGGTTCTTTACCATAAATTTCTTCAAATTACATTAAGTGTTCTGTGTTACCACTTCCCTGCTTTTCCTTCTCATTTTTTTTTCCACTTCATTTCAAAACTATTTCAGATCTCTGAAAGCCCCAAAATGAGTTTAGATCTCTTTAAATGCATACAAATTCCATGGCAATGCTGATGATCCCAAGTATGAGAGCAAAATCCTTGCTCTACAAACTAATAAGAACAGAAACACTTGAAATCAATTTCAAATATATTACACAAGGGAATACAGACATTTTTGTTGCTCAAAGGTTGAAAGAAATGTTCTTCTGGAATAAAAGCAATATTCTAGGAGAGATTTGTGTTTATACTTGAATAAAGAACATCAATTGATGCAACTTACAAGTTTCAGGCGATTGTACATGAAACACATTAGCAGCGGAAACTCATTATACTCAATGATGGGTCACCGTGAAGACATAGTATTATAGGCACTTTATATCATTTCACATTTATAACCACTCTGGGAAAGTGAAAAGAAATATCAAGCATAAGGCTTACTGAGTTACTGAGGTCTGAAATCTTAATGTGAAAAATTGTGATAATGTAACCAGACAGGATCTTCTCTGTTCCTTCAGAAGAGGATGGAGGATTATATAAGGAACTTTCAAAAGTGGTGGAGTTTCCAGAAGAGAAGATGTTGAAGAAGGCAACATCTGTGCTGGAAAATACCCTGATATATGGAAATTCTACTATACATGAAGGGGGCTGGAGGGGGACGTTCCAAGCCAAAATACACTATATTGTCGAAAGTATTGGGACACCTGTCTTTACACGCACATGAACTTTAATGGCATCCCAGTCTTAGTCTGTAGGGGTCAATATTGAGTTGGCCCACCCTTTGCAGCTATAACAGCTTCAACTCTTCTGGGAAGGCTGTCCACAAGGTTTAGGAGTGTGTCTATAGGAATGTTTGACCATTCTTCCAGAAGCGCATTTGTGAGGTCAGGCACTGATGTCGGATGAGAAGGCCTGGCTCGCAGTCTCCACTCTAATTCATCCCAAAGGTGTTCTGTGGGGTTGAGGTCAGGACTCTGTGGAGTCCAGTCAAGTTCCTCCACCTCAAACTCACTCATCTATGTCTTTATGGACCTTGGTCCAAATCATTTGGTGGAGGGCGGATTATGGTGTGGGGTTGTTTTTCAGGGGTTGTGCTTGGCCCCTTAGTTCCAGTGAAGGGAACCCTTAAGGCGTCAGCATACCAAGACATTTTGGACAATTTCATGTTCCCAACTTTGTGGGAACAGTTTGGGGATGGCCCCTTCCTGTTCCTACCTGACTGCGCATCAGCAAGGTCCGCATAACCAATAATATGCAAATGTTCTCCTTGCTCCCTGTGTTGATAACGAATGTCATAGTTCACCCTTGTGACATAGCTAGTCACATGGGTTTTTTTATCAATAGTCAGCACTCTCGCGGGATTGCAATGCCATGGAGTTATGCTGACGGAGGCATGCATAGAGATGCATAGACTGACAGCATGCTGAGTGTACTGTCAATAGGGGACAAAATGCACATGCTTGAGTGATTTCATTGACACAAACACCTAATTGGTGCAGGTTATAATATTTTTAAAGCCACCTACTTGTAAGTGATTTTCTAATGCTTTATATGGCACAAAGTTGGGCAGCAGAGTTTACTACCGCTTTAAAATTGAGTCATGGGGGTTGATCTACTAAAGGCAAATAGACTGTGCACTTTGCAAAGTGCAGTTGCTCCAGAGCAGAAGCTCTGCTGACTTCCGTCATCCAATCACGTGCTATCAAAAATTCTGTTTAATTTAATTTTCCTTGCATGTGATTGGGTATTATTTGCAAAGTGAAGCTTTACCTAATTTACAAAGCTCTGGAGCAACGGCGCTTTGCAAAGTGCACAGTCTATTTGCCTTTAGTAAATCAACTCTATTGAGTGCAGCTTCTCTCTTTACTATGGTTCCCTCGGGAGTCATTCTTGCCTAAGTCCCAAAATTTGAAGGCTCTGAGTCCAACCTTTGTCAGATTGGAACTATTGTCTGAATCCTAATAGAAGATATTCTCCTGACTTCCCATGGTGTCCAGATGGTAATAAAAGGAAAAATTCCCTAAGAGGATATACAGTAAAATCTTGGATTGCGAGCATAATTCATTCCGGAAACATGCTTGTAATCCAAAGCACTTGTATATCAAAGCAAATTTCCCCATAAGAAATAATGGAAACTCAAATGATTCGTTCCACAACCATTTATTCGTAAGTCCTTCAGTTTATAGTCCATATAAAAATATTATAGCAATATGATAGCTTGTGTAACCATAAAATGTCCATCCACAAATGGAAGCCTCAACAAGGGGATTAGAAGCAAAATCCAGCAGGAGCTACAGAGTGTAAAAGAGAAGAGAGGCGCCTCTAAGTGTAGCAATATCGTTACATTTAATGAAGGTACAACATTTAGCAACTTACATAGTTGATTAAAAGAGGCGCATCTAAGTATGCAGGCATCTGGGGTAAAGTTGTCTGCAATTGTGACCGGGAAGACTACCCAACAGTAGAGCATTCTGAAAGCGAGGCTCGAACCGCTCGTGGAGCGCAGCGTGGAAGGGATGACGTCAATGGCGGTGAGGAGGATGCTCTATGTGGACATCTTTACTCTATGTGGACCCCTCTTCTCTTTTATACTCAGTTGTGACATGACGCTACTTGTATATCAAGACATCGCTTGTTTATCAAGTCAAAATTTATTTAAAAATTTTGCTTGTTTTGCAAAACGCTCTCAAACCAAGTTACTCTCAAACCATGGTTTTACTGTAAATAGCAATAAAAACCTGAAAGATGTTCTAGCCTTTCTCCTTTCTATCAAAAATTGCAAATGTGGCTGATTAAAGGTCCATGCATACTGGCCTCAAGCCCCCGCAACAGGCACTCCTCGTACACCCTGTTGAGGGAGCCCCAAAGCCCACTTAATGCCTAATATCCTTCATTTTTACAGCAGCCAGAATAACGATCGCAAGATTTGCAAATCCCCGGAGCTATCCTTTGACCTCTTAAAGCACAAATTGTCCTGGATAATGTTAAATGAATGCCTTTCTGACACTCTGCAGGACAAGCTTTCCCTAATTGAAAAAACCTGGGACCCCTAGATCACCTATCTGATGGGGGCGGCCTTGTCAGATCAGAGGCTAGCCACATAGTGGCACACGAGGCTCGATGTCTCCTTTTTTCTCCCTTTTCTTCACTCCTCACCCCTTTCTCCTTCCTTTTTTTCCCTGTTTCTTTTCTTCCAACTTACTACCCCTTTGGAAAGTTTGGGGGGCGTTGTAAGGTTGCTGGTCGCCATCGGTCCCACTCCCAGTTTAAGGGCTGTGTATGCAAACACAAAGACCAGCTACTGAGATTGATTCATGGCTGAGACGACCACTCGTTCTCGATGAGACCATTAATAAAAATGATTGGAAAAGAAAAAAATCACCAGTGCTCTTGGCAGTAGAAAAATGCTAATTTTGAGCGTTTTTGTACTAGCGTTTAGGAGCGTTTAAAGCGGGGGGTCCACCTATCTATCGTTTTTATTTTTTTTAGTTCATTCACAAACTTTACTTCTCAGCATTACATACTCACATATTGTGTGTAAAATGTCCGCCTGTGTCAGATTTCGTCGGAAAGAATAACTTATATTATTCACTGCAGGCGGTTTCCATCTTCATTGTGGGCATTTGAAGCCCACAAGCATTCATTTCCTGGATGTGGTGAATGCTGTGCTCCCAGCATTCACCGCTCGTTCCCGCACATGCTCAGTGGCATCCTGGGAAGCCTGAGACTAGCTCCCAGGAGTCTGGGAGAGGCTAGAAACACGCCTACTCCCACAGGAGGAGAACCAGGAAGTGCAAAGAAGAATAGAAAAATAAAAGGTAATTACTGTGATTTAAATTTTTTTAAACGGCATGTCAGCATCTAGGCAAGGAAGAGAATACATACAGATATTGTTCAAAATTTGGGTGGAACCCCGCTTTAACATTTTTTTTTCTGCCAGAAAACTGCTCTCAAAAACTCTAACCAGAAGGGTTTTTTCTGCTTCAACACCAGTGTTAATTTTGGCAGGAAATTTCGATTTAGTTTTAGTCCCATTTTAGTCTTCTGCAATTGTTTTAGTTTTAGTTGTATTTAGTCAACTAAATCTCCAGTACATTTTAGTCGACTAAAACTAATTTTAGTCATCTGAAATCGAATGGGTGTAATTAAATTGTAATGCATTAGTTAACATTTCTCTACAATTTCCAAACTCATTATATATTGCTGGAGTGAAAAATCTAATAAGTTATTATTTAAGGTATTGAGGTATGAACATGCACTACAGACCAGTGTTAATTTTGAAGTCAATATTCAATTTAGTTTTAGTCTTAAGCCCCGTACACACGGTCGGACATTGATCGGACATTCCAACAACAAAATCCTAGGATTTTTTCCTACGGATGTTGGCTCAAACTTGTCTTGCATACACACGGTCACACAAAGTTGTCGGAAAATCCGATCGTTCTGAACGTGGTGATGTAAAAAACGTACGTCGGGACTATAAACGCAGTAGCCAATAGCTTTCGTCTCTTAATTTATTCTGAGCATGCGTGGCACTTTGTGCGTCGGATTTGTGTACACACGATCGGAATTTCCCACAACGGATTTTGTTGTCGGAAAATTTTATAGCAAGCTCTCAAACTTTGTGTGTCGGAAATTCCTATGGAAAATGTGTGTTGGAGCCTACACACGGTCGGAATTTCCGACAACAAGGTCCTATCACACATTTTCCGTCGGAAAATCCGACTGTGTGTACAGGGCATTAGTCTTTTGACTAAAATGCCATTTTAGTTTTAGTCGTATTTTAATCATCTCAATTGTTTTAGTTTTAATCGCATTTTAGTCAACTAAAATAGTATTCATTTAGTCGACTAAAATGTTTTAGTCATTTTAGTCGTCGAAATTAACATTGTTCAACGCTGAGCTCAAAATATGCCTCTAAACCTCCTAATGTGCATGGACACATAGGATAACCATAGATGCTTCTACAGGCAAAACGCTAAACTCCTCTAGTGTGCATGGACCCTAAATGTGTATAAGGTGCTGACTAAAATTGAACAACTACATGACCTATAAATCTTAGATAATGTGTGTCAGTAACAAGGGGAACGAGCTGTTAACCTTGGTCACCCCTTGGGTATCTGCAGATGCCGGTACTCTGTAGGCAACCCAATTATCATTCCACATCTGCTGATCCTGTCAGTGAAAACTGCATTTGTGCTCACAGCAAAACTTCAGGCAAACATCGAAAGAACAGTACAAATGAAGAAGTTATATTACTGGTCAAAGCATTTGTATTTCGCTTGATCCAGTCCTGAAATTTACAGCCCAACCATATAGCAGAGCCAAATAAATGAAACCATTTTCTCTGTCATAGTTGTAGTTCTACACCTGCAAGGCCCACTGATGTGTGTCCCGGGTTCTTTTTACCACTTAGTGCATTGGAAGTTAGGCAAACAGCAACATTCACTGTCCTGGCTCAGTAAACAGTCTAGGGGTTGCCTTTTTTTTTGCCTTTTTTTTTAAAGTTTGTTGCAGATAAACTGGGATGGGGATTAGGACAGCTGTTGGATACTCCAGAACACTGAACAGGAATTTGAGGACACTCTTCCCTTTGCAGCTACAGTGGAACCTCGGATTACAAGCATAATCCTTTCCAGGAGTATGCTCGTAATCCAAAATACTTGCATATCAAAGTTTTCCCACTGAAGTCAATGGAAACGAAAATAATTAGTTCCGCATTGACTTCAATGGGATGCAATACCGCATGTGGTCAGTTGCGGGGGGCGCCAGAGAGCCTTGGAAACGGCCGAAAAGGCCCAAGGACACTTCGGTGGACCTCGGCAAACCTTGGAAAGTCTCCGTTCACGAGCCTTTCCAAGGTTTGCCGAGGTCAGCCGAACTGTCCTCAGGCTTTTCCGTGCATTTCCGAATGCTGGCGATTGGCGCTGTTTGGCTCCGGCGCCCCCCACCTCAGGCCAAAAGCGGTACTACACACTGCTTTTGGCCTGAATCCTGCTTGTTTTGCGAGACAACACTCACAAACCGAGTTAGGATCTTTAGAAATACAGTGCTCGGTTTGCGAAACGCATGTTAACCGCGTTACTCGCAAACCGAGGTTCCACTGTAAAAGAGAAGAGAGGTGCCTCTAAGTGTAGCAATATGGTTACATTTATTGAAGGTACAACATTTAGCAATTCACATGGTTGATGATTAAAAGAGGCACATCTAATATGCAGGCATCCGGGGTAAAGCTGTCCACATAGACCGTCCTCCTCACCGCCAGCTCTCACTGCTGTCAGTCTGCAATTGTGACCAGGAAGACTACCCTGCAGTAGAGCAATTGAACCACTTGTGGAGCGCAGCGTGGAAGGGATGACGTCACTGATTTTTATCATTCTCTTCCCACAAATAGAGATTTCTTTTGGTGGTATTTGATCAGCACTGGGGTTTTTATTTTTTGCTAAACAAACTAAAAAAGACCGACATTTTTGAAAAAAAAAGTTTTTTCTTTGTTTCTGTTATAACATTTTGTTTTTTCCTTCACTGACGGGCACTGATGAGGCTGCACTGATGGGCACTGATGAGTTGGCACTGATAAGGTGGCACTGATGGGCACTGATGAGGAGGCACTAATATGTAGAATTGATGGGCACTGATAGGCTGCACTGATATGCAGCACTGATGGGCACCCATAGGCGGCACTGATATGCAGCACTGATGGGCACTGATAAGCAGCACTGGTGGGCACTGATAGGTGGCACTGATGGGCACTGATAGGTGGCACTGATAGGCACAAATAGATGACACTGATGGGCAGCACTGATAATGAGTTACTGACAGGCATTACTGATGGGCACTGATTGGCATCTGTGAAGGGCACTGACAGGTGTTACTGATGGGAACTGATTGTCACTTTGATGGGCACTGATTGGCAGCTGATGGGCAGCGATTGGCAGATGTGGTGGGCACCTCTGATGGGGGCTGAGCTGATAATCAATGAGCTGATTATTAGCGCAGACTCCCTCTCTGACAGGAGAGCTGCCGTTCCCGTTCTTCCAAATGACCACCAATTTAGTGAGCATTCTTCCCACTGACCACCAACATAAGGAGCATTCTTTTCACTGACCTCCAATGTAAGGATCATTCTTCCAATCCACCACCAATGTAAGGAGCATTCTTCTCACTGACCTCCAATGTAAGGAACATTCTTCCAATCCACCATCAATGTAAGGAGCATTCTTCCCACTGACCACCAAAGTAAGGAGCATTCTTCTCACTGACCTCCAATGTAAGGGATGTAAGGGGCATTCTTTCCAGTGACCCCCAATGTAAGGAACATTCTTCTCACTGACCTCCAATGTAAGGAGCATTCTTCTCACTGACCTCCAATGTAAGGAGCATTCTTCTCACTGACCTCCAATGTAAGGAGCATTCTTCTCACTGACCTCCAATGTAAGGAGCATTCTTCTCACTGACCTCCAATGTAAGGAGCATTCTTCCCACTGACCACCAATGTAAGGAGCATTCTTCTCACTGACCTCCAATGTAAGGAGCATTTTTCTCACTGACCTCCAATGTAAGGGATGTAAGGGGCATTCTTTCCAGTGACCCCCAATGTAAGGAACATTCTTCTCACTGACCTCCAATGTAAGGAACATTCTTCCCACTGACCTCCAATGTAAGCAGCATTTTTTCAACTGACCACCAATGTAAGCAGCATTTTTCTAACTGACTTCTATTTAAAGGAACATTCTCCCCACTGATCAGCAATGTAAGGGGAACTCTTCCTACTGAACACCAATATAAGGAGCATTTATCCCACTGACCATCAGTGTAATCAGGTCCTTCTTTTTCTGACTCTCCAAGAGACCCCCAATATAAGGGGATTGATTCTTCATTCACTGATCACATATCTACGACTACTGACCACCAATGTGAAAGGACACTACACTGACCACTAATGCAAAGGGGCACCTCACCAAACACCAATGTAAGGTGGAACTTTTCCATTGACTATCACTGTAAAAAAGGCATTTTTTTCACTGTGAGAGAACACAATGGTTTTTACTGTATGCATTTTATTTTCTATCCATTATTTTACTAGTTTCATTTCTTTTTCTTACTGAAAATATTTTTGTTGTACAGAGCAGCCCTGGATGTCAAGTACATCACATTCCTTGTTCTTTTATTCTTTGTTATATTGCAACTTATTGTTCACAATAATGTATCATGAACTATAGATATAATAAATATTACCAGAAGTTCTCTGAGACCTGGAAGTTATTTTAGGGGTTCCTCAGTGTTGAAAAATTTGCAGAAGACTGATGCAGGCTCTGACCTTGTAGTGCACAAAGCAAGCTGATTTACATTGCATTACATTTCCCTGTTTACATGATGACAAGATAAATCACAGGAAACGATTGCAGTTCTATCCAAAAAAAGACCTTTGTAGCATCTCCTTTATATGTTCTAGCTGGACATTTGCAAAATGGGTGGGTGAGTTGGACAGGTAGTGATCGGAGCACAAAAGTCTGATTCTCACTAAGCCTACAAACAACAGGTTGTGGAAATGGCAACCATGGATACATGCCGCTGGTTCCAAGAGGACGTAACCTAAACCGCGCACGGCAAACAAATCTAAAATTTCAATGCATTATTCACATAATCTCTAAGTAGAGGACATGAATGGGCATGACAGTAGACAGAAAGTGTTTCACCATGGAGTCTACTATTGTATGAGCCCTATGATATCTACAGGTGTATGTGTGGTAGTTATTGTTTAATTTTTAACTGATTAACAGCCAATGAAAGACAAAATGTTGGGAAGTGTATTAACGTAGAGCTATAGGCAAAACATTTTTATTTTCATTTTGGAAAGAGTAAGGGAGGGTTATAACCCCTGTCAGTTTATTCTTTGCCATCTGTAGCCAATAGCGGAGATTTCCCTTCACTTCCTGTCCCATAGCCAAAACAGGAAGTGAGAGGAAGTCCCTGAAAATTATGGGAATTCCTTTGGGCCCCCCAGGTCACCAGAACTTTCCCAATTGCAAGATTTCCCCTCTTTTACTTTTCTTGGGATAAACCAAATTGTGAGATTTTCTTTTACTTTCACTGTTATGCCCCGTACACACGGTCGGACTTTGTTCGGACATTCCGACAACAAAATCCTAGGATTTTTTCCGACGGATGTTGGCTCAAACTTGTCTTGCATACACACGGTCACACAAAGTTGTCGGAAAATCCAATCGTTCTGAACGCGGTGACGTAAAACACGTACGTCGGGACTATAAACGGGGCAGTGGCCAATAGCTTTCATCTCTTTATTTATTCTGAGCATGCGTGGCACTTTGTCCGTCGGATTTGTGTACACACGATCGGAAATTCCGACAACGGATTTTGTTGTCGGAAAATTTTATAGCCTGCTCTCAAACTTTGTGTGTCGGAAAATCCGATGGAAAATGTGTGATGGAGCCTACACACGGTCGGAATTTCCGACAACAAGGTCCTATCACACATTTTCCATCGGAAAATCCGACCGTGTGTACGGGGCATTAATGGTAAACAGGACAAATAGACTGAATCTCCCTAACGGGGGAACAGACTGATATAGAAACTGACATGTGGTCTAATTCTTCTCCATTCTGTCCAAAGCTACAAAGAAAGTTTTGTTTTTAGTTGTACTTCAAGCTCACAGCTAGGGCTTTTGTTTGTGCTTGAGCTGCTTTTCTTTCCCATAAAAGTCAATGTAAGGGTGAAAGTAACCCCAATCAACCAGAAGCAGTTGGAAGCAAGTCGAAAAGGCAAATCAGACAAGTTTAAAAGCAAGTCAGAGCAACTCAGAAGCATATGAGCGCAAGCATTTGTCTAGTTTCTGAATCTGATGGCCATGAACAGAGGTCCTTATGATGTGTTAAAATGTATTAAAAGAGCTTCTTCTACTAGTATCCTACTGGCCCTCGTCCTATGGGAAAAGTGACATTGATTTAACAGTTTCAAAAAGCAGTTATATTCCCAGCATGCTGGGATTGCTACCTGTCACATATGCTTGCACTCTCAACCAAACTTGTCGAAGCATCCAATGGCTGGTGTCATAACTGATCACATGTGCAGCATCATGGCAGTTGCAGATCAAACAGAGGCTATGATGGCAGCTTCCTTGGCTGAAAAGGATAGGAGGGTTTAGTTGCACTTTAACCACCCCAGCCTATAGCAGAATGACGGCCGGGAAGTGGTTCAGTTATCCTGATTGGGCGTCATATGACATCCAGCAGGATAACAAGCCAGCATGCGCCCCGGCGATCGGTGGTGTGGTGGTTCAGTCTGACACACCACGACTGTGATCTATGTAAAGAGCCTCTGACGGAGGCTCTTTACCACGTGATCAGCCGTGTCCAATCACAGCTGATCACAGTGTAAACAGGAAAATCCATGTATCAACTTTTCCTCTAACGCGTTTGAAAGACGCGAGTAGAGGATAGCCGTTCGGCTGCTCTCCTGACAGGGGGGTCTGCACTGATTGATTATCAGTTCAGCCCATCCCAAGGATGCCACCCATGACCACCAGGGATGCCAATCAGTGCCCATCATTATTAATATTATTTATTATTAGTATACAGGTTTTATATAGCGCCAACAGTTTGCGCAGCGCTTTACAATATGAGGGCAGACATTACAGTCACATTACAATTTGGTACAAGAGGAATCAGAGGGTCCTGCTGGTTAGAGCTTACAATCTAAAAAGGAAGGGTCAATTGATACAAAAGGTAATAGCTGTGGGGGGATAAGCTGATGGATGAAGTAAAACAGTGTTAGTTAGAAGCAGGATAGGCTTCTTTGAAGAGAAGGGTTTTCAGGGATCGTCTAAAGATGGATAGATTAGGGCACAGTCAGACACATTGGGGTAGGGAGTTCCAAAGGATGGGAGAAGCTCTAGAGAAATCCTGGAGGCGAGCATGGGAGGAGGTGACAAGGGAGCTAGAGAGCAGGAGGTCTTGGGATGACCGAAGAGAGCGGCTTGGTTGGTATTTTGGGACTAGGTTAGTGATGTAGCTGGTGGTAGAGTTATGGATGGCTTTGTAAATTATTGTTAGTACTTTGAATTTTATTCATTGGGTGAGTGGAAGCCAGTGGAGGGATTATCATAATAAATGCCTGCCACTGCCTCCTCATCAGTGATGCCTGTTAGTGCCATCTATCATTGTCAATGAGTGCCACCTATCAGTGTTCATCAGTGCCACCTATCAGTGCCTATCAGAGCCCATCAGTGCCACCTATCAGTGTCCATCAGTGCCTCCTATCAGTGCTCATCCGTGCCACCCATAAGTACCCATCAGTGCAGCCTTTAAGTGCCCATCAGTGTCACCTATCAGTGCCCATCAGTGCCACCTATGAGTGCCCATCAGTGCCACCTATCAGTGCCCATCAGTGCCACCTATCAGTGCTGCATATTAGTGCCCATCATTCAGTGCCACCTCATTGGTGCCACCTCATCCTTGCCCATCAGTGCTGCCTTATCAGTGCCCGTCAGTGCAGCCTCATCAGTGCCCATCAGTGAAGGAGAAAACGTACTTATTTACAAAATTGTATAACAGAAACAAAGAAAAACTTTTATTTTTTCAAAATTTTAAGTCTTTATTTGTTTAGCAACAAATAAAACCCCCAGTGGTGATCAAATGCCACCAAAAAAAAAAGCTCTATTTGTGGGAACAAAATGCTAAAAATGTTGTTTGGGTACAGTGTTGAATGACCGTGCAATTGTCATTTAGAAAGCGACAGCGCTGAAAGCTGAAAATTAGCCTGGGCAGAAAGAGGGGAATGTGCCCGGTATTGAAGTGGTTAAAAACCAGAGGCAAAACCTCTGCGGTCTGACATGTCTACGCTATTTTTTATTTTTAGTATTTGTTAAATTAATGCTTACATAAGCTACAACTGTACTTATAAAAAACATAGCTTCCTGTTTTGAATGTCAAGTGAATGTTATAGAGCTGCAGAGCCCAAAGGATTATAAAGAGCTGCACAGGTCACTCTGCTATGCTCTGCTTATACTATGGAGGCTTTCTAAAATGTATAGAGTTAGGACTGCAGATAATATTGGGGTGCCTCTGCAGCAGTGCATCTTACAAATGTATTTGCAAATGTGTGCAAACTAAACTCCTATTTTTAACACATACTGTTATGCAGGTTAATTCAGTTGGTTGCAGGCTGGCTGGCAAGTTGAGCTAGGAATTTTCTTTGGTTTTGGATTACATGCGGTGCCATTCCATGTACTCCTTACTGTGAATGCCAGTTATAGGTGGTGGCAGGCGCCATTTGTTTGTGCTGTTGGAATATTGGTGAGGGGATGCACTGGACACCTTTGCTGCCATTGTGCTATATGCTGGGTGTTCTGTGCGCCTCTGTGCCTTGGAGGGATGGGCTCTCTCCAGGCTCACCCGCCCTCTGCCTATTCATTATAATACATGTGCTTCTACTATGGAGGCTCTCAAAAATGGTAAGACTGCAGATAATACTGGGGTGCCTTGTCGCAGCCTTTGCAGCTTACGCATGTATTTGCAAATGTGTGAAAACCAAACCCCGGTTTTTAACGCAAACTGTTAGATGGGATAATTAAGTTGGTTGCAGGCTAGCTGGCAAGTTGAGCTGGGAATTTTCTTTGGTTTTGTCTTACACTCTGCTATTACTTCCTGAATGACAGTCAACGAGTACCAATCAGAAGCTGAGCAAACAGGAAACTTGCCATATTCTCTTAAGCAAGCCATAGTTTGGGTGAAAGGTTCTGCTTGTAATGGCAGTGATCCATTACAGTGGTGGCTGGTGCTCGTTCGGTCATGGGGGCAGCAGACAGACCTGAGCCCCATCGCCCCAGCCCTCCGGCCTGCACCGCGCACTATACCCACCACCACCCCCCCCCCGTTGCCGGCTCACTTACCCTATGCTGCCCCCAGACTGACAAGTGGCGGCGGCTTCCCCCCTCCGTCTCCTCTGTGTCCCGGGCCTCCATGTGCCCCCCTCCGCATTCAAGTGGCAGCTGGCGGGTCGGCATCACAGCGGCCACGCTTCTCTTCCCTCCTCCTCCTAGGCCAATAAGATCGCTTCTCCTTTCATCCAATTGGGAAATGGATCTCAGGACCCGCTTCCTGATTGGCCTGCAGGAGAATCAGTGTGACAATAGCGAGTATTCATTCGCTATTGCCACTCAACTGGGTGGGCTCAGGACGCATGCACCCTTTTTTGAAGCCTATTAGAGCCTCAGACTCTAATTATGTGCTTAAAAAAAAAAACCATTGGAATCCATGCGTCCGGCACCCTGCATGCAGATTAGAGGGCCAGACGCATGGATAGGGAGGTGGCTCCCCTGCGCCCCTAATGGATGGGACGCCACTGGTTACCCGCTGAAAAAAAGCCCTGATTAAAACGTTAAAGGTTTTCATTGAATTACTTCATGGCAAACTTCCTGGTAGACAATATGCAGCCTTGACTTTAGGCAATGCAGGTAAAATCTCTATTTGGTTTGTCTAAAAAAGTAAATGATGGCTCATGCCATGGCTTTTTAATCCAGCCGTATACACTTTTATACCGTTTCATAAACTTTTCAAAGCTTTATTATTATTTCAGCTTTGCAGCTATAATACATAAACAGTAGAATACAAATGATAAAGGCAAGCAAAGCCAAGGTTAAGTATTTGAATGTTCACAATATTACTGGAACCTTTAATAAAATGTATTCCATTATCTACTGAAAAACACAGCTGAAGTAGGGCTGGTACCTTGGAAGCAATGGCACCTCTATCAGTGAGCTTATGGTCTTTACCGCCCTTATGTATGTCTCTGATTACACTTACTGGAATAAAGTAGATGGTTGGGAACCTCTGAACCACAGAACGAAACATGAAGTGCCTGTAGAAAAGAAGAGACACACCACCCATGGCGCGTTAGCAATACATACACAGGTGCACAATAGCAGAAAAAAAAAATAGAGAAGCCTTTCTCAACCTTTTTACCCTAGATGAACCCTTGAAATAAATTCCACGCCCATGGCATGTTGGCAGTACATACACAGGTGCACAACAGCAGAGAACAAGAGACAACAGAGCAGCTTTTGCCAACCTTTTTTACCCTAGAGGAACTTTTGAAATCATTTTCAGGTCTTGGGTTATCATGATGAAATAAGTTCATGGGGTGTCAGGGGGGAAAATGCCCCTTACATTGGTGGTCATTGGGAAGAATGCCCCTCTTACAGTGGTGGTCAGAATGCCACTTTTACAGATAGCTAAAAGGATCACTGGTGCCCTGCTGCTAGCTCTGCTATATATGCAAGCACCATCAATTGAGGGGTTAATCATCCATAGTTGAAGGAACTCCTAGCAACTTCTGGAGGAACCCTATGGCTCCATGGAACCCTGGTTGAGAATGGCTGCATAAGAGGGATGCTGATGACATGTCACAGATGTATAAAGCAAGCCATAGATGAATCAATTTTCTTTCCTTTCACCAAGGATGGAAGGAAATAAAATCGCTTGATTGCCCAATCTACACAGTGAGTGTGTTGATGGGGGAATGCCTCCCGCAGTGGCATTGTATTCAGCAAGCAGGGGGGCATGGGTAGCCTTCCCGGTCGGCAATATACAATGATTTCTGCTAGTGGCTATAGCAGCCCATACACTAGAGTTGCCACCTCATCCCTTTAAATGGGAACGACTTTGAATTACACAGGTTCTGAGGCTAATTAAATGCAGATAAGGCACCAAGTGAGTTTATTACAGCCACAGAACCTGTGTAAATAATATGACAGTGTAGCGCTACTGAAAAGTATAGAGTATAACCTGTAGGTCAAAACCTGTTTTGCCCCAGTTGAACACCCCTTAGTGTCGAAACGCGTTGGGATAGCATTCCTTGTATCCCACATTGACTTCATCTTTTTATCATTCCTTTTTGTGATCACTTTTATTATACCAGTGTCTGTCCATTGACTTTTTACCATTAAAACCATCCTGGTTTGACCTGCACTATTGGAGTCCTCCTACTTCCCTTTTTTACATGTTTATCCTTTGGAGCCTATGCGGGAAGAGCCTGGGTGATGATTGTTTGGTTCCACGGACCCGGAGCTGAGGATATCGTACCGGACCTGTTCCAACCTTCGGTGTTCAGTGCCTGAGCAGCATCTGATCCATATCCCATAGGATCCCAAGCCTGTATGACCCCTTTGTCGTATGACACTTGGGGTCCACCCTAGCTGGTAAGAGTATGCATTCACCTCTAGAGTGTCACTGAATAAGACTACAGACAAGCATCACATATTTTCCTATTATTGAAGACACCCCCACAGGAAGAACTTCATCTTTCTACACTTCTGTGGACTTCACGTTAGACACACTACAGACTAGTATTCCAATACTTTCCTGCTATTGAGGATAATCCCACAGGAAGAACACATATTTCTGCACACCATTGTGGACTTTTACGTTACACACATTTATTGTGTTACATATAGTTGTATACAGTCTCAATATCCTGTTTTGTCACATTTGTTCTAGGTATTTCCCTACAGATTATACTCTATAATTTTCAGTAGCGCTACACTGTCACTTTATCACTTATTTGGAACTTTGTATGTTTGAGTGTTGGCTGCTTTTTTTTTTCATTCATTTATTTACTTTTTTGTTTTCCATTGGAGCTTTAGCGCAGTCATTTCTCACATATTCACTGTGTAATTAATATGTGTTCGGGTTTAAAGGGATGAGGTGGCAACCCTACCATACACCGAGCAAATTTCTTTCTTGCAACCACAGACCACGTTGACAGATGAATCCCTCTCACCAAGCGGGGGGAGCCGTTCCCGCCGAGGGGAAGACAGTGATTATCGCTAGCGGCTAGTATAATCACAAGTAAAATCTGGCAGGCTGGTTGTACCCAAGTTTGATCGATTGATCAACTTGGTAAATTCAGCCTGCTCATACATGGTTGGAACAGTCTATGGCCAGGCTTAACCTGCTGGGAGTAATTGCATGTAGAAAAATACGTTAAGCTGGTTGTACCCAAGTCGATCGATGGATCGACTTGGGTACAATCAGCCTGCCCATATGTGGATCGGAATTCGGGCCAGGCCCTGCTAAACCAGATGGATTTTGATCCATGTATGTCGGACATTAGTTTGTTTTACTAGGTACACGCTGAAATATCTCCATCAGTAAAATGTTCTTATCCTTTACATTCTAACATACCGGTTACTGTTTTCTAGCCAAACTTTTACCCAATTTGGATAGCGTAGGGAAGATTTAAACCTCTGTTAGGTTTTCATTGTACTTTTTATCCCCATTGGAGAAGCAATGGGTTGTTAATGCAATTTATGTTAGAGATTTAGAGTTAACAGCCAAATGGATTTCTATGGATGTGTTATTTTTCAGCCTAACCTATTATGTTTGTGGTGAATTTGTTCTAATTCTGTTAGATATATAATTACTTTTTCAGGGAAATACAAGGCTATATAGCATAGCAATTACAATTTTCTTACTTGCAGCTGCTGTGTATGAATGAATCAGATATGAGGAGCAGCACAATAGAATATTTCACCTTGGCACCAAGACCTCAGTGTGTAAAGTAGGCCATAGATGGTGCAATTTTCTTCCCTGTAAACACTGACTATGTTGATGGGGGAATTCCTCCCGCAGAACTATTGTGTTCTCCCTGCGAGGGGGGAGCGGGGAGACTTCCCTGCTGGGAGAACATAGTGGTTACTGCTAGCCAATGGCGGCCCGTCCATACGGGGCGCATGGGCGCAGCCACCCCCCACCCAGCAGTCACAAAAAAAAAAAAAAAAATCATAAATAAAATAAATTTGAAATTTTTTTTAAAAAGGCCCCTTTAAAAAACAAAAAAAACTGAAAAAAAAAGTTCTTTAAGTGCACTGTGTTCGGGCGCCAGACACAGTGCACTATGGGAAGCGCCACGTCAATGCAATCATGAGAATGCAGTAGAGGCGCTTCATTTGCAGGCTTTTGACCTGCTTTGCAATGCATTCCAAAGTGCCGAACAGCTTCCGGGACAAAGCGGGAGCTTTGTTGTTCAAGTTTAGAGGTTACTTCCGGTTTCCCTGTTCCGGAAGGGAAACCGGAAGTGAGGTCGGCAGCTCCGTGGATTGCACGGCCCGAGCGGAGCTGCCTGTAAGGAAAGTAAGTGAGGCTGCATTTGATGGGGCACAGTGAGGCTGCATATGATGGGCACAGTGGCTGCATTTGATGCTGCACAGTTGCTGCATTTGATGGGGCACAGTGGCTGCATAAGATGGGCACAGTGGCTGCATAAGATGGGCACAGTGGCTGTATTTGATGGGGCACAGTGGCAGCATTTGATAGCACAGTGGCAGCATTTGATGGCACAGTGGCAGCATTTGATGGCACAGTGGGAGCATTTGATATGGCACAGTGGCTGCGTTTGATGGGCACAGTGGCTGCGTTTGATGGTCACAGTGTCTGCGTTTGATGGCACAGTGGCGGCAGTTGATGGGCACAGTGGCAGCGTTTGATGGCACAGTGGCTGTGATTGATGGTACAGTGGCTGCATTTGATGGTACAGTGGTGGCAATTGATGGGCACAGTGGCTGTGTTTGATGGCACAGTGGCTGCATTTGATGGTACAGTGGTGGCAATTGATGGGTACAGTGGCTGCGTTTGATGGCACAGTGGCTGCGTTTGCTGGTACAGTGGCGGCAATTGATGGGCACAGTGGCTGTGTTTGATGGGCACAGTGGCTGCAATTGATGGGCACAGTGGCTGCGTTTGATGGCACAGTGGCTGGGTTTGATGGCACAGTGGCTGCGATTGATGATACAGCGAGGCTGCAATTGATGGGGGTTTTTTTCAGAATTTTTCAGTTTGTTTATTACGCCCCCCCCCCAAAAAAAAAATTTGAGCACCAGCCGCAACTGCTGCTATAGTGGCGGCTGGTGCGGCCACTATATAGTGCTGGCAATAATAACATGCCGAAAATCTGACATGCTGAAGGAGACGATGGATTGACTTGGATACATTCCGCCTGCCCATAGATGGTTTGAATCTCTGCCGGTCTCTGCTGAACAGATCTCGGAACAGGGACTGTAATCTTATGGCATTGGATGCTTTGAATGGCAATAGCATAAGAAGTGGTAAGTTCTTAGGAGAAAAAAAGGGTTAAGGGTTAAGGTTTGGGCAAACCTTGAGGGCCTTTTCTGACCTGTCTGTTCTAGCACACACTTTGTGATAATAATGACAACAAAAAAAGTAGGCCCAAACCCAATCACTAAAATTGGCGTGTTCACGTAATTCTAAAATTTAAAACATTTTTTTAAATCTGTGGCTTGAATACAAAGAATACCTGATGATAATTGTTCATGGCTTTCATGTTATGGGGGGACAATTGTGTCCGAATTGTAACACCCTATCAAATGAAACCATGGTGGAGACAACAAGCACTCGTATGAACACAAATTGCTTATGATGTCCATTGAAAGTGGCAGCTGCAGGAATTGCGGAAAACCATATATTACAGATGAGGTGCTTAAAATGGTCAGTCTAAAATTGACTAATACTGTAAAATACTGTATATGGCTTAAAACCTTTTTTTCCAAAACAAAAAAATAAAGTGCTAACTAGATTTGGGCTTTAATTTGTTCATGAATTAAACATTGGTTTGTCAATTAAAAACTACATGTTAAGACTAACATGTCCACAGGGTGACAACTCACCACAGAATAAGCAGGGATGTCACCGCATTACAGGAAGTAGGAAAATAATGTGATCAACAAGTAATAAAACTATATTACAAGGGACACTTAAAAAACAAAATAAAGCCAATCTGTGGAATTCAACATTCTGGCAGTAGCTTCCTTTAAAACTACCTGCGTCTAATTCAGGCTTGTATTTGACCCAGTTTAGGTAACCGTACCTGTAATAAGCGCCTGTGACCAGCCCAGCGGCTTGTATTAAACCCCTACAGCACCAAAAGATTGGGGGTATCGGTGTGGAAAGGTGGGGGCAGAAGAGTGAAGATTTAAATGAAGAGAGCAGCCTTAGGTTGCTGATTAAAAAATAAAATACTGTAATTTACTGTAATTTTGTAATATGTTGTAAACTCTGTTACATCACTTGTACCTATAGGTAAGCCTATAATAAGGGTTACCTGTAGGTACTCTAAATATCTCCTAAAGTTGCACAGTTTAGGAGATATTCACTATATACGCTGCTGCTTACGTCATCGGTGCATGTGCACTGACGAAACGGACAGCTAGTGCTGTTTTTTCAGGGCCCCGTGGCGTGAGGGGCGTGGGCATGCGTGGGAGTGATGTCATCGCGGCTCCGGCCAATCACAGCGCAACCAGTAAGTAACTCCAGTGAAAGAGATTGGCCGTGGAAGCAGAGTGACCTAAGGTAAGTATTTCATAATGAGCTAGTATGCAACGCATACTAGTTCATTATGCCTTTGTCTTGCAGGGGATTGAAAAAACTTTTGGAATTACATTAACATGCTAAAGCATATTATAATGTAAATATATATATATATATATATATATATATATATATATATGTATATATATCTACATACATACATATATACATACATACGCTATATTACCAAATGTATTGGGACACCTGCCTTTACACGCACACTAATTTTAATGACACCCCAGTCTTAGTCCGTATGGTTCAATATTGAGTTGGCCCTCCCTTTGCAGCTATAACAGCTTCAACTCTTCTGGGAAGGATGTCCACAAGGTTTAGGAGTGTGTCTATGGGAATGTATGACCATTCTTCCAGAAGCGCATTTGTGAGGTCAGGCACTGATGTTGGACGAGAAGGCTTGGTTCCCAGTCTCTGCTCAAATTCATGCCAAAGGTGTTCTATCAGGTTGAGGTCAGGACTGTCAAGCCCAAACTCTCTCATCTATGTCTTTATGGACCTTGCTTTGTGCACTGGTCCAAATCATTTGGTGGAGGGGGGATTATGGTGTGGGGTTTGTTTTTTAGGTGTTGGGTTTGGCCCCTTAGTTCCAGTGAAGGGAACTCTTAAGGTGTCAGCATACCAAGACATTTTGGACAATTTCATGTTCCCAACTTTGTTGGAACAGTTTGGGGATGGCACCTTCCTGTTCCAACATGACAGTGCACAAAGCAAGGTCTATAAAGACATGGATGAGCGTGTTTGGGGTGGAGGAACTTGACTGACCTGCACATAGTCCTGACTTCAAACTGATAGAACACCTTTGAGATGAATTAGAGCAGAGACTGCGATCCAGGCCTTCTCCTCCACATCAGAGCCTGACCTCACAAATGCACTTCAGGAAGAATGGTCAAACATTCCCATAGACACACTCCTAAACCTTGTGGACAGCCTTCCCAGAAGAGTTGAAGCTGTTATAAGACATATGCCCCGTACACACGGTCGGACATTGATTGGACATTCCGACAACAAAATCCATGAATTTTTTCCGACGGATGTTGGCTCAAGCTTGTCTTGCGTACACACGGTCGCACAAAGTTGTCGGAAAATCCAATCGTTCTGAACGCGGTGACGTAAAACAGGTACTTCGGGACTATAAACGGGGCAGTAGCCAATAGCTTTCATCTCTTAATTTATTCTGAGCATGCGTGGCACTTTGTCCGTCGGATTTGTCTACACACGATCGGAATTTAAAGGATCGGATTTTGTTGTCGGAAAACTTTATATCCTGCTCTCAAACTTTGTGTGTTGGAAATTCCGATGGAAAAAGTCCGATGGAGCCCACACACGGTCGGAATTTCCGACAACAAGCTCCGATCGCACATATTCCGTCGGAAAGTCCGACCGTGTGTACGGGGCATAAGATTAAATGTTCATTAAAGTTCAGGCGCCCCAATACTTTTGGTAATATAATGTACTGTATATATTAATATATTATTATATAATAATGATGTTAAATCATTTAAGTTATTGGGCTTAGGTTTACTTTCATTCGTATCCTTTTATTGCTATCCATATCCTTATCATTTACCTTATAAGATAAATCTATTCTTTAAATTGTTTCACTGCAGGGCTGTGAATTCCATTAGTAGTAATAGACACATAATTATGATAGGTGGCAACCATGCTGTGTGAAATATAATACCAGCGCAAAGGTAATTATAGATTTACCTGCAGCCAGCTCCTGCCTTCTCCACCCAAAAGAAAATTAAAATCTACTTGTATGTCTAATGCCGCGTACACACGGTCGGACTTTTCGTCTACAAAAGTCCAACGGACGCTGACGGACTAAAGCTGGCTGGTAATCCGATCGTGTGTGGGCTTCTCCGGACTTTCAACTGACTTTTTTTGCCTCAAATCCGACGTACTTTAGATTTGAAACATGCTTCAAATCTTTCCGACGGACTCGAGTACGGTCGAAAAATCCGCTCGTCTGTATGCTAGTCCGACGGACAAAAACCCACGCTAGGGCAGCTATTGGCTACTGGCTATCAACTTCCTTATTTTAGTCCGGTGTACGTCATCACGTAAGAATTCGACGGACTTTTGTGTGATCGTGTGTAGGCAAGTCTGTTCGTTAGAAAGTCCGCCGCAAGTCCGTCGAAAGTCCGCCGCAAGTCCGTCGAAAGTCTGTCGGACAGGCTGTCGGACTTTTGTAGACGAAAAGTCCGACCGTGTGTACGCGGCATAAGGCTGGGTTCACACTGGAGAATCGCAGCAGCTCACAGCCCAAATTTTTGTCTGAATTCTGACCTTAAATGAACCAGAAGACGCACAGGATTCCTGTGCAATTCGCACCGGAGCCGCTGCGGAAATGTGTGAACCGGCTCCATAGAGAGCCGGTCACAATCTCCTGCTATGCGAATTGGATGCGGAGAAACCTACATCCAATTTGCAATAGTGTGAACCCAGCCTAAATGTAGCATTGGAGAAGATGTGGAAATAAAAAATTCAGGTGACTATAGCCTTCATAAAATGGTTCACATCCAATATTTCTGACTTACTTGCAAGGGTAAGTATCCACAGGGCGTGCGCTGAGATTACACTGACAGGGATCTGTGTTTAGGTCCTGCAAATATAAAAGTGAGATACAGTATTAGTTCTATAGCGTTAATCCACAGAAATTCAGGACTTCACGAGGGTGAGCCAGTTCTGTAGCCAGCAAGATGTCTATTAACTTATCAAGCTGTCATCCTCTATGCAGGACAGAGGGTCTCAACTGGGCGCTATTGATCTTTTATTAAAAAGAATAAAGCAACCAATTTTATACAAAAGTAAAAAACAAAACCATAGTACAAAACTTCAACAGAAATCCAAGAAATACACATCCATGTTCAGAATATATACAATGTATACATAATCCACTACCAAAATTATTTACATAAAGCAGCAGAGAGGGCCTAAGAGGCACAACCCGTCACCTATGTACGCAGCCAGTTATCAAAAATTAATCCAAAAAATAATAATCTAGGGTGATAAGAGACAGACAGCCACACCCGGGAAAGAGACTCCTGGCAGTCAGGGAGGCTTGAAACCCCTCCACGCATTCAACCAAGCCCCCTGACTCCACTTGTCTCTCTCGAGCACCCGAATCTTCTCCACCTCATGCAAAATGTCATACACCACCACCTGAACAGGAAGGATTTTATGCCGAATGCTGACCTGACACCGTGCATTCCAGGTGAAATAACGGACTACTAGGCTAACTAGAAAAAGTGTATCTAAACAAAAAACCCCACCAGTATTGAATGCTCCGTACACCCACTCAGCATAACCCAGCCTGGAGAGGAAAGGAACACCGAGGGCCCGCACCACCTGTTTGTACACCTCTGTGTTAAAAGGGCAATGAAGCAGAAAATGGTCCATAGTCTCCTCCTCACCTGCACACTCCTCCCGAGGACAGCTACGATCCATCTCACTGCAGAATTTCAAATTGCCCCTAACATAGAGCCTCCCAACCAGGCCAGATCCCTGAATTTAGGGGGTACTCTGTCCAAATTAATAAGTCTTAACCCTGCCCTCAAAACTGGGCCTGGGCAATCCTTTAAGGCCAGTGGGTCATGAAAGACTTCGCTCAAGACTTGACTCATAAGGACTTTCCTCGGAACCGATCTGAGATCTTCAGCTGACAATCGCCACTGCCGTAATAACTTCAGGCACGGAGCGACATAGGCTGGTAGCTGACCACGATGACCCCTGAAATTCTTCACTTGGCCACCTTCTTCCCAAAGTCGTAGAAAAGGCCTAAACCAAGATCTAAATATGCCTGCCCATCCAGGAGGTTCCACTGCAAGCATATTACCAATATTAAACATGAGAAAAAGCAGTGAAAAGAAAAGAACTGGGTTGACCATACCTAAGCCACCCTCCCTCCTGGATAGATAGGTGACATTCCTCTTGATGGGGTTCAGTCTGTTCCCCCACAACATCTGGAAGAACACACTACTGACCCTAGCATAGAGAGACACTGGCAAGATGCAGACAAAGCTGACATACAAGAAGATCGGAATCAGGTAAGTCTTAATCAGATCAACCCTTTCCCTCATAGATAACTTCCATCTCTTCCAGCTGACCACCTTAGTATTGGCAATTTCCAGTATGCCTTCCCAGTTTTTGAGGCCATAATCGCCGGGTCCAAATTCAATGCCTAAAATCTTAATTCTTTCCTGGGGCACTGGAAAGGTGTTCGGGAGATCAAACCCCTCACCTTCCTTTCCCATCCAGAAAACTTCACTCTTTTCCTGATTGATCTTGGAGCCTGATGCTTCAGAATACCGTGATGTCAGAGAGACCACCTCCTCTGCTTCATCCGCCCCAGTGACAATCACCGACACATCGTCTGCATAGGCAACAACCCTCAAAGGCAGCTCACCCGGGAGCCCCACTGGCACCCCACACAACATGCTGCTCTCTAGCCTCCTGATGAAGGGGTCGATTGCAAACACATAGAGCAGGGGACTGAGGGGACAACCCTGGCACACCCCGGAGCCAACCTCAAAGGACTGCCCAACCCAACCATTAACAAGAGGAAAGCTCTCTGCCCCCTTATACAAGACTTTTAACCAATCGACAAAACCACCCGGCAGACCGTACTTACTAAGGAGCAACCACAGGTACTCATGGTTAACACGATCAAAAGCCTTTGCCTGATCCAATGTCAGCAAATACTTTCCCCAGCCTGCAGCCCTGCACCGCTCCAAGGCCTCCCGGACAGCTAAAACTGCTGTGAAGGTGCACCTACCCTGGACCGAACAGTGCTGATGGCGAGAAAGCAGAGATTCTGCTACTGACGATAGGCGCCAGAAAATGATCTTTGCCAATATCTTTCTATCGACATTAAGAAGGCTGATGGGGCGCCAATTCTCAACCATCGAAGGATCTTTACCCTTTGAAAGAAGAATCACAGCTGAGTGCCTCATGGAAGGGGGAAGTACCCCCTCAGCAAGGCAACTGTTAAAAACCTCTACCAAATGTGGGGCCAGAATAGACTTAAAAGCTTTGTAAAACTCAGCCGTCAAGCCATCCGGTCCAGGTGACTTTTTGATGGCAAGCTGTTCAATTGCCCTCATCACCTCTTCAACTGTGGTCTCCTCTGTCAAATTCATCAATGGGACATCTTCATCATTTAGACCTGGAGTAGAGTCCAAAAAGCTTTCTATCTTGTCACGATCAAGCTCTTTCCTCCCAAGAAGGTTAGCATAAAAGGACCTCACGACCTCCAGAATCCCTGACCTGGACTTTGTCAAGGAACCTGTACTGTCCTTAAGGCCAACGACCGTTTTAACAGCTACACCTTGTTTGCAGTTCTGGTAAGAGTTAGGCGAGTGGTACTTCCCATAGTCCCTCTCTAGAACCAAAGAGGCATGCCGGTCATATTGACACTTCCTGAGAAGGAGTTTCACTTCGGAGATTGCCCCAGGATCTCCTCCTCTCGAGACAAGAATATCCAGCTTCCTCCATAAACGTTGGTAGGTCATGTATTTATTAAACTGTTTTCTATTGGCTAGGCCCTTGAAGAATCCAGCGATCCTCTTTTTGGTCAGCTCCCACCACTCAGCCTTGCTGCTACAAAAGTCCAGAATGGTCACCTGTGCCTGAAAGAATTCCTCAAAGGATTGTCTAACATGTTCTTCCTTGAGTAGATTCGAATTCAATCTCCAGATGCCCTTGCCCCTCTGAGGGGCGTCTGAAGCATTCAGGACCACAGATAGCATACAGTGATCAGAGAACTCTACTGCCTGCACCACTGGGGGTGAGAAAGCAGAGGTCTCCTTAAAAAAAACCTATCTATTCTACTCTGACTATTACCTCGATGAAAGGTGAACCCGGTGTCATCCGGGAGGTGCTTAATGTGCACATCCACAAGACCAGCATCCCTAACCATACTATTTAAAAAAACACTATCATATCCCAGCCTGTCCTTGAAGTCCTACCTGTCCTTGGGCCTAGTTACTGTATTAAAGTCACCTCCAAAGACCACTTGCCGGGATGTAAAAAGAAATGGCTTGATCCTTGTAAGAAGGCATTTCCTGTCCCACTTTGTGTGCGGCCCATAGACATTAATTAGGCACAGGTCTTGCCCTCCCACAAGGACGTCTAAGACCATACATCTCCCAATCGCCACCTCAATAACCCGCCGGACAGTTACCATGCCGGTTTTAAACAACACCGCCGTAAGGCTCGGCCGCAAGAGACCAGTAAGATGGACCATACCTCCACTCTCTCTTGGCCATATAAATATCTGCCAAGGAGGTGAGCCTAGTCTCTTGCAAAAATAAAATTTCAGCGTCTAATTGGCTGAACAAAAAGAAGGCCATAGAACGAGCTCTTACTGACTTAATGCTGGCGAAATTTATTGTCACCACTTTTAACGGAGGGGGAACCGCCATTTGGGTTATTGGGTGGATTGCTTCTTAGCTCCCCTCTGCTGCTCATCACCAGAAGCCTCTCTTTTTCTTGAAGCCGCCTCAAACTCCATCTCAGAATCGGAACTTCGCTCCGAAGAAGCTCCAGATGAAGAAATATCCCAATTAGAGGACCTATAACGGTTGGAGACAGGCACTGGAGCCTGTTCCATCCTCACCACCTGCTTCTTCCGCTTCCCAACCTTCCTTCTCTCCTCCAGGTACTGCAGGTCAGCTTCAGAGATGCCCTCATCTCTTACTTTTTTCTGTGAAGTCTTTCCACAAGACTTCTTTACAGAGGAAGAAGCAACCTTTTTAGTACATGTTACCACTCCTGGTGGGTGGGGGGGGGGTGCTCCCTTTGAGTCAGACTTAGGAGGGGTAGACTCCTGGGGGGGAACTGACTCGGGGGGCACAGACTTGGAAGGTTCTGACACAAGAGGAGGGGATACAGTAGGCTGGGGGGACACAGAGACAGATACAGAAGGAATACTTACAGACACAGGAGGGGTGGCCACAGGAACTGGAGAGGGATCCTTAACAGGACCAGGGGAGTCGGTCACCGCAGAGGAGGATGGTACACCAGGGGCCTCACCCTCCATCCTGTCCAGCCTTGACAAGTCATCTAGTACCTCCTTCCCCATATTGTGCCAGGCTTCAGGACATCTGCTATAGGGGTGGCCAAGGCGCAGATCATCTCGGTGCAGTCCTTGGCCATATGACCCTGACCCC
This sequence comes from Lithobates clamitans, assembly GCA_037952925.1. Classification (NCBI taxonomy): domain Eukaryota; kingdom Metazoa; phylum Chordata; class Amphibia; order Anura; family Ranidae; genus Lithobates; species Lithobates clamitans. The sequence goes on along the minus strand of JBBGZY010001643.1, from coordinate 1,802,563 downwards.
GACACACTGAACATATCAAGGCTGAACAGGAGGAGCTCAAATGCCCCTTTTCTCTACAGCGGTGACACAGCTTCGGCTGACCAGGGTAGAAAATAGTCATCCTATCCCTCCCTATAAAAGCTGAGGAGGGCAGGTGACGGACAACATTTCCATCCCTGGCCAACCTGACTGTAACCGGCCAACCCCCAGTCCAGATGTTACGTTCACAGGCGAACGTAACATCAGGTAGGTCAGTGTATGTCAGGTAGGTCAGTGTAGATCAGTGTGTGTCAGGTAGGTCAGTGTAGGTCAGGTAGGTCAGTGTAGGTCAGGTAGATCAGTGTGTGTCAGTGTAGATCAGTGTAGGTCAGTGTGTGTCAGGTAGGTCAGTGTAGATCAGGTAGGTGAGTGTAGATCAGTGTGTGTCAGGTAGGTCAGTGTAGATCAGGTAGGTCAGTGTAGATCAGGTAGGTCAGTGTAGATCAGTGTGTGTCAGGTAGGTCAGTGTAGGTCAGTGTAGGTCAGGTAGGTCAGTGTGTGTCAGGTAGGTCATTGTGTGTCAGGTAGGTCAGGTAGGTCAGTGTAGATCAGTGTGTGTCAAGTAGGTCAGTGTAGGTCAGGTAGGTCATTGTGTGTCTGGTAGGTCAGGTAGGTCAGTGTGTGTCAGGTAGGTTAGTGTATGTCAGTGTATGTCAGGTAGGTTAGTGTGTGTCAGTGTATGTCAGGTAGGTAATTGTGTGTCAGGTAGGTCAGTGTAGGTCAGTGTATGTCAGGTAGGCCAGTGTATGTCAGGTAGGTTAGTGTGTGTCAGGTAGGTCAGTGTATGTCAGTGTATGTCAGGTAGGTTAGTGTAGGTCAGTGTCAAGTAGGTCAGCTCGCGTCAGGTAGGTACTACCCCCCCCCCCCCCACCCTCGGTGCTGGGCTCAGACTTCGGGCTGAAGCCCCTGTTTTTTTTGACACATTTGTCACATAGCAACGCCCCTGGCTGGGCCAGTATTACTCCCACTGATACCAACAATGGGGCACTATTCCTCTACTGATACCAATGATGGGGCTCCTTTCCTCCCACTAATGCCAATGATGGGGGCACTATTCCTTCCCCTGACACCAACAATGGGGCACTATTCCTCCCACTAACATGAACAATGGGACACTATTCCCCTCACTGATACCAATAATGGGGCATCCTCCCCCCCCCCACTGATAGCAATGATGGGGGATTATTCCTTCCACTGACACTAACAATGATCTGCCTGTATTAAACAGAGACCCAGTTATGACAATGTTTAATTAAAAAATAAAACTTATAAGCATACTAAATTTCACCTTTAACCGCTTCACGCCGACCATACGCAAATTTGCGTTTATGGTTTGAAGGAGTTAAACTGGGGTAATGCCTGCAGCTGCATTCATCACCCCGGTACCTTTTTTTTAGAGCGGGCGGTTGGCTCTTTAGTGATAACAACCGATGCGGCTAAACTCCCCCCCCCTCCCGCCGCTCTTCCCAGGCCTCCCGACCCACCAGGAGACCCGAGCCACCACCTGGCGCATCCACCACCTAGGCTGAGAGCTGAACAAAGCCGGATTCGGTTCGGAACGGGACTCCTATGTAAAATCCCAGAAGCGACATCACAACGTCACTTCCAGTTTACTTGCAGCGCTATACAAGCCATTCATATAATGTTTGGGGGTTCTAAGTAATTTTCTAGCCAAAAATACAGATTTTAACTTGTAAGCAACAAATGTCAGAAATAGGCTTATGTGTGAAAGGGTTTTTAAAACAACATTCCTCAGTGTATTCACATATCACATATAACACCATAAGATGTAAAACAGCATATATTAAGTAGGGAGTGGAAGAAATACCCATTGTGTTTTATTTTTGCTGTCTGTGTGAGCTGTCTTTGTACTTTCTAGCCAGGAGACACAGCAGCCAATCAGAAACCAATTCACTGATTTCACTGCAGCAAATTAAAATCTAATTGGTTGTGCTGATGGCACAAAACCTTTTATGTTATCTATGCTCTTTGCATTTTTGAATAATTTAATTTATTCAGTTATGTTACACATGCAAAAAATTCCCGACTCGGAATCAAGCATCATCTGGGTATAAAGACAAATATAATATTTCACATTTAAAATGGGGCCGGTGTGTCAGCCTTCTGCGGCTTGTAATGAAGGGTCTGTACTTTTCACCATTGCTATGTATCTGTCGCCATGGGCAGTTTTATATTGCTCAGAGCCAGGCTGTCAACTAGCTGTATATTAGTGAGCGAACCTTTCACCTTTCCTTTCAGCGGAATATGTGTGTCCTGTTTCACCATGCAGTTGGTAAATAAAAGACAGACATATTTAATGTCACCTTTCCCTCCAGGGCGAGCTACAAATATCAGAAGTACATAGCTGAGCGCCAGCAATCCTACTTCTTCCTGTGCCGCCTGTCCTCTGCAGATTTACTGCTACTTGCTTTCTATTTATACGCAATTGTTTTAGCCTAAAATGAATTAAATTTCAGGTTTACAAAAATAAAAAATAAGTATATCCATAAATATATATGCAGTGCTACCCCCGCGAGGGCCACTTAAAGATACTGTACCCCAATTTTTGCCCTGACCTTGCAAGTCTCCTGACACCCTGGGTTCGGACATTTCCACAGGAGTGAATATAATGCACAGACACCAGACTAGGACACAGTAAATCAATGTGAGTCTTTACTTAAAGCGGAGTTCCACCCACAAAATTAACTTTACATTAAAGTGGGGTTCCACCCAAAAAAACAAACATATCTAAATAATTCTAAAAAAAAAACCAAAAAAACATTTGGATATTTTTTTTTTTTTTACTTACCTCTAAATGCCTGTTGCTAGGTGGTCCCTCGTAGTCTGCCCCTTCGTCTGCCTGGGCTGGTGACATCACTTCCCCCTGGCACAGGAAGGGCTCGGCTCTTCTCCCTCCCTCCTGTCAATCATCTGGGACCCATTGCAGGTCCCAGGTGATTAAGCGGCCAATCACGGCGCTCGGCGCCGCTCGCGCATGCGTAGTGGGTGCCAGGCTGTGAAGCCACAGCCCGGCGCCCACAGTTGAAATGCCGGCGCCGACGAGCGGAGGGGGGGACGAGCAGGGCTTCGATCCCCCGCACCGCTGGACCCAGGGACAGGTGAGTGTCCAATTAAAAGTCAGCAGCTGCAGTATTTGTAGCTGCTGACTTTTAATTTTTTTTTTTTTTAATGGCCCCCCTGGGTGGAACCCCACTTTAATTAACTGGAAAAAAACATCAGAAAAAACATTCAAAATGTTTTTTATTTTTTTTTTTACATAATTGTTCAGGGCTGTTGCTATGGGGTCTCTTGTAATCTGCCCCCTTCCTCTCCACGGCGCCTGACGTCACTTCCCTGTGTTCGCTAGTGCTCCTGGGAGATGTGTGTCATCATTTCCCAGGAGTCACTGGGCAGCGCCGAGGGCTAGAATCCCGATATTTGATAGGCTTATCGTGGTTGCCGTCACAACGGGGCGGGCACTTCCGCCGCCGCGCCCATTGTGATGGCAACCTGAGAAGTTTCCTGCGCTGCTAAATGAGCTTACTGCGTATGCGCGAGAACGGGCGGTGCATGCTGGTTATTCAGCAGCACCGAAACCCGTAAGTTTAGGTTTGTGGGCTTCGCATGCCCACAAGCAAGATGGAGCCGCACAAGACAGGGAAATATGAGGTTAGTTTTGAAAAAATAACAACAAATATAGCGGCGCTATTAGTTACAATAGTGATTGCAGCATTGCATTAAGATCATCTTAACAAATGCCTTTAGAATTTCCTTTTTAATATGTCGGTGGAACTCCACTTTAAGGTTTGGCAGTTAGTAGCATCAACACAAAATAATTTGAACGAAGGTGAGACTATAGTTATACTCTCTATATAAATGAACAAGTAAATTGTTAATATTAGGGATGCACCGATACCTTTTTTTTTTACGAGTTCCGATCCTTTTTTTTTTAGTACTCGCCGATACCAATTAACGATACCTACTGCAATTTTTTTGTTTACACTTCAGCTATCAGCAATGGTGCAAAGCACTGAAAAGGGATTTACAAATTAATTTATTTTTATTTTTTTTTACATTTTGCGCTTTTTTTAATGTGAAGGTGTAAAAATATTAACAAACAAAGCAAACAAAAAAGAAGTTTTAATTATTAATATTTTATAAAATAGAAGTGAACAAAATCAGCTGGAAAATAATCATTAAATGGAGACGGAGAATAAGGAGTTAATAAGGCTAATTAGAGAAAATGAAGGGTTAATAAGGGGTTAAAACAGAGGAACACTTTATTAAAAAAAAAATGTTTTTCTTTTTTTTTTTAACTTGATAGGTTGCTTTAAACTGACTTCATCTGCAGATCAAAGTTCATCCCTTTGATCCGTAAATGAATAAACAGAAAAAGATAACTAAAAAGGAACAATGTTTCTTTTTATCTTTCTGTTTCAGCGGCTGAGCAATATTGTTGATAAACATTGCCCGGCTGCTTTTTTCTTTTCGCCAGCTCCAATTGCCGGGATCTCGTTTACACTTCGGCTGTCAACTGGGGACCCCCACTGACAGCTGAATGAGTCATCAGCAGTTAAGGACGCGGCGGCCCCGCTCCGTAACAACCGATAATTGCCGGCTTTTTGTACATTTCAGCTGTTAGTGGGAGAATCCTGCTGACAGATGAAAGAACTGAGCCTAAAAGTATCAGTTTCAGGTATCGGAGCATTTACACGAGTACCGATACTTGTGCAAATGTTTGTATCGGCACCGATACCAATATCAGTATCAGTATCGGTGCAACCCTAGTTAATAATATAGTCCCTAGCAGAACAAAAGAGCAGCAAGTATTAACCAATCTATGGCTGCAGGTCAGAAAAGGGAAGGAGAATGACCAATCTGGTGTCAGACTACTCCTTTTAGCCTCCTGTCACGTACGTTGTACCTAAATTATATGACCTTGATCTCTAAGGAAGAGTTCTTTGGTGATAGGGTCGGATAAATGCCCAATGTTTCTTTCTCCTGGGGGGGGGGGGATGATAAAGTAGTCCTTTTGATGCAGGTGTCTTGTATCTTCAGCTAGCTCAAATGGATGGGCCACAATGTAATTTGTGAGTATGATATTCCAACAGTACAGTAGTGGTTGTCAGTGTCTCCTTATAAGTCTTTAGTGAGCGAAACAAAGCAATGGTTTCTGCATCCAGCGTCCTTGGGAATAAAGAGGGTGGGCATTTGCCCACTCACCAGTCTAGGTGATACCAAGTTCAAAGGGATGGCGTGGAGATCCTGCAGCAGGCCCCTGCAGGTACTGTTCTCAAGGAACAGTGCTCAACCCCTTGCCTCTCGGCGCCACAGCTCAGCTGGATCTGTGATGCAAGTGATGAGGGCGACCTCCTGACACTGATGATCTATGCGTCCACGTGTGCTTTCCCTTGCTGCCTAGTCCGCAGTACTGGCTCACTCTCCCCAAACGTCCGGTCACTGCATCCAGATGAAGTCTGTGGTCCCAAGAGCCCGACTCCTTCCCAACACAGGCTATTTATTACCTCTCCCAGCATTCTGTCTTCTTCCCCCAGCCGGTTGGAACTTGTAGTCCACAACGATCAGTCTCCAGTGTGAGTATTGGTTCCTTGGACTACATGTCCCAAGATCACCTGCTCTCCTGCAAGTCCCTATTTACCTTTCAGGATGTGACAAACAGAGTCTGTGCTGAACACTAGGAGAAACAGTTTCCCTGTGACAGATGTAGCAAAGTGTCTCCTGACACCAAAGGCAATTTAGCCAGCCCTGGCTACATATGTAGTGACAGCAGGCCAATAAAAAATCTCCAGTTGTATCCAGCATAGGAAGTAGGTCCCAAATTCAGGCTGTTTGCTGAATAGTTTTCTTTTAAGTAGAAGAGCTGAGGTTGTTTGGGCTGACTAATTAGGCAATGAGCCGAGCTTCACTCTGGAACCAGATTCTGTGTATGCCAGACTGGGAATCCCTGAAATACCGATGTAGTGAAAGACAGTTCCTGTTTGGTTGCCTATATGGTAAATTTATATGCATAGAATTTGGCACCTGGGGCAGAAATATATTGTTCCAGGTTTGTTAGTCAAGGATCCTGTATAGTAAGATGCCAAGCGGCAAGCTTTTATTTTCTTGTTGTTTTTCCTTTTTCCTGCACTGTACATAGTGTATCTAGTTGCCGAAACGGCAAATGCCAATCAACAGCAGGCAAATACCACACAAAAGTGGGCAAATGAACAATTGCAATAAAGTTTGCAACAGAGATCTGTCAGCAGTAGCTGAAAAAGCTGTTGCAATAGAGCCTTGAAGACCAACCACAAGCTTTGCAAGTAAGCTGAATATTGACAAAGGTGATTAAAGATCATGACCCTGGGGTGAAAGCGAAAGTTGGCCTAAAGAACAATGGGCTGGACTGGTGGCCCCATTATTTTCTGGAGAATCCCAAAAGGCCTGTGGAAGCAAAGGAATATGTAATGTTGGCACAGAAATATTGGTACAGCTGGGTGTAACCTTGGCTAGTGAAGCTTATTATGGTCACTACTGAATTAAGCCTTCTACAGATAAGTATTACGCTATGGGAGCCTTTCTTTTTATGTTTTTTGAGTACCATTGGCACCAGCTACAGTTCCCGACAGCCTATTAAAGGTCCTGGGGAGACCTAACCATTCCCTAAGCTTGGTGAGATTGCTGATTAGTGGTCACGGCCATCTGGTAAGCAGATTACTTTCTCACCTGGGTGTGGAGTTGGATGTACTTATATGAAGGATCTTTTCACTGATTTTTCCACTGCAAACTACCACTTTTATATGGATGGGTGTTCACTGTTTGAAATATGGACTTTAATTTCAATGGGACTTTGCCTTAATTTTCTTTTCACTTGTTTTTTCTTCAATGGAATTTTTTTTTAGTTTTCACATCACCTGTTTAATTTTACCAGAGCTGCATTTACTTTGTATACCATACCTGTTTAAAGTTTTTGTATTAGACTTTAAATTGCTAGCAGCTGTATATTGTTTATTCACATTTCAATTCAATTTTCACATATTTTCAAGCGCTACGTTGGCCTTAGGGCCTCTTTTTTTCTATACTCTCTGAATATGGTCTTCACGCCAGTTTTCTATCCATTTAGAAGCTACATTTTCTAAGCCTAATGCCCCGTACACACGGTCGGATTTTCCGACGGAAAATGTGTGATAGGACCTTGTTGTCTGAAATTCCGACCGTGTGTAGGCTCCATCACACATTTTCCATCGGATTTTCCGACACACAAAGTTTGAGAGCAGGATATAAAATTTTCCGACAACAAAATCCATTGTTGGAAATTCCGATCGTGTGTACACAAATCCGACGGACAAAGTGCCACGCATGCTCAGAATAAATAAAGAGATGAAAGCTATTGGCCACTGCCCCGTTTATAGTCCAGACGTACGTGTTTTACGTCACCACGTTCAGAATGATCGGATTTTCCGACAACTTTGTGTGACCGTGTGTATGCAAGACAGGTTTGAGCCAACATCCGTCGGACAAAATCCTAGGATTGTGTTGTCGGAATGTCCGAACAAAGTCCGATAGTGTGTACAGGGCATAAGGACTTTAACTTATATTACATATTATAAAATAGGGGGTTGGGTAGCTACATGGCAGATGAGGTTCAATATTCAGTAATGTAAAGTTATACACTTGGGTGCTAAATATACACATGCAAAATATGGGAGGATCAGTGATAGAAAAGGATCTGGGGGTCCTTGTAAATCACAGGCTAAGCAATAGCATGCAATCCCAAGCTGCAGCTTATAAAGCTAGCAAAATACTGTCAAGCATTATAAAGGGCATACATTCTAGGGATAAATCAATAATTCTACTCCTAAAAAACACTGGTTGATCTTGCATATGCTGGAGGACCTCTGCTATGAGGGTTGATTACATAGATTACAGTCGCTCTGAAGAAGAGGCACTTACAAGGGGATATGATTCAAATGTACAAATACATCAAAGTTTTACGGTCAGGGTCAGGCTCAGAGACAAGCAGCTATAGCAATAGAGAGGCACCCACAAACCAGCTGGATAAGTCCACAAGCATCTCACCCTGGCGGATGACACAGACTCACCCAAGGTGCGTAGTCAAAGTACTAATTGGTGTTCACCAGAAATCCTGATGGTGGAGATGGGTTTTGCTGCATGTTATTACCAGGTTGCGGTCCTCAAGATTGCCCCACCAGGAGGTAAGCAAGCCAGGGTCCAGTAGCAGATATAGCATGTAGGGATCAAGCAGAAGCATAGTCGAGGAACAAGCCAAAGGTCAGTAACAACTTAGTGAAGATATGAATGGCAGCAGGAGTGACAAGAGCGAGATATTGACTGGAGACAGCACAATAATCTGGCAAACAGGAAGTGCAAAGGCATGGTTTTAATAGGAAGTTCATGGGAGGAGCAAAGGGTTCAAGGTTCAAGAGGAACAAGACATAACGCATGGCTGTCTAAACAATCATACAGGGAGCTGAAGAGGACACCCGGCCATGATTTGAAGTTAGAAGAAAGAAGGTTTAACCTTAGATTGAGGAAAAAATGTATAACTCCTTCCCCCAAAAGTGGTACTAGCTGAGAGTGTCAACAACTTCATAAGCTTTTAGATGTCTTCCTCAGGAACAGAATATACAGGGCTATGGGAATTGTTAAAGAATTTTAAAAAATCACACACTAATACACACTCATAGGTGGAACCAGATGGACCTGTGTCTTTACTTCAGTTTTATAAACTATGTACCGTATATACTCGAGTATAAGTCGTTCCGAGTATAAGTCGAGGCCCTAATTTACCACAAAAAAATGGGAAAAACTTATTGACCCGAGTATAAGATGAGGGTGAGAAATGCACAGTTACTGTAAGTGGAAAAGAGGGTCAACAATGCCCATTTGCAGCATCACTGTGCCCATTTGCAGCCATAGGTCCCCCGAACTTCAAACTCGGTAGTTAAGGGTTTCTAGATGCCCCCTAGCTGCAGCCAAAATTTGGGGTCTCTGAACCCAAAGGGTCCAAAATGACATTGCTGCAAATGGACACAGTTGCCTGAATTTGGGGCCCTGTATCTTGGGGCCACTTAGTGCTAAGAACCCCAAATTTGGTGTGCAAACACAGTGGAACTAGCACCATAAAATTTCCAAAGCTGGTGTTTCTAGCACCAAGTGGCCCTGAGATACAGGGCCCCAAAATTCAGTTCAGAAAATGTCAAGCACTTTTCTGCAGCAGAGAATGACATTTTCCGAACCGATTTTGGGGCCCCGTATCTCGGGGCCACTTGGTGCTACGAACTTCACCAAGTGGCCCTGAGATACGGGGCCCCAAAGTCGGTTCGGAAAATGAAATTTTTTGCTGCAGAAAAGTGCTTGACTCGAGTATAAGTCGAGGGGGGCACTTTCAGCACAAAAAAATGTGCTGAAAAATTCGACTTATACTCGAGCATATACGGTAACTATATTAGCCAATAGCCATCTGTGGGGAACTGTGTCAAATGTTTTGGAAAGTCCAACAGCCACTCCTTTTTCTAATTGTGTTCTAACCTCCACATAAAAAGAAATCAGATTTGTTTGACAAGTTTGATCTTTTGTGAATCCAGGCTGACTTTCACTTTTAGTATTGTTTTTCAGCAAACAATACAAACTTCTTTACACTGTGGGGTTTTTTTTTATGCAGAACTATGAATAGCTTGTTGGGTAGCTGTGCAGCGCGGTGCAACAGCAGCAAACACACATAATCCTGTATTATCAGAGACTACATATCGCAAAGATTGTAAAACAGTACAGCAAGCCTGGCGGGGAGGCTCACCCGATCGGGAGTCAGGACACTTGGGGCAGTTCAGAGAAGAATCAGCCGTGTGTAGGTCTGAGCTGCGGAAAGGGTCTGTCAAGGGGAGCAGAGTGTGGCCTAGCCAGTCCAACCCAAAGAGGAGCTTGCTACAGAAGCAGATGTAGGCCCTACTCTTTCCCTACTCCTCAGGAACCCGTCCCTACCACTAGTGCTGTCCTTGACAGATGGGTATCCTGTACCGACACTAGCTAAATGCATAAAGTGAGCCAAAACCCAGGGGCAGAGGCTTAAAAGGACTCTGTATGGCCCAACATGGCCGCCAGGGTTACCTAGATCCAGCACATCCAACTGGATAGCTGCTCCAGGGGACAGAGGAAACCATAGAGAAACCCAGTTTCTCCCGACTTCCTTCTCCAGTTGCAATGCTGCTTTGGACAAGTGCCACCTGCAGTGGAGACTGTAGACTGCACCTGCCTACAAGCTGCCTTGTAAGTTTTGATGAGGAAACACTGGGAATTTAGACATACGGGGTTAATTTCAGTGCTGGCTGGGGTGGCCACTAGCTCTGAGGGCAATCAATCTGCACAGCTAAGATGGCTAGAGGACCATCTGTGACTAGAGAGTAGAGACAATGATTCTGAAGTCTCCTCCTGTGTGTCTACCATCATCTCTTCTTGGTATTTTAAACGTCTGTAACATCATTGCTTTTCTGAGTAAATTGGCAGTTATGTCGGGGGGACTTGGAGGCGGGCTCATTGATGCGCCAATATAATATCCATTCTTTAGTCAGAGCTGCATAAGTAAACTACAATTATTCAGTGGGTCATTATGCTGGATCCGATCCCCTCACCCACTGTCACAATTTAAAAACAATGAAGCTGTGTGGGCCCTCCCCCCCTACACACAGCCACGTCATTCATTTCTGGTAATGGATGAACTACAAGTACCGTTTACCCCTGCAGCAGGCGGCTTGTAGTTCTCAATGAACTGCTGAGTGCTCTTGTAGTTCGTTGATCTTCCTGGACTTCAGTAACTGCCTGTACAGGAGGTACGGGTGGACAGCTGTACTGAGAGTCTGCAGGAGCCTGACATTGCACCTGCAATTTGCTGATCACGGGTGCAATGCTCTGTACATTTTTTTTCAACTTGCAAAAAATGTGCACCTATTATTTTTTTAAGTAAACTCAGCCTCGGTTCACACCAGAGGCGGCACGACTTGCAGGTCGTCTCACCGAGGCGACCTGCACACGACTGCCTGGGCGACTTGCAAAACGACTTCTGTATAGAAGTCTATGCAAGTCGCCCCAAGTCGCCCCCAAAGTCGTACAGGAACCTTTTTCTAAGTCGGAGCGACTTGCGTCGCTCCCCTTAGAACGGTTCCATTGTACTGAACGGGACGCTACTTGTCAGGCGACCTAGGTCGCCTGACAAGTCGTCCCAGTGTGAACCGGGGCTTAGCCTTTAAAATGCTTTTACATATCTGCATGGAGTTCAGCTTTAGAGGTCACCTTTGGGATCATGTTGGCACCACGCTTAAAAAAACATGGTACCATTAACCATCCCCAAACCTGACCCCCCTTCCCCCACCCCCCACTTACCTGAATCACGGACTGCATTTCCCTGCAGGCCTCTATTTAGTCTTGAAATTGGCCCAGTTGTGAATGGTTCCATCCACACAACCTCAGCATTCATTCACAAATATCCGTAATTGGATAGACTATAAGCCCCAACTTCCCTCGAGACACAGGGACTTGAAGATATAAATGTGGTCACTTGTAGTCCATTGGCTGTTTCCTCAAGACCCATAAATGAAGGTCTATACCTCAGTACAGATCTAAGTCCGGGGGAAGAGTCTTCAGGAGCCTGAGCATTGCGCCTGTGATCCACTCTGCAGGCTCAATATGAAATGTAATAACTCAACACTTTTTAAAAAATAATTGTGGGTGCATTTATTACATTGCAAAAGGTGAAATTTGCCCTTAATCAAGCCGCCACAGCCTGATTAGACAAGTCTGTGCTCTTCAAGCAGTCTGCAGAGAAACACACTTGCTCTCTATAATCAAAAACTAGAAACCAGTGGCGGCTGGTGGTATGTTTTTTGGGGGGGTGGCAAACAATCCACCCAACAAAACCCCCCCCCGGTCGGTCAGCTCACATGGGCACCCCCCTCCCCACGGTCAATCGGTCACCAGCTACGCACTTACCCCATCTAGATTTCAGGCAGCGATTCCTCCGGGCGGTGTCTCTTCCTCCTGGTGCTTCACGTGGCTTCCCCTGCGTCTCCTCCCTCCTCCTCCTCCTTGGTGGCAAATAGGTTTGCTTCTCCTCTCGGGCAATCGGGTGGCAGGTCTCAGGATCTGCTTTCTGATTGGCTGGGAGGAGAATCAGGAAGACAATAGTGAATATTAATTCGCCATTGTCACACAACTGGGTGCTCCGTTCCCCTAGCCCCGGCCCCTTTTTGAAGCCTATTAGAGCCTCTGGCTCCAATTACGTGCTCAAAAAACCCCCCCAAAAAACCATTGGAATCCATGCGTCCAGCACCCCGCATGTATATTAGAGGGCTGGACGCATGGATTAGAGGGATGGCAGCCCTGCCCCCTGCATTACGGGCCTCCACAACTAGAAACAGTGGTCTCTCTGCAGAAGTCCACCACACCCTATACCAGTGTTTCTCAACTCCAGGCCTCAAGGCACCCCAACAGGTCATGTTTTCAGGCTCTCCATTATTTTGTACAGGTGATTTAATCAGTTTCACTGCCTTAGTAATTACCACAGCCGTTTCATCCGAGGGAAATCCTGAAAATATGACCTGTTCCTTGAGGACTGGAGTTGAGAAACACTGCCCTATACTTTGTCAGAGCTAGAGCTCTCCAATCACACAGGGTATGTGTTGGACCTCTGTAGAGAGTGCTCTGCTTCCACACAGACAGCAAGGGGTTGAGAGAGAGTACAATCTGGTGCAGCTCTGCATAGAAACCAATCAAATTTCAGTTTTTTTTGTCAGCGCTTAATTGAACAAGCTGAAGTTAGAAGCTGATTGGCTACCAAGCTCAGCTGCACCAGATTCTGCACTCCCCAGAATGGACGGTTCAGTTTTAGTAAATCAACTTCCAAGGGTCCTTCTCTACAGAATGCTGACAAGGGACAGGCTTTTCCATTCATGCTGTCACTGTTTTTTAAGGAAAATGAAACATAAGACCTTGCAAAGATTTTCCTATTAAGCACCTGGAATGACCTCAGTTTAGCTTGGCTTTTGGTTCACATAATGTTTCACCCCACCTACAATGGTACATTTTTTGGGTGGATGATAATATACACAGCTTAGGGATTTTGTTGCAGGGTGTGCTGTTTTACAAAGCAGCATGAAGCAATCAGTGTGATATTGCAGAAAGAACCTTTTGGCTCCTTTCACAAGAGGTGGCAAGGAGGCAGTGAAAACAGGCAGTTGGTCTGCATTTTTAGTGCCCCCAATTGCCCACTTACAAGTGAACATGGTGCCCCTTGTATATGTATACATTATGGCAGCCACAATGCTTTGCTACATGCTAAGTTTGATAGACGGCAACATCTGTCAAATTGTCCTAAGCGAATGGGGCTGCACGACAACCATGAGCCAAGTCAGGTATGAACATGGATGCATAAACTTTAGACCTCACATCAGATCCAATACATAAACTTCAGAACTCATATTAGCCCAAAACCCTGTACTTTTAGACATGTAGGATACTGCTGGGTTGAAATTCTGGCATTGCTGGGTCATTTCCGGTATGTTCTGGGGTATGGGCATCACCCCTAATGCATAAACTTCAGAGCTCACATTAGCCCCAAACCCACGCCTTTCAGAATGCAGGATACAGCTGGACCAAAATTCCGGCATTGCTGGGTACTTTCTGGCATGTTCCCAGGAATGCACGTCAACCCTAATGCATAAACTTTAGATCCCATGTCAAGACCCAATGTAAAAACTTTAGACACTAAACTAGCCCTAAACCCCACAGCTTTAGAAATGCAGGTTAACACTGTAGACACATGGGCGGGTTTCTTATCATAACATGCCAAAGTCCTCAAGCATCAGTGGACTTTCAGTTGACATCAAGGAAGTAGGTGGTCCAGGCTTTGTAATTGACAGTCTAGTAAGCCAAAGGTAAGAAGTGCCAGGGCAAACCACATTATGCCGATGCTTGCTGTACAACATGAGCCCGTACTGTAGCTGTTGTTATATTCCAATGTATCTAAAGCCAAAACATTATACATAAAGTAGAGAAGTGTTGAACCCCTACCAGGTTTTATTGCGGTCTGTGCTCCAGCTGGAGAAATGTATCCTCTCTATGTGTCCTGGTGACCAGTGTCGGATTTATAAGGTGTCAAAAGGGGCAACTGCCGTGGGCCCCCTGACAGAAGGGGCCCCCCTTTTATACAAAAACAATATAAAACATTATATAAAATAATAAAAATAAACAATATTCAAATAATATAAAATATATAATAATAAAAAGATTACTTTATTAAATGTTGCTTGCAAAGTAATATTTTGCTGGCCATCATCTGTAATTTTTTTTAATCTGGACTGGTATATTGTGTTGTTTTTAAAACCGAAGTTTGGCAGCTCACGCAAACCACACATAGAGCGTTATGACTGTTTGTCTGTGTGCATGTATGACCTCAGAATGATGTTGTGTCATGCGTTTTAACAACTTCCCGCCCGTAGGGTGTCATATATGACATCCTGCACTTTGAGTGGCGATAACTGAATGATGCCTGCAGCTGTAGGCATCATTCAGATATCTTTTTTTTCAGCAGGCAATTCCCTGCAAAATAAAAGCCATCATAGTGGCTGCTTTTATAGGTGGCGGTAGGGGACATCCTCCTCCACCCGCCACCCTCCGGTGCTTCTCCCAGTACTTCTCCCGGCTCGCATGTGCAATTGGTGAGCCAAAGAAGGAATCCGCTGGCAGTGGTGGTATACCATAGAGCTGACTGCAGACCAGATGGTCCCTGACCATCTCTATGACCCTTGAAAGCCGGAAGCGACTTCATGACGTCACTGCCAGTGCCAGCAGATGTAAACACTGCTATTTTTTTTGCTGGGAAGACTGAGATGGGTTTTTTTTTTAAATCTCAGGCTTTCCAATATAGAGGAGAGATCTGGGGACTTATAGACCCCAGAACTCTCTGTAAAGAGGACCTGTCATGCCCTATTTCTATTACCAGGGATGTTTACAAGTGACAAAAAAAAATGTAAAGGAACCGTGTAAAAATAAAAAAACATAAAATAAAAAAATAAAAATGTAAAGCTCACAAGCAGAAGCGAATGCATACATAGGTCGTGCCCGCATAACATTAGAGCGAGAGCAATAATCCTAGGTCAAGACCCTCTCTGTAACTCTGAACAGGAAACCTGTAAAAACTTTTTAAAAGGCTCGCCTATGGAGTTTTTTAAGTACCGAAGTTTGACGCCAATATGCAAATACCGTGTAACATAACAACTTCCCGCCCGTAGGGTGTCATATATGACGTCCTGCACTTTGAGTGGCGATAACTGAATGATGCCTGCAGCTGTAGGCATCATTCAGATATCTTTTTTTTCAGCAGGCAATTCCCTGCAAAATAAAAGCCATCATAGTGGCTGCTTTTATAGGCGGCGGTAGGGGACATCCTCCTCCTCCCGCCACCCTCCGGTGCTTCTCCCAGTACTTCTCCCGGCTCGCATGTGCAATTGGTGAGCCAAAGAAGGAATCCGCTGGCAGTGGTGGTATACCATAGAGCTGACTGCAGACCAGATGGTCCCTGACCATCTCTATGACCCTTGAAAGCCGGAAGCGACTTCATGACGTCACTGCCAGTGCCAGCAGATGTAAACACTGCTATTTTTTTTGCTGGGAAGACTGAGATGGGGTTTTTTTTTAAATCTCAGGCTTTCCAATATAGAGGAGAGATCTGGGGACTTATAGACCCCAGAACTCTCTGTAAAGAGGACCTGTCATGCCCTATTTCTATTACCAGGGATGTTTACAAGTGACAAAAAAAAATGTAAAGGAACCGTGTAAAAATAAAAAAACATAAAATAAAAAAATAAAAATGTAAAGCTCACAAGCAGAAGCGAATGCATACGTAGGTCGTGCCCGCATAACATTAGAGCGAGAGCAATAATCCTAGGTCAAGACCCTCTCTGTAACTCTGAACAGGAAACCTGTAAAAACTTTTTAAAAGGCTCGCCTATGGAGTTTTTTAAGTACCGAAGTTTGACGCCAATATGCAAATACCGTGTAACATAAAAAATTGCAGTCACCTCCATTTTATTCTCTAGGGTCTCTGCTAAAAATGTATATATATATATATATATATATATATAATGTTTGGGGGTTCTGAGTAATTTTCTAGCAATAAAATGATTATTTTTACATGTAGGAGAGGAATGCCAGAATTGGCCCGGTATGGAGGTGGTTAGAAATGTGTGACTGTCATTGAAAATTTAAACCAACTCTGTGTATGAGGGGGCCCCCGAACCTGAAGTGCCCCGGGCCCTCCAAGGTCTAACGCGGGCCCTACTGGTGACCATTGGGGACATCCCAAACTTTCCAGTTGTAACTGGTACAGGAGAAAATAGGAAATCTTTCAATAGTTTCTGTTACTCACTCCAGCACATACAACATTTGATTAAGGATATTGAGTGCCTGTATGTAATACCTTATCTCTAACCCCTAGTTGTACAGCATTTCTAGGGGTGTTCCGAAATGCATAGGTAAGTGGGATCTTCTCCACCAGATCACCGAATTCAGGAAACTTGTAGCAGCCTGGCAACAGAACTTCTCCAGCCCCGGGCAGGTTCAGAGGCTTTTTACGTCCTTCCCCTTTGAAGCTGTAAGACGCCTGCACAGGGTTAAGCTTTGCATCTTGTAGGAAGTCACGAAGGTCATAAGCGCCGGGATGGGGGGTTTCCTTATAACACAAACAACACATTGTTATAAGCTGTGTGCATACATGCAAAAAAAACAAAAATCAGATCTTTGTCTTCTGATAACAATTTGTATGTCCTAAAGCAGAACTCCAGTTTAGATTTTTTTAAAACTATTTTTGGCAGAGGGGATCCTGACCCTACTTCATTTTTCCTGTTCATTATAGCTCCATAGTCTGCAGGTCTGCATGTAGGGCACCTTTGTATACCCTCGTCTGGCAAAAGCATAGCTCCCAACTGTCCCTGATTTTGAGAGATGTCCCTGATTTGGAGCAATGTCCCTCTGCCCCTCATTTATCCTCATTTGTTCCTTATTTTGGTCTGATCTATATAGATGTAAATAAAATGCACTTTTTATCTATCAAAAAGTGTTTTCCAGCGCTAAACCTTTCATCTGATTTCTAAATTGCTGCATTTATAAATTCCAAAAGCCAATATAAAGGAATAGTAGCGGTAAAAAAGCACTTGTGGGTTTAAGCAATCTTGTTTTTTGGTACAATTCTCCTTTAAGCAGGGTGGGTGTCCTATGCCTGCATACTCTTGCTGATAGGTGTCCCTCATTCCCATCACAAAAAGTTGGGAGGTATGCAAAAGCTTTGTGGGCACTTTCTGGATGCGTGACATTGACCATCAGCTGACATTTTCTGCAGCAGCCAATGCCTTTCTATACTTCTTGATAGAACAGGGTTGGCGTTGTGATGCAGCCACTGCATCCTGTTATCTTTGCTATTGGTGCCAAGAGCACAGAAGCCACACCCACAGCAGCTTGAACCGCACAGATGTTGATGCTGCTCCTTACCCACCGCCATATCACAGGAACTAGAAGAATGGGACTGAAGTGGTCACATGTCTGCTACATTACATTCTTAAAAGACATGATTTAGATAGAAATGTACAAATTTAAAGTGGTTATAAACCTCTGAAATGAAAAATGAATGAAGCATATCTTTCTGTAGTGTGTATTATTATTATTATTATATTATTATACAGGATTTATATAGCGCCGACAGTTTACGCAGCGCTTTACAACCTTAGGGCAGACAGTACAAGTACAATACAATTCAATTCAATACAGGAGGAATCAGAGGGCCCTGCTCGTTAGAGCTTACAATCTAGGAGTGTACAGTCTATTTCAACACCAGACAATCCTGGGAGACAGCCCCACCCCTCTTCTGGACGCAGAAGGTGTTTGGCATCCTCCGTTGTGCTGATGTAGCATCCTCCTGCCAGGCTGCTAGGTTTTCTTTTTGGGGATAGGCAAATCTTGTGTTACTGTCATGTAGCCAGCAGAGCTGTGTGTGTGATTGTTGTAGGCTGCCCTGGGCTCTACACGCTGATGATCTAGATTAGTGTTTCTCAACTCCAGTCCTCAAGGCGCACCAACAGGTCATGTTTTCAGGATTTCCCTCAGATGAAATGGCTGTGGTAATTACTAAGGCAAAGAAACTGATCAAATCACCTGTGCAAAATAGTGGAAATCCTGAAAACATGACCTGTTGGTGCGCCTTGAGGACTGGAGTTGAGAAACACTAATCTAGATGCTTCCCCCTGTTCTCTTTAGGTTTCAAGAGCATAGTGGGTAGGAGAGCTGGATGGGTAACCTGAATATTTATGCAACCGTAGCCAATCCCTGGAGACTGGTGTCCAGATAGCGGTTTGGGAGTGTATAAATAGTCTGGAGACCAGAGACTAAGGTTCTTGTCCAGGAGAAGTTCCCAGCCAGGGAGGTCTACCCGCCTTCCTGGCTGTATTGCTGGAGGCCCACCCTACTAGGATCCTAGCCATTGCTGACAGTGCAGCTGTAAAAATACAGTGCCCTATGGGGGGGATTTCTGCATTGTCCCCCTTTGTGCAGCTGGAGGATTCTGCTGGGTATAATTTAAACCAACTGTCTAGCTTAGGTGTACCATCAAAAAGAAAAAAATGGATTAAACTAGCCCTATTTGTTGATAATGTGACATTTTTAATATATAACTTAAAAAGTTACCAGAATTCAAGATACCAGAATAGTCCAAACAAGTTATAGACTTAAAGAAATAATACAGGTAAGAAAAATGGACTTGTGTATAATTATAGTACATACATGCATGTACACACACACGTGCCCCTATAACCTTACCCTAAGTGAGTGTAACCACCAGGCGTCTCGTTCAGTAAACTGATTTTTCTTCTGTCTGTCCAGATCCTGATCCTGTAGAAAAGAACACAACAAAGAGCTCAACTAAAACCAACCACATCAAATTATGGATCCATTTGTACTCTGCAGCAGTTTAGTATTCTACCGTGAACAATCCAAGGGACATATTGGTGTTCTTCTAAGAAAAGGTGAAGATTGGTATGCATTTTTCATCAAGGACTACCTACAATCTTTGTCTTCAGGATGCCGGGAGCTAATTCTAGTGTAATAATGCAGTCCACTCATTTCTGTAATTCTCACTTTCAGTTCACAACAATCACACCCAGACCCTCAAACAGCTTGAACCTAAACACCTAACAACTGAAACAAATACACATCGGGACAGGATCCAGTGATAGCTTTCCTTTTAGGTCAGGGGTCTCCAAACTTTCTAAACAGTTTACTGTCCTCCAGACTTTAGGGGGGCTGGACTGTGGCCAGCGAGAATATACATTTTTTCTGGCATTAGTGGGAGTAAACAGTGCCCCATCTTTGGTATTAGGGGGAGGAATAGTGCCCCATTGTTGATGTCAGTGACAGGAATTATGCCCCATTTCTGGTGTCAGAGGGCAGAATAGTGTCTCATATCAGTGGGATGAACAGTGCCCCAAGGGCCAGATAAAGGCATGCAAAGGGCCGCATCTGGCCCCCAGGCCGCAGTTTGGAGACCCCTGTTTTAGATGAGCAACTGTATTACATATGAAATTATAATTCCACAATTCAGATCTAGGTCGAAAATTTCATCTGTACAGAAAGTTCAGAAGTTCAGCTGAACTCGCACAATTTCATTCCCGCTGTCAGTGTAAATCCTGGCTAAATCTCAGAATTCTGACTTTTAGGCCTTGTTCACACCATGTGCACAGACATGAGTTTTTCTGCACATAGTCTGCAAGGGCACAACAAAAACAAAAAAAGCAATAGTTCTCTATGTGCCCTGTTCACACCACAACACCGGGATCACGTGTGGATTTTCTGCTCATGAATCTGCAAAATGTATAAAACTCACTGAAACTTGCATGAAAACTGATGTAAAATGTAAACTCATGTCTCTGCAAGTGAAATCTGGATGTCAGTTTCCCTCAGTTTTTCTGCATGTATGGTGTAAATAAATGATTCCTTTGTTTCAGAATTCAGGCTTTAGTCTCATCATTCTGACTTTGAAACTCAGAATTTTGATTTTTAAAAATCTGAATTTTGTTTAATAAAATTTAGGATGGCTCCAGGGCTGTTCCGTACATCTTCTACTTGGCTCCTTTAAAAAAAATAATATATTGCATGGAATTCAGCCTTTGATGCAACTGCTAAACAATCAAATAAAATGTTCTGCAAATAAGATATCATACATGAACATTGCAGTACACATTTCAAATAAGTAAACCAGGGGCGTAACTAGAAATAGCAGGGCCCCATAGCAAAATGTTGTATGGGGCCCCCCTGCAAACAGCCCCCCCCCCCCCCAGAGCTGCCCTAGTGTCAATGCAACGTGAGCTGTGCCACATACAGCGTGACCTGTGCACAATGCAGCGTGACCTGTGCCCCATACAGCGTGACCTGTGCCCAATGCAGCATGACCTGTGCCCCATGCAACGTGACCTGTGCCCCATACAGTGTGACCTGTGCCCCATACAGCGTGACCTCTGCCCCATACAGCCTGGTCTGCCTGTGCCCCATACAGCATGACCTGTGCCCCATACAGTGTGACCTGTGCCCCATACAGCGTGACCTCTGCCCCATACAGCCTGGTCTGCCTGTGCCCCATACAGCATGACCTGTGCCCCATACAGCGTGACCTGTGCCCCATACAACGTGACCTGTGCCCCATACAGCGTGACCTGTGCCCCATACAGCCTGGTCTGCCTGTGCTCCATACAGCCTCACCTATGCAGCGGAAGAGGCAAGCCACCCAGATCAGCAGAGAGCGGGATTGCCCGTTGTAATAGCTTTAATTTGAATTTCCCGTCTTCCCGGGGCTCATAGCCCCACCTCTTGGCCCGACGCCTTTGATGACGTCACATGTCCCGCATTGGAACGGCGTTCTGTCTATCAAAGGCCCGGGCCAAGAGGTGGAGCTATGTGACGTGAGCCCCGGGAACACTGGAAGTTCTAATGAAAGCTCTTACATCGGGCAATTCAGCTCTCTGCTGATACGGACAGCTCGCCTCTTCCTTTCCTCTCTCTTCCCCTGGCTGGGAGACTGTGCTGGTGGTGCTCCTATCCTCACCATCAGATGCAGCATAAAGTAAAGTGTCTCATACAAATACAAATACATGAATCACCAAGTGAGCATAAAGGAAATAAAAAAACTAAAAAAAAAAGAAATTTAATGCAGATACCACATCACAGCATTGGTAAGTTGCAATATAATCCATGTTGTTTTTGGGTTTATTACAGCTTTAACAGACTTCACAGCCTGTCACACTCAAAGCATTCTTTGATTGGATAAAGTTGAGATGGAAAGGAAATCACTGCCCGCTTCTCTGCCTCATCTGCCTCTGCCTCATCCAATCAGAAAATGCTTTGCATTCATTGAAAGAATACAAAATGTTCTCTGAATGGTGCCTGTGCCCAGCGAGCGACCTCCTAGCTGGACCAATGTAACTATCCAAAAATATGCATTCCTGGAATTCAGCTTTAATGGTGAAGCACAGCCTGGCAAAAATATGAATGTTGTATATGTGTCACCTAGGTTTCTCACATACACATGGTAAGGGGTTCTAGTGTTTGTGCCTGGCGTGGAGAAAACAATCTATTTGTTTTCTCAGAATCCTGGACCCCAGAGGCTTGTAAAGCATTGGATGGGATAAAGCCTCAATTTCCACATCTCACCTGGAAGCCAGAACTCCAGCTGTCCACAAGCCTTTATTTAATGTAGGTGAGCTGACCGAGGCTCAGTGCCCTCTTATGGCCCGTACACACGATCTGAAAATCGGACGAAAAATACCGCTTTTGGCGCGATCGTACGATAATCTGATCGTTAGTACAGAGCTTTCAAGAGCCGATCACGACACTTCATCCGATATTATTCGACCGGTGAAGCACAAAAATTTTCCTCGTACGATACCAGATCGTACGATTTTCGTTTAGTCAGTACAGTACAGTACAGTTGTCGTCCGAAAACACAATACAAATACATTACAACACATGACATCACTTCCGATATTTTTTTTTTCTGTCGTACGAGAATTTTCGTGACTTTAGTAACCTATTCAATTTCTACTTGCGACTATTAAGTGAAAAAAGTCGTACGATCTGTCGGATATTCGGATTGTGTGTACGGGCCATAATCTCTATTGTAAGGGCCTGCTGCTGAGTGAAAAGGCTGAGTGCTGACGGAACACTAAAAAGGGTACAAGGGTTGTCTGTTTGTTTTGGGGAACCCATTAGGGGTCACCCTGTTATAGTCAGGAACTAACCAGAGTTTAGCTAGATGCTCAGGTGTGCTTTGTCTTATGATATACTGTAGACTTGCTGTAGAAAGTTCTCCTGCATTTTTGTTATGTTTGTTTATTGCCTTGCCGAATAAAAGTGCAGGAGAAAACCTGCTTGAACCGTTCCTGGCTTGTGTATGGTTTATCGCTGCCAATACTAGTTGCACAGGTCCACCCTTACATAATTTGTATTTTCTTAAGTCAGCATATGCAAAATGGGTGGATTGCTTTATTTTTGTACTCGTACAAAATAATAATCTCATAAAACCGGCTAATTATTATTATTATTCAGGATTTATATAGCGCCAACAGTTTACGCAGTGCTTTACAATATAAAAGGGAGACAATACAGTTATAATACAATACAATACAGGGCCCTGCTCAGAAGAGCTTACAATCTAATAGGGTGGGGCAGGTGGTACAAAAGGTTGTAACTGTGGGGAATGAGCTGGTGGAAGTGGTAGGAGATTAGTTGGAGACGTGATAGGCTTTCCTGAAGAGATGAGTTTTCAGGGATTGCCTGAAGGTAGCAAGAGTAGGGGATTGCCGGATAGGTGGAGGTAGCGAGTTCCAGAGGATGGGAGAGGCTCTGGAGAAATCCTGGAGACGAGCATGGGAGGAGGCTAATGTCTCCAAACCACTGTATTTTGCATTCTGCATTCATGGCAATGGTGAGGCTGCATTCACAGCACTTGTGAGGCTGCAGATGGGCACTGATTAGGCTGCATTGTTGGGCACTGACCCTTTTTTTGCTTCACAGTTCTTTATTTAAAATTTAAGATTTTTTTCCTGAAACTTCCTTTTTAACCACTTCAATACAGGGCACTTAGACACCTTCCTGCCCAGACCAATTTTCAGCTTTCAGCGCTGTCGCAGTTTGAATGACAATTGCGCGGTCATCCAACACTGTACCCAAACTAAATTTTTATCATTTTGTTCCCACAAATAGAGCTTTCTTTTGGTGGTATTTGATCACCTCTGCGGTTTTTATTTTTTGCGAAACAGATAAAAAAAAGAACGAAAATTTTGAAAAAAAATAAAAGTTTTGCTTTTGTTTTTGTTTAAAAATTTTGTAAATAAGTAAGTTTTATCTTTCACTGATGGGCACTGATAAGGCGGCACTGACGGGAACTGATAAGGCGGCAGCGATGAGGTGGCACCAATGAGAGGGCACTGACAGGCACTGATGATGGGCACTGATATGCGGCACTGATGGGCACTGGTAGGCAGCACTGATAGGTGGCACTGATATGCAGCACTGATGGGCATTGATAGGCGGCACTGGGTGGCACTGGTGGGCGCTGTTAGGCGACACTGATGGGCACTGAAAGGCTGCACAGATGGGTTCTTATGGGTGGCACTGATGGGCACTGATAGGCGGCACTGATGGGCACTGATAGGTGGCACTGATGGGCACTGATACGTGGCACTGATGGGCACTGATACGTGGCCCCCAGGGGAGCGCAGCGGTTCAATATCCTGCGGACGTCATATGACGTCCAGTCAGGATATTGAAACCACTTTGCCGCCGTCATTCTGCTATATGGCGGGCGGCAAGTGGTTAAAGTGGAGGTGCGTGTTATAAGCCGATAAATACGGTATATATCCAAATAATGCCCAAGCTCATCTCTTCACCACACACAACCACAAAGGCAGGAGAATTCTTGTTGGGCAGTGTATTAGTGCTCAGAAGAACACACTGAGATAGAATTTTAACGGTTTAAAGAATGTCAGGCAAAATGGTCGGCCCTCACGCATGTTCACTTCATCAAATCTGGCCCTCTTTGAAAAAAGTTTGGACACCCCTGTCTTAATGCAATGAATGCATTAAGATAAAAAAAACTATCTGCCTTTACAACCACTTTAGTTCTGTTTGTTTATTCTCTTGCCGAATAAAAATGCAGGACAAAACCTGCTTGAACTGTTGCTGGGCATTCCTGGCTTGTGCATGGTTTATCGCTGCCAATGCCAGTTGTGCAGGTCCACCCTTACTTAAGTGGTTTGTATTTTCTTAAGACAGCATATGGGTGGATTGTTTTTTTGTACTCTTACAAATTAATAACCTCATATAACCGGCTAATGTCTCCAAATTACCGTATTTTGTATTCTACATTCTACTTTATAATAGCAAACAAAACTAATAGGAAAATGTGTATATCCCTCAAAATGGGGTGATAAACATATTCATCTGTAAATTTATTTAAGAAAATATTACTTTTACCAACTGGGGCAAAGTATTTATTTATTATAAATGTTTATATAGTGCCAAGAATGTATGCAACATTTTACATATTGTACGTTTACATTAGTCCCTGCCCTCAAGGTGCTTACAATCTACATTCACATATTTGGGCCACTTTGTAGACAGGAGGCAATTGACCTACCAACAAGCCTTTGGACTGTAGGAGTAAACCAGAGTACCCGGAGGAAACCCACGTGAGCAAAGGGAGGACATGCAAATGCCATGCAGGTAGTGTCCTGGTTGGGATTTAAACTTAAAGTGTTTGTAAACCCAGTTACACCACTTTTACCTACAGGTAAGCCTATAACAAGCTTACCTGTAGGTACCTTGAATATCTCCTAAACTTGCACAGTTTAGGAGATATTCAGTATATGTGTTGCTCTTGACGTCATCGGCGCATACACACTGAAGAAACACTGCTGGTGCCATTTCTTCAGGAGTCGTGCCGTGGCCGGCGGTTCCCACGTGCGTTTGAGGGGGTGACATAATCGTGGCTTCGGCCAATCACAGCGCCAAAGCTGTACTCGGAGGGCCGACGCCGATCCAGGGTATTGTTCTAAGGTAATTATTCCCCGAGTTTTACAACCTCTTTAAGACCCTAATGCTGCAAGGAACAAGTGCTAACCCCAAAGTTACTGTTTTGTCCTGACATGCTTCTTGATAGCCCATAGCAGCAAGGTATACTCACCTATCTGGCCTTCCTTGCCTCCTCCCCATTCCTGCTGTAAGACAGTGTGGCTTCTTGGTATATGGGAACATATGACTTACCCCATGCGACAGTGCTTTGAGCCAATCATCACTTTGAGTTTGGGGCGCAGTGTCATCGTCCACCTGGGTAATCTTTGACACCGTAACTTACTCAGGATGGACTCCTGCAGCTGGGAGGTGGCAAGAAAGCCCTCAGCAAGGTATTCTCATCTACAGTATCTGGACTCCCTTGCTTTCTCCCTGTACCTGCTGTAACATAGAATTGCTTCTTGGTTTGGGGGTGAGGTACAACCTTCTCCCATGTGACAGTGTTTTGGCCTGAGTGGTAAATCATCATTTAGGATTGGAGGCGCAGTGCCTTCCTCCACCTCGGTAGGCTCCAACACACATAACTCAGGATGGACTTCTGCAACTGGGAGGTGGCAAGGAAGCTTAGGACAGTAATGAATGTATACCTTGCTTGGGGGGCTATCAAGAGGCATTGTCGGTCTTCCCACAATGAGTACAAGCCATACTTAGGCAACTTTCATTGGGTTAGTTTTATGTTTCAAAATTGTTGTTTCACACTTTGGTACTTAGTCACAAGGCCTTATGAATTAAGCGTCATAATGGAAAAACATATCGGGATTTTTGACAGCTGTAAGCTTTTGTGAACACAATAATAAAGTCTCTTGGTACTGCACTCCAATTCGTGCACTCTACCTGTGCTTCTTCCTTGGAGGTAAGTTCACAATTGCTTTAAAGTATTTTTTGCCCCAACATTTTATATTCCTAATATGTGCCTGCTGTACCATGTACTTGTATGAGAAAGTCTCCTGTTCTCTTTGTATTGCTTCATTTGTGTGAAATCCCTGGTGATCCCGCCAGTCCCCTTGCTTTTCTATGAAACACGGACCACGCTAAGCAAGAGAACACACCGTGGTCAGTTCTCTAGCTTTGTTGGGAACTCAGTGTACTCTCCTCAAATGATCAGACTTGTCCTGACATGCCCACGCTACACAGCCATTCACTGGAAAGCTCAGTGTGCTTTTGCTTTTCCGCCCCCAACTCTTATGCAGCTGAGAACAGAGGGAATGTGATCATTTAAAAAAAGGGAAAAAAAGGTATGCTAAATGTTTATTGTATATCTATGCAAAAACATTTTGCCTTTCATTTCTATTTTAAACTGAATGGGTTGTTTTACAAGGTGAGGGTTTACAATAACTTTAATGCCAGATTTCTAACAAGGCAGGGGTGGCATGGCACATGACAGTTAATAAATAGTAGGAAGATCTTTGTAGACATTTGAACAAATGTAGAAAGAAGATTATGTAAAACTGGATTGAAATTGGACTTTTCCTTCAACAGAAGAACATTACTTGAGTTTGTTCCACTACTGAAACAATGTCGGTATTGATTGTCACTGGTTAGGTTATGTTGCATAGAACATTGCTACGTTAGGCTTTTTACTGCTCTGCATTATACACTAACACATCACAATATCACCATTTTGAGCCGACAATGTCAGACTGCCCTCATGCCTTCTAGAATAAACATTCATTATATGGCTTACCTTTTTATTCAACACAGGTCGAATGTTTCTTCTTAATTCCACTGCAGCCATTTCTGCTTCTGTCGGTAACTAAAACAAGTCATTCTAAAACAGCCCAGCTATATGCCGTCATGTGACCCAACTGGATTGTTAAGACAATACCCCCACCAGTGTCCTCAGGGCGCTTTTGACTCTTAACAACAATATGTAATGGATACTTACAGAGGGCTGTGCTAAGTATCTCATAAATGAGGTCAAGATTAGCAGAAGATCAAATGATGTTACAAAATTCCTCTACACTTAAAATTTGAATAAATGTTAGTAGTCCATTACACTCCATTTTGGAGTAGTGTCCTTTAACCCCTATACGACGGTGGAAGCAGGTCCTTTAAGAGGGCCGAGTCACCCAAGGCCATTAGGTGGGGCTCTAGATCATGTGGGACTGTAATTGGTGATAATGTTATTCATTGGTGATGAACATTGTGATAGCATCATTGGGAGTCCATCCTACTGGCTCCTGATCCTTGGTAATTGACTGTGAGCTTATGGTGACAGCTTGATCATAGTTCTGGTGGTGTCAACTGAGCATGCCCCAGGAGAACGCAACAATGCGTGCATGTGTCAAGTAGATGTTAAGATCCACCTACTGTGCTGCCATGTATAGGCTGTCTTATAAGGGGTTAAGTACACTTGTGTGTTTCCAACCACTGATGCCCAACTTGTGGCCCTTTGGGACTTGTTGTGTGGACCTCAAACAGCAGCAGTCATAAGAATGAGCAGGATTACCTGTTTGTAAAGAGGCTGTAATGGTAATGATCTTTAGCAGTAACTCCACTAACTCCACCTTTGTTAAGAAAAAAAACATTCCCCTCGTGGTAATCAATGTACATTACAAGGATTTTAACAAGCTTTGTTGCAGATTCCTACTTTTTGTTATTCTGAAGAAATCCCTGTGTGTTTGTCTATGTCCATGTAGAAAGGAAATCTAATGGGAGTGTTTTCATAATTATCAATCAGCTGCTGCACCTGCAGGGCTCTAATGAGGAAAATTGCAAGGGGTAGCTCACCCAAAATTAAATTTTTGTTGCAGGAGATGCCTTAAATCTGACTTGTTTGCTAGTGCAGACTTCTGGGAAAATCAGTGAGCCAATCACACAAGCTATATTATTTTATTTTTTTTGCTACTTTTTCCCCCTGCGAAAGTGGAGCTACCCTTTAAGTACCACATCCCCAGTCTCTAGCAGTCTCCAGCAACATGGTCTCTAACCATATATTTAGCACATCCACAGTCTTTAAATATCTCCTGAAGGTTATTCACAGCCTCTGACAGTCTTCTATAGCACTGCACATACTCAGTATTATGTGTGGCCCCTTGATAATATCAGGAGCCACAGCTGAAGCCCCTATACCTCGTTAGTTGATCATCACTGTCCAAAACAGTACAAACCGACTCCAGAACAATAATGCAGGCACCTGATGGTCTATACATCCATATGTACAGATGCATGTAACCTTATGCTGACCACACATTAAAGTGGTTGTAAAGTCAGAAGGTTTTTTATCTTAATGCATAGAAAGCCTTATGTATGCAGCAGCCCCCTTAGCCCCTCTAATACTTATCTGAGCCCCATCTAGCTCCAGCGATGTCCATGAGTGTCTCAGTCATCTGAGATTCTCCCTCCTGATTGGCTGAGACACAGCAGCGGTGCCATTGGCTGCCACTGCTGTCAAAGTCAGCTAGCCAATCAGGAGAGAGAGGGGGCAAGGCTGGGTCTGTGCCTGATTGGACACAGGGAGCTGTGACTCGGCTTGGGTGCCCCCATAGCAAGCTGCTTGCTGTGGGGGCACTGAACAGGAGGGAGGAGCCAGGATCACAGAAGAGGTACCTGAGAAAAGGAGAATCCAGGCTGCTCTATGCAAATCCACTGCAACAGAGCAGGTAAGTATAACATGTTTGCTATTTTTATAGAAAAAAAAAGAGACTTTACAAGCACTTTAAGTGACTGTACAATTTTCTTTGGATATACCCACAACTGCATTGTGCAAGGCTGATACAATTTGAATGGATAGTTCAGGTAGATCCTCATATTACCTGGTTTTAGTAAATCTAGAAGAGACTGGGTTGCAGCGTTTAGGTGAGTATTCTATGCACCCTTCTGCATCCATGGGGGCTCAGATTCCTGAGATGCTTTTGGCACTTTCTTATTAAACTAATAGTTTAACTGAGCTGCCCATAGCTTCTTGATTTTGTATCTAAATCCTTGTGACATACTTATTTCTGCCCTTTTGTTATTATCTCACATGCACAGTGCCAGATAGCTAGGTCTGTGCTACTGCAAGTGTGTAGTGGTCACTTTCCATTATATTATTAGGTGAACCTGTTTATTGCCATAGAGTTTACCCTGTCTCTTCAGGTCTGGAATCCCATAGCTAATTTTAGCTCAGGGCTCAATAACAGGCTTAGAACCATTTTAGGCCTTCAAAGGCCACTTCTGGTGGTTAGATGTCTGGTTGTATGACAGATTAGAAACTACTAGGGACTAAGACATAGAGTAGATAGGCTAATTCTGAACTTTTCTTTTTAAAGGCGTTTATTTATAATTTTCACTTTTAAACATAACAAACAAAGGCCAGCCAACATGGCGATGGCAGTAGTAGTGTTGGCTACGCATGGCCCATCAAAATTACAGAGCAGGATAACACATTCTAGGCCATTTTTGGAATAGCATGTCCGTTACCAAAAAATAGTCCAAGTAGTTTGTACGCTAAACCGGGGCCAGCCATAGCAGCCAGAGAGAGGAGAGATAGAGAGAGGAAAAAAAAAGGGGTGGGGGAGAAAAACCCTCCCCCTAAAAGTAAACTAAGACAACTGAACAACTATACACTCAACACTCACTACCCCATACATACATACAAACACACACACACACGCAATGTTCATTCAAATTTTCAAACAGAAGATTTACAGCAGACCCAATAAAGAGACAATTTAGAGGAGACCAAATCCACCACCTGAGAAGCCATATTATTCAGCCACGGCTGCCATACTTTGGTGAATTTTTTAGAGCAGGCTCACCCCTTGTAAATAAGGTTATACAGAACCAGCGCTTGGTTTTTAAACGGCAGACATATGACAGGGTGGGCGAAGATGGATTCTTTCCATGTAGCAGTATAGCGTTTTTTGCATAAAAAAATATGAAACGAAACATAGTACGCTTACATGTAAGTGAAACACAATTATCTATGACCCCAAGTAAACAAACTTCCAGAATTTTGGGAGCTTGTAGACCAAAGTGGGTTGTCACCACGTCAAACAATTCAGACCAGAACTGGGAGTGTCTTGGGCATGACCAAAACATGTGCAGAGCATTAGCTGAGACTTCACACCTAGGACAGGAAGTTTGCTCCATCAATCCCATACAATTCAGTTTAGCAGGAGTATAGTGCAAATGGTGAATACATTTAAAATGTATAAATTTATCTGCCGTGCTAATAACTTGCATGAAGGTTTGGGTGACCTCTTCCCAATCTGCATCTGCAAGGTTAGGAAGGAGTGCCTGCTATTTTGAACAAGAAGAAGTGAAGGGATGAGGACCTGCAGCTTGTAAGGGATTTTTAAATTGTAGTTACCAATTTGTCAGTATAAGGGTCCGCCATAAGATGCTCTAAAGGAGATGTGGTCAAGTCCATACTCACCAGTCCAAATTGTGCTTGCACTGCATGAGGTAATAAGAGGTATTTGAAAAAGAATTGGTTGGATACATCAGCTCGTTCCTTCAGAGCATCAAAGGAGATAAAGGTACCCTCCACATACAGCTGAGATAGATAAATAATCCCTTTAGCTATCCACCAAGACGTATCCGGTGGTTGTACAGTTCCTGGGAGGTAGGGTTGCACCATAATGTTGCATTCGATGCAAGGATATCCTTACCCTCAGAGACAAGCTTCCCTGCCGTGTTCCATGTTAAAAAACAAACATCCATGGGGGAGAATTTCTCACACAATGATGGTATTCTACAGTAAACCTCATCCTTGAGCCTCCTGAAGGTGCCCTGGAGAGCTAATAGCAAGGAGGTAGAAGGGTCAGTAGCATCTGGGTGGAACCAATTATGCACATAGGTCAGCTGGGAGGCTGGAAAATAATTGTAAAAGTTAGGGCAAGCTAAGCCTCCCCTCAAAGTAGAGGCTTGAAGGGAGGCCCTAGCAATCCGTGGACGTGACTGATTCTGAACTTTAGTGCCACTCTATAGTTTCTGCTGATGAAAAATGCGTTCCAGGATGGTTAGGCAACAATTTGAAGATCTCCCCATCACTGCTGAAGTTGTCTTCAAGGACTCTGACACCAAGATGGGCGCTGTATTGTGATCAACCTCAGGGGCCCCTGCAACTGGACTTTGCTGCAACATTAATCTGAAAGTATGTCTGTTAATAACTAGATATACCTAGGTATATGTGCACAATTATGCCAGGACTTGTGATGGCTTTTTCTGATAATACCTGTTTGTACCTTGGATGCATGTAATGTACTATTATTAATCCTTTCTTACATTGAGTTTGTATTATTTCTAAACCGGTGTGCATCTATATACTTATGGTTAATGTTATATGCTGGTTGCAGTAGTTATTTTGCTCCCAATTACTTTGATTAGATTACTGATTAATTTCCAAGGAAGAGACTCTTCACAGAGGCACTGTCCTAGGTGGAGGCGCTGCCAACTTTATAATCAAACCCACTGTTGCACTCAGCAAAGGTTCTGGTTCTTCTTTTTATCTACAGCTTTAGTGCAGTATCCTGTTCTAGAAGGGTCATTTCTCATAACCCCCCCCCCCCCCCCAAATGAAGGCTACAAAGGAAATCTGTTGAGCCCAGATATTCCATTGTGTGACCCCATTCATCCAGCTCTTCCATGTGCATAAAGGGCTTTGAGAAAAATCCTGAGTAAGCCACATGCAGCATTTGTTACTATATGGACTTTTTATGGAAATCAAAAGGAGTAAGATGTATAGTGAAGGTATGGGAAACATGTTTGTAATTCTAAAATTACTATACATGCAATCTGACAGTAAGGGGGAACATTTTACAGATAAATTACATCTTTGTACAAGAAATTGAACACATTCTTTACAGTCTTCACTTTGCCGTCTTCATTTGTAAAAACTCTGCAAGAGAAACAAACAGTAGTCTGTCAATGTGCCAACTATTCAAAGTAGTTCTTTGACTAGCCAATATTAAAGACTAACTCCACTTTTGTTGCAAAATAAAACAATCCCCTTTGGGTGATCACTGAACACCGCAAGGATTTTAACAAACTGCTGCAGATTACAACTTATTTCTCCTCTGAAGATGTCTTTTGGATACTGATTGTCTATGGGGGTGACTTTTTCATTATTGATCAGCTGATGCACTTGCAGGGCTCTAATGAGGAAAGTGGCAGGATCTGCATAACTTTGGAAGTGATTCAACTTTTAGGAGCATCTCCCCAATGAAATTTTTGTTGCAGAGGATGCCTAAAATCTGATTTGTATCTTATTGCAGACTTATGGGTAAATCAGCGAGCCACATATATGGGGCAGTTCTGAACACCTGCTATGTACAGACGGCCTCCAGGTTGCCATATTGCATTGCATTTTACAGAAAATGATGCGCTGTAGGTTTAAAAGGAAGTTTCTAACAACATTAAATTACAATATGGTTTGTGCCACAATCGTATATGGCTGCTATATTTGTTATTTGCTATATTTTTTCCCCACAAAAGTTGAGTTACATTTTAAAGAACCCACCACCAACAGGTAATGTGCCAAATCAGCAACTAACAGCTCCAAAACATTCTGGGCTTCACCTAGCTTGTTGGAGGCTTTAACATTATAGATGACATTTGGCAGCCATAGGGACCTCTGAAATATTAGGAAAAAAAGGGGAAAAATTGACTTTTAAGGTAGCCACTGGTGTCCCAAGTGGAAAGAAATGCTCAACAATACATAAATATAGAAATTTACATTTTGATAAGAAACTGTGAACATCATATAATATGTGCTAACACAACATTCTCTCTCCCATATATAAAGAATAGCCTAAGCAAAATGGCCCACAGTACAAACATGAGTCAAATTCATCTGTATGGTGGTTATCCATAGATGAAGGCCAGATGCAAGGTAATAGTGTTGTCGCGAAATGGATCACTACGCGTTTCGCCAAAGGCCATGCAGACGGCTCTGCTCTTTTCCCTGACAGGGATTGCTGGGATCAGCAGTAGTATGCTTTGGAGCCTTATACAAAAGGCAAATTTTGAACTTTCTGTAATTGCTGTCTCATCATTTGGATGTAAACTGACCAGTCTTTTGAACTATAATTATTGCAACTTTTGATGGGGGACATATAAATACAAAGGCCTTGCCTTGATCAGGCTCCTGATTTTTTGGCTGTCTTCCACTGCACGTCCTTCCTCTTCTCAGTTTGGTTGCTCGCCCCTCTCCCTCCTCCCATTATACGGAACAGATAGTCCATGCTCTCTGTTCTAACCCTCCTTTATATGCAATTTTGTATGTCTTATAAACTAATACATTTTGTAATACTCTTTTATATATGCCTTCTACCTCTCTATCTGGCTTCAACCCTCGCCCATAAAATCCCTGGGGCACCCTCTCTCTTTGTTCTCTCATTTGATATGGGATGCGGCTTGGGTTCCAGGCCCCAATCTAATAGGTAGTCTTCAACAAATTTTTTCCTGTGCCAATTAGGCACCCCTGAAGAAGCCTTCGGCGAAACGCGTAGTGATCCAATTGGTGACAACACTATTACCTCGCATGTGGCCCTCATCTATGGATAACCACCATACAGATACATTCTGTATCTCATGTGTGTACTGTGGGCCATTTTGCTTAGGCTATTCTTTATGAACCACTTGCACTATTCATTAGCATATATGGGAGAGAGAATATTGTGTTAGTACATATTATATGATGTTTCTTATCAATTAGAATGCTTTCTAATAAAATGTGAATTTCTAGATTTATATATTGTTTCTTTCAACTTGGGACACCATTGGCTACCTTAACGGTCCAGTGCACGGGCGCCCTATTCCCCCTATTCATGCGTTTGGCACCATAATCTACATGCATGGTGCCGGACGCATGGATTCCAATGTGCCTGTGATCTGACCGACCGGGGAGGGGAGAGGGGGGTGCCGGTTGGACTGTTTGCCACTCCCCCCAAAAAATATACAACCAGCCGCCACTGTGTGGTAGTACACCTGTGGCCAGGGTAGGGACATGGCAGCATTTACATATTCCCAAAAAGTAATTTGTGAGCTTTAAAAAACAAGTCCCAGTCTCACCGCGCAACCCCAGTCTTGGTAAAGAGCCAATGATGCTGCCTATCAATGCCCATCATTGCTGCATATTAGTGCCTCCTCATCAGTGCCCTTCAGTGCAATCTCATCAGTGCCCATCAGTGCAGCCTCTTACCATATTCCCTCTTCTCCCCTCCTTTACAGTGCAGCTTTATCAGCGCACATCAGTGAAGGAGAAAAATTACTTATTTACAAAACATTTTGACTGAAACTAAATAAAGTTTTATTTTTATTTATTTTTTGGTCTTTTTTCGTTTTTTTTTAGCAAAAAAATAAAAAACCCAGTGGTGATTAAATACCACCAAAAAAAGCCCCATTTATGTGAAAAAAAAGATAAATATTTCATTTGGGTACAGCGTTGCATGACCGCGTAATTGTCATTCAAAGTGTGACAACCCTGAAAATTGACCTAAAAAACGCCATCTATGTACCCTTTTCCTAATTGATATACAGCTGTCATATGACCCAGATCTTTCCCAGCCTGTCTGTCTGCAGGGACACAAAAGCAAGAAGAGCTACTAGTCCTCTGCTGCTGGTCACAAAAAAAAAAAACAGCCTTTGGAATACACAGTAAAAAGAGATAAATAATATCATTAAACTGTTTTAAATTATCATACAAATACATATTTAAAATCAAATCTTTATTATTTTTTGGCAACAACATTGTGTGGGTGGATTTCTGCCAGACAGGCTGTGTCAATTAGCAAAACCCACTTGGGTTCAGAGTACAAAGACTGATCAAAAAGCAACCTACCTTCGGAATTTTCTGTACTATCTTCATCAATATCTGCTTCCCTGATCATTTCATCAGCCTCTTCATCTGTTGCTTTAACAGCAAGGGTTTCCATAACAAGATTGAGCTCATTAGCACTAAAGTAGCCATCACCATCCTAGAAACAGAAAACAGTAAAAGGGGTTGTAAACCCTTGTTTTTTTTTTTGTTTTTAAAACAAACATCTCATACTTACCTCTACTGTGCAGTTCATTTTGCACAGAGTGGCCCCAATCCTCCTCTTCTGGGGTCCCTCAGCAGCGCTGGTGGCTCCTTCCCGCATTGAGTGTCCATGTTGGAGAAGCTCTCTCCTTGGTGGAGACCCATGCGGGCGCATTCCCGAGTCCTGCATCTGTGTCCATTCACGCAGAATGCAGGACTCGGCCCCGCCCCCCGGCGCTGCGTTATTAGATTTGATTGACAGCAGCGGGAGCCAATGGCTGCGCTGCTATCAATCTATCCAATCAGGACATGAGACACCAGGTAGAGCTGGTGTGCTCGTTCCCGGCCGGAGAAGGATCAGGGTCAGGTAAGTATAGGGGGGGCTGAAGCACCACAGAAGGTTTTTCACCTTAATGCATAGAAGGCACTAAGGTGAAAAACCATGAGGGTTTACAACCCCTTTAAAGATTATAGAAAACTTTACGAAGTGAATTACATAGAAGTCTGCCTTGTGTATCAATACACCCATGGAAATCAGTTTGTATGTCATGTCTTCACTAGATTCTCTGTACATCGGAGAAAGGCTGTTGTGGGCAAATGTGTTCCCTCATAAAGACAGCGATCAGTGACTTATAATGGAACAGCGATAGTGGAAACTGGCTAACTGCCACTGACATCACCAGTGACACTAATACAGTGATCAGTGCTAATACTATATACCAGCCTTTCTCAACCTTTTCAACACAGAGGAACCATTGAAATAACTTTCTAGGTTAAAGGAACCCCTGCTAAAAATGACTATATCTTCAACTTATGACCTATTATGCAGCGTACACACGAGTGGACATTTCGACTGGACTGGATCCGACGGACCGAGTCCGGCGGACAATCCGATCGTGTGTGGGCTTCATCGGACCTTCAGCGGACTTCAAATCTTCAAATCTTTACGTCGTAACTCCGCCGGACCCAGAAATCCGCTTGTCTGTATGCTAGCCCGACGGACAAAAACCGACGCTAGGGCAGCTATTGGCTACTGCCTATCAACTTCCTTATTTTAGTCCCGTCATACGCCATCACTTACGAATCCGTCGGACTTTGGTGTGACCGTGTGTAGGCAAGTCCGTTCGTTAAAAAGTCCATCGGAAGTCCGCCGGAAAGGCTGTCGGACCAGTCCGGTCGAAAAGTTTGCCCGTGTGTACGCGGCATTAGTGTAATGATCAAGAGGAAGAATGCTGCCCACACTTGTGGTCATTGCAAAGAATTCCCCGCTTACAGATAGCTAAAAAGAGCAGTGGTGTCAGTGGGAACTTATCTGAGAGGCAGAAATTGGTAATTGCTCAAGGAACCCCTAGCAACCTCTGCAGGAACCCTGGTTGAGAAACCCTGCTATATACTGTCACTGTCCTAAAGACACTGACTGGGAAGGGGTTAACATCCTGGGCAATCAAGGGGTTAAATGTGTGCCTAACAATGTGTAATGTGTGCTGATTTTTACAAAAGATCTCTTTGTTTCTTATCCCTGCTTTGTATCTTATCCCATGAATCATTAGCCAGGATCTGCTGTCAGACTACTGCTGTGTACAATCACAGCAGGTGTCGGCGGAGGGGGCGCCGGAAACAGGCAATACATTGTGGGCGGCCGGTCCACAAGTGGTTAAGGTCATGTAACAAACTGAAGTTCATTAAATGGGAGATTCCCCTAAAGCACCATGTGTCCCACAACGCCAACATATCCAGCCTAAGTCTTTCCTGCAAGACTGGACCTTGACCATCCACTTTGCAAGGTTCCTTTAATCAATGAGGGCACCCATCACTGTACAGAACCAATAGAAAAGCTCTTTAAGTATAGCACAATTTGGCTGTCAATATTCCCTATCTACTGATTGTTCCAACAAGCTTTTCACTGAAGGAAGCGTTTGTTCATGTATTGTTACATACCCAATGTACCAAAACAAGTGGTTGTAAACCTCAGACATGAAATACGAACAAAGCATATCTCTCTATAGTGTGTATTTGCCTCGATCCAGAGCAAGTGTCATTTCTGTCTGCTGCCTTGTTCCTCTGCTATCTGCATGAGTCACTTCTGACAAGGCTGCTTGGCTTCTCCAAAGTAGACTGACTAAATAAAACCTGAACTGACCACTTAGCTCTACATCTGTAGAGTGTAAACCTCCTTATTATCAGAAATTAACTCTTCAAAACTGCCATACTGTTAGGCTTAAGTTCACCTGCTGGTGGCACTATCCTGTTCTGGGCTGTTTGTTGCAGCTTCAGTGTCCACCAGCAGGTGTCTCCCAGGAGCCAGCAGGCTGTGGTAATCAGGCAAATTAGTGTTCACCCGCCGGGGGGCTACTTAAGGCTGCTCCTCCCTTCCCCTGGCGCGTCACGATTCTGATTCCTTCCTTGCTACCAGTTTGTTCCTGATTGCCAGATCCAACCTGCACTCCCTTGCCTTGCTCTTGCCCCCCTCTGCCTTGCTCTTGCCCCCCACTGCCTAGCTCCTGCTTTAGTTCCCAGCCTTGATCTCCTCTACCCTGCATCCCCTGTACCCTTAGCAGTAGATTGTATATATTTGTATTTCATTGGTAGTTGGGTTTATTAGTTATTCTGATTCTTCTGAATTGGGGTTTGGTTCTTGTTTGTCCTTGGGGTTGTTCATGCTTGTTGATAATCAAGGGAAGGGAATTTGGCACTGCTTACAACAGATATTTAAATTACATGTGTACTACCACCTGTGATACTAAATAAAATTAATAATTTCTCTTATATATATAAAATATCAGTGAATATATTGTTCCTATTTAAAACAAGTATCATAAATTTAAACAACCAAATACAGTGTGAAAAAAATATATATGTAAAAAAAATGTAATAAATGAAGTCAATATTGAGTCCAATTCTATGATATAAAACTATCCGCAATAAAAGTCCTTATTCCCAATAGTGACTTGT
Source organism: Lithobates clamitans (assembly GCA_037952925.1). Classification (NCBI taxonomy): domain Eukaryota; kingdom Metazoa; phylum Chordata; class Amphibia; order Anura; family Ranidae; genus Lithobates; species Lithobates clamitans. The sequence continues at coordinate 1,764,471 of JBBGZY010001643.1, read as the reverse complement.
GCAAATTCCAAGTGATAATTATTTATCACAATTTCCGTGCAGAAAATGAATGAAGTGACTTTTTCGTGCTCCCCCTTAGGGAGCACTCACCAGAAACCCTACCCCTGCAGGGGTAAAGAGAATGTAGTCAGATATGCCTCCGATCCTGATGTCCCAATAATCAGTATAACCTCCTGACTGACAATAGATGCATAGGTTCTAGTGGATACCCAGGCAACGCCATGGAGCAGGAGGTCATACTGATTATACATGCTCCGGCGTCATTGTATCACTTTACGCTCTTGAAGCCGGAAACTATAAGAAGCACGAGTACAAGCATGATTTTATGGCAAACATGAATGAAGAGCACCTGTCACTTGTTTTATAATTCCAGCCTGAGCTTGTTTGGATGGGTTTCTCCTATGGGTCACAGGAGTGCAATTCGTTTTGCACTCCTGTGGCCCATTTTCAGCAGAGAGCAGTCTGAAGTCTGCTCTCTGCTGACGTCACCAATATTAGTCCAGGCACCACGTCATCCCGACTCTGGGAGTCTGGATCCGCCAGGTGCCTGGACTGATGGCTGTTTCAGCCTCTCAGCGAGCCGCTGAGACAGCCACTTCCTGCCCCTCCACAGCTCAGCGCTCCAGTGAGCGTGGAGGAGCAGAGCCGGAGAGCTGCTGATTGACAGTCAGTAGCTCTCTGCTCAGGGAGCCAAGAGAACCGAGCCATCGGTGATGTTCGGTGGCTCAGTTCTCAGTGAATAGGCGCCAGGGGACTGATGCTGCATCCACCTAGGTAAAAAAAAAAAAATCCCATACTTCTCTTTTAAGGACTATTTGTGTATTTTCCAAGGATTTGTTTTGAACATTAAGGCTGAGTTCACACTATTTTCGCAGGTGTCCCTGTTCACCATTTTAGGTCTGATTTGGATACAGGAAAAAACCACATCCAATTCGCAAAAGGTGTGAACCCAGCCTAAAGCTTTGTTTGAGGAATCCATCTCTCCTGATCCCTCCGTGGCACTTCTAAATTCAAAACCGGCTAACCTCACACAATCTCACTTTAAACTCCTTCTACAAATCACAACAGCTATGAAACAGACCACCGCCAAAGCTTGGAAATCATTGACGCTAATATTAGCTGAAACCAAGCACAGAGTTAACCAAGCTATGATCCATGCCAAAATAGAAGCTATCACTCATGACAAAATCTGTAAATTCGAGAACACCTGGCGTCTTTGGGTTAAACATTATTTACTCCCCCAATTTTGATGAATCCTTATTGCTACCTGGTAACATACAATTATACTTTTACACTTCGTATATGTGTGTCTGGTGCTTGAAGATGCATTCTACCCCCAGGAAATATGCCTACTCCTATTCTTATTCTTATTTATATTCTTATTGTTATTCTTATTATGTTCTTATTTTTCTTACCCTTGGCTTTCTCCATACTTTACTCTCCCATTTCCCAAATTTTTTTCCCTTTATTTTTTCCTCTTGATCCAGGTAGCAACAATTGTACCTATACTTTCTATATTTGTAACATTATAATTTAGAGCTCTAATACGCTTCATATACTAGATAGATCTCCCAATACATTTATTATGTTTATGCTGTGTGATTTTCGAAGATCGATAACCTCTTGTTTAATATTAATTTGTCTTCTTTATTAAATTGGATTTTGATCTTTCCCAAACACTTTTAAGAAAGAATTCTCTTAATCAATATGCCTATTTTTGAACTATAGAATATATATCATCTTATATTGTGTCTTGGAGCTATCTTCACAATTGTACTTTATGATGTTACTTCTTTATTGTTGCATCTGTACCTGATTGTATAAATTGTTAAAATCTAATAAAACATATTCGACAAGAACATTGTAGATTGACCAATTGATACACAGGAGCACCAGTCACTTTACCTATAATTATTGTTCACTATTGTTGCACAGTTTTTTGATCATGTTATGATGTGGATAGGAATTCGATGAACTCTTTACATACCATACTTATTCATTCATTTTATTTTCACTTTAAAAACAGAAGAATTTTTTATATAAGCCCCAGGAACAGTTTATTAAGGTCCATTTATCTCTATTCTGAGTCAGGGAACAATAACTTGCTTGCTTAGCAGCGATTGGACAGCACACAATAAAGAGCACTAGTCACTTTATTTCAACCTAATTTTTACATGTTTGCATAGGTTCATGTACCCTGTCCCTGAGGTTATATAAACCTTTGTTGGCTTAGAACACCTGACACGTATACACTTTATTCCCTAATAGAGCTTACATATTCATCTTTATACCAGACACAGCGCCACATAACTATAGACCGGTAGTTTAACTTCTATGGTTGGGAAGATACTGGAGAGTTGAATAAAAGACCACATAGATGAGTTCTTGCTAGAAAAAAAATATTTTAAGCAACAGACAGCATGGATTCATGAATGACAGAAATTGTAAAACAAATCTGATTTCTTTTTATGAGGAGGCAAATAAAACCTTGGACAGGGGGGAGACTGTGGATGTGAAGTACTTGGATTTTGAAAAAGTGTTTGACACAGTTCCCCACACACGGCTCATGTTTAAGGTAAAGACTACAGGCTTGGAAAAATCAGTTTGTAAATGGATAAAAAAATGGCTAAAAGACAGAATTCAGGAAGTAGTAATGATTATTACTCTAAATGGTCTAAGGTTATCAGTGGTGTACCCCAAGGTTTAGTGTTGGGACCCTTACTTTTTAATATGTTTATAAATTATATAGGGTCTGGGATTAGAAGTACAATTTCAGTCTTTGCAGATGACACTAAGCTATGAGTTGGAATAACGTCCTTACAGGATGTCTCCAACTTACAAGATGACCTCAATGCACTGTTTAAATTCGCTCAGACTATGTGGCAAATGAGGTTTAATGTTGATAAATGTAAAGTTATGCACTTGGGGGCTAAGAATATGCATGCATCATACATACTAGGGGGAGTACAACTGGGGTAATCCATAATGGACAAGGATCTGGGGGTTTTGGTAGATCATAAGCTTAAAGCAGTCGTCCACCCACTGATGAAAAAATTAAAAGCCAGCAGCTGCACATACTGCAGCTGCTGACTTTTAATAATCGGACACTTACCTGTCCTGGAGTCCAGCGATGTCGGTACCACAGCTGATGTTTCCATCAGCTGTCGGGTGCATGCCGCCTCCATTGCGAGTAAGGGAACCCGGCAGTGTAGCCTTTCGGCTTCACGCCGGGAACCCTACTGCACATGCATGAGGCTCCGCTCCTCTCTCCTACTGGCCTGGCAACAGGGGGAGGAGAAAGGAGGAGGAGGGAGCACCAGCCGTGGCGGGCTGAGGCTTTCGGAAGTGGGGAAAGCATACCTGTGAAAGACGGGTATGCTGTCCCCCCTCCCCCCCCCAAAGGTGCCAAATGTGGCACTGGAGGGAGGGAGGAGTACAATGAGCAGAAGTTCCACTTTTGGGTGGAACTCCGCTTTGATAAAAGCATGCAAAACCAAGTTGCGGTTACCAAAGTGAGCAAAGTCCTTATTTGTATTAAAGAGGAAGTGAAGGGCCATTTTATTTTCGCATACTAACACATTATGTTAAACTTAACTGCAAACAACGTCGTCACTCCTGAAGGCCGCATCCATCTTCGCCCGTCTTCCGTCTGGGTCTGTGGACCCTGGCTGTGTGATTGGCTGGGGCCTTGTGACATCACTCCCAGGCATGAGCGCGGGAGTTGCTGGTCACAGCACAGGGTTCTGGAGAAATGGCAGGTCTGGAGTTGATTCTAAGTGTGGTATCTGCATTTGGAATCTATTGCTGTGAACCTACATCATGCTTTCCAAGGAAATGTCCATGCAAGTGAAACAGGCCATTGTAAGGCTTCAAAAACTAAACAAATCCATCAGAGAGATAGCAGCAACTTTAGGAATGGCAAACTCAACAGTTTGGCACATTCTGAGAAAAGAAGAACGCACTGGTGAGCTCAGCAAAATAAAAAGGCCTGGACGTCCACGGAAGACAACAGTGGTGGATGATCGCAGGATCCTCTCTATGGTAAAGAAAACCCCATTCACAACATCCAGACAAAGGAAGGACACTCTCCAGGAGATGGGTGTCTCATTGTCAAAGTCTACAATTAAGAGAAGACTTCACGAGAGCAAATACAGAGGGTTCACCACAAGGTGCAAACCATTCATAAGCCTGAAGAATAGAAAAACCAATTAGACTTTGCCAAAAAAACATCTAAAAAAGCCAGACCAGTTCTGTAAAAGCATTCTTTGGACGGATGAAACTAAGATTAATCTGTACCCGATGAACGGAAGGAAAAATTATGGAGGAGGCGTGGAGCAGCTCATGATCCAAAGCACACAACGTCATCTGTAAAACATGGTGGAGGCAGTGTGATGGCATGGGCATGCACAGCTTCCAGTGGCACTGGGCCATTGGTGTTTATTGATGATGTGACAGAAGACAGAAGCAGCCAGATGAATTCTGCAATGTTTAGAGATATACTGTCAGCCCAGGTTCAGCCAAATGCAGCAAAGTTGATTGGACGGCACATCACAGTACAGATGGACAATGATGCAAAACATACTGCAAAAGCAACCCAGGAGCTTTTGCAGGAAAAGAAGTGAAATATTCTGCAATGGCCGAGTCAGTCACCTGATCTAAACCCAATTGAGCATGCATTTCACTTGCTGAAGGCAAAACTAAAGGCAGAAAGACCCACAAACAAAGAACAACTGAAGATGGCTGAAGTTAGAGCCTGGCAAAGCATTAGAAAGGAGGAAACCCAGTCTGGTAATGTCCATGGGTTCCAGACTTCAGGCAGTCATTGCCAGTAAAGGATTCTCAACAAAATATAAAAAAATAACATTTTATTTATGATTATATTAATTTGTCCAATTACATTTGAGCCCCTGAAAATGAGGAGACTGTGTATAAAAATGGTTGCAGTTCCTAAAATTTGTACTTGATATTTATATTTAACCCCTTGAATTAAAGCTGAAAGTCTGCACTTCAAACCAATTTGGATTGTTTCATTTTAATTTTATTCTGGTGGTATACAGAGCCAAAAGTATGAAAATTGTGCCTGTGTCCAAATATATATGGACCTAACTGTATAATTTTTTTGCTTACAAACAATTTTTATTATTGTAAAAGGTCATAGTTTAGTACAAATGTGTAAAAGAAACATAGGTACATCCAAATATATCAAGTATGTACTTCATATGAGGTGAATGGTACATATAAAAAGAACATAGCAATACAACATAAGAACAATAATGGTGAGATCTAAGTATGGATTTTTCCCATCAGGTTATATAATTTAAAACACAATTTTATTCTATAATGATATTATTCTTGGGCTATATAAGGTGATATTTAAGGAAATGGTATGTCCCAAGAGGATCATTTAAAAAAAAAAAATGTGCATGGTGCCAAAGAGTGTATGGTGGATACGCTCTGAAAGTTTTATTTGTTCCATTCTACTCAATACCTGGGGCCAATGGACTGTTGATGAATGGCAATTAAAAGCTATCATTCAGTGGATTGAGTTAAACAGTGTGTGTATTAGTCTAATATGCTGTGTGGGTACATTAGGTATAGGTACAAACAATAAACACATTTTAGGGGTGAGGAGAATTTTTTTGCCTATAATATGTTCAATTTTAGCAGGTGCCTGTAGCCATATTAGTTTCAAAATTGTTCATTGCAAAAGGTGTATAAGATGATACCTTGATCTGGGCATCCCCTGAAGCATATGGGAGAAACCGATGGATAAAATGAATTTATTTTATACGGGGTTAGGTACCATCTGGTATCATTTTCCCCTATACAAATCATTAGTAAGACCTTATCTGGAATAGGCAGTTCAGTTTTGGGCACCAGTTCTCAAAAAGGATATCGGGGAACTGGAGAAAGCGCAGAGAAGGGCAACCAAACTGATAAGAGGCATGGAGGAGATCAGCTATGAGGAAAGATTAGAGGAACTGAATTTATTCTCTCTTGAGAAGAGGAGATTAAGGGGGATATGATCGACATTTATGAATACATAAGGGGTTCAAATACTTGGTGTTGAATTATTCACTTTAGGGGCATCACAGAGGACAAGGGGGCACTCTTTATGTCTAGAGGAAAGGAGATTTCATCTCCAAATACGGAAAGGTTTCTTCACAGTAAGAGCTGTGAAAATGTGGAATAGACTCCCTCCATAGGTGGTTCTGGCCAGCTCAGTAGATTGCTGGCCTGGATTCTTTCCTAAATGTACATATTATAACTGGGTACTAACATTTATAGGTAAAGTTGATCCCGAGAATATCGGATTGCCTCTCGGGGGATCAGGAAGGAATTTTTTTTTCCCTGCTGTAAGCAAATTGGATCATTCTTTGCTGGGGTTTTCACCTTCCTCTAGATCAACTGTGGGTATAAGATTGTGTATATGGGATTGTATGATTTAAAAAAAAAAAAAAATTTTATTGGTTGAACCAGATGGACATTGTGTCTTTTTTTAACCTGACTAACTATGTAACTATGTATGACATCATTTGCCTAGGCAGAAAACCAGGAAGTAACTAAAGAAATGTAAAAAAAGAAAATGTTTAAAACAATTGTAGCGCTGGTATTTTTAATACAGACGCTATAGGTAAAAATTTAGTTGTCTGAAGCTGTAGTTTAGCTCAGACTGCAATTATTGTAAATTCTGGTTCTGTTTTAACTTGGCTGGTTGTGTGGTTTTCCCCTTGGCCTAGGGATGGCGCCCTATTATTTCAGCCAAGGTTGGAAATTGCAACAAGCTGGGTGTATTGAGTGCCTCCTTGCCTGGAAACAGTCAGTGGGTGTGGTCTGCCTGCTGTGCATTCTGGGAGAGGGTACTTAAGGACCAGACCCCGTGACAGGAGGGAGTTCCGACCTGATGGCCCTCCTGGCCTAAGGTGTGTCGCTGCCCTCAAATTGTCTCGGGACTGGCTGGCCCGAGAAGCGTCGTTACTGAAGGTAGGCCCAAAAGTCTTGGGGCCTACCGATCCAGGAATGGTCCTGTGCTGCCTTACCTGCGAGAAGAAGCCGAGCGACTGTAGGATCCAGGGGAGGACTTTTCAGGAGAGGACTGCGCAATAAGGCCGGTGCCTCTAGAAGAGCCTGGAGACTCAGTTGGAGGATGCATCCAGGGTCACCTACCACACAGTACCGTAGGTTCGGAAGAAGGGAACAGGTACTATGTGATCAAGCCTTTGATATTGCAACAAGTCGCTAATTACCCAATCCTGTGGCAGAGTATTGTGTAACAGTTACACCAAATCTTAAAGTCTGTGGCAGAGACTATGACTCTGCTAGTTCAGTGAGAGAGGCCTGCTAGTTCAGTGAGAGAGGCCTGTCCGGTGGTTGCTGAATCCAGTTGTGGATCTGTTGCCCTCTGGATCAAAGAGTGTGTTCCTGATCTGCAACTTCAAGGTACCTAAATTCCCCCTAAACCTTCCATCTTTCTATTGCATGTGTCTTACTTAAATAAAGCATAGAAGAAAGAGACTGTGTGTCAGAGCTGAAATTACTAAAAAAAAGTCTTTAATGGGACCCCTATGACGGATATGGTGAAACAGTAAAGGAACGGTAAGCCCAATCAAATACCAGCAGCTCTTTCGGGGGTAAGTGCTACACAAGTAAATATGATATACTTTCCAATCTATTTACTAGTGATAGCAGCAGGAGGATTAAAAATAATCAATGTTTATTGGGAGAGTGAAGTTCAACATAAATTGCAGCTGCCTGTAGCTTCTAGAGTGTGTATCTAAATCCTTGTGACAATCTAATCTCTGTCCTATTGTTGTTATCTCACATGCACAGTGCCAGATAGCTAGGTCTGTGCTACTGTATGTATGTAAGGATCACCCTGTAAGCAGGTTGAAATACTGGTTAGTGAGGCAGCTGCTGCCCAAGGCCTGTTGCCCACACATTCCACTGCTCTGTTTTTCTCCCCATGCTGATAATAAAAGGGGAGAGGGCTCTGTCCAGTCAGACAGTCTGTAAAGACACAGACAAGACACAACATGTAATCTCCAGCCACATCACAGAGCTGCTGCAGCTGCAGCCATCAGAGAGCCTTGCTTGCTTCTAGGAACCTTCCACATGTAAAGGGGTTGCTGGGACCTGCAGTCCTCCCTGAAGAAAACCAGTTCTGGAGATCTGCCACTGTGGACTCTGCTGTATATGGACTCTTGCCTGTGCAGGTACGCTGGGGCAGCCACAAGCCTGAGTTAGGGATTAGTTTAGGAAAAAGACTGTGCACTTTGTTTTGGAACTGTTATGCTGAAAGTTTCCAGTAAAGCTTTTGAAACTTTGTCCTAACCTGGTCTGAAGTTACTTAAAGGGGTGCATGGTGGTAATGGCATATGGGAGAACAGGGCCTGTAATGCACACACACCGGGTGAAGTGGTGACATGCCATTGCTAGGGGCAACAAGTACAAGAGAAGGATGATATGACAGCCAGACAGGGGGAGACGGTACTTGCAGGGGTGATGGGTCTCATATATAGTGATGGGATCGATTCATAGTCTACCTCCTATGTAGTCGATGCCCCAGGAACTGGGACTGCATCCATATGGCAGAGACCCTAGGAACCAAGCTGTATTGTACGGAAGAGAAAAGAGTTAATTATGCGTGTGCATGGGGTTCACGTTGGTGCCTAGCTGGACCCCCTTCTGTCACTGGGAGATAGATGGCAGAGTCAAGCTGCACTGATGGAATGGGACACTGCTCTGAGGTGTCTTCAAAATGTCGCATTCTGAGCAGGTGTATGTATTGTGGGCCTGGGAGACACATGATGTCACATGAACGCGCTCCCGCCTGGTCCTAGGCATTAGCGAGCACGTATATGAGACCCCAGGGTACGAGATCCCAAAGGAAGGAGAAGAGTTAGAGAAGAGTTAGAGGGAGTGGAAAAGCCTTACGTGCACCGGGCGAGTCGGTCCCGTCCAGAACCCTGCAATCTATTAGTAAATTAAATTGTTTATTACAATAGAGATTACAGTTGTGCTCATACGTTTACATACCCTGGCAGAATTTATAATTTCTTGGCCATTTTTCAGAGAATATGATTGATAACACAAAACAATTTCTTTCACTCATGGTTAGTGCTTGGCTGAAGCCAGTTATTATCAGTCAACTGTTTTTTACTCTTTTTAAATCATAATCACAACAGAAACTGAGCAAAAGTTTACACACCCCGGTCCTTAATACCGTGTATTGCCCCCTTTAACATCAATGACAGCTTGAAGTCTCTTGTGGTATTTGTGGATGAGACTCTTTATCTTCTCAGATGGGTAACTGCCCATACCTCTTGGCAAAAAGCCTCCAGTTCCTGTAAATTCCTGGGCTGTCTTGCATGAACTGCACGTTTGAGATCTCCCCAGAGTGGCTCAATGATATTGAGGTCAGAAGACTGAGATAGCCACTCCTGAACCTTCATTTTATTCTGCTGTAGCCAATGACAGGTCGAATTGGCCTTGTGTTTTGGATCATTGTCATATTGGAATGTCCAAGTACGTCCCATGTGCAGCTTCCTGGCTGATGAATGCAAATGTTCCTCCAGTATTTTTTGATATCATACTGCATTCATCTTGCTATCAATTTTGACCAAATTTCCTGTGCCTTTGTAGCTCACACATCCCCAAAACATCAGCAATCCACCTCCATGTTTCACAGTAGGAATGGTGTACATTTCATCATAGGCCTTGTTGAATCCTCTCCAAATGAAGCATTTATGGTTGTGGCCAAAAAGCTCAATTTTGGTCTCATCACTCCAAATTACTTTGTGCCACAAGGTTTGAGGCTTGTCTCTGTGCTGTTTGGGTAATGTGCGCAGGATACTTTGTGGCATTTGTGTAGTAACCCACTTTTGCCACAGCTCGCTACGCACACACTGCAGGTTGGTGTCTCCCTGATGTGTCCCTCATTCTTAAGTTCAAAAGTTGGGAGGTATGCGGTTAGTGAGACTAGGTTAATTAATGAATCGGCGTCCGATATACTATAGAGCCCAGAGGTGGTTCAACTGCGATTTTAGACCAAATTTTAAGAGGACTTTTTTTAATGAGTTATGGATTTCGAGCACTTTTTTCACTTGTTTTATTAAGGATTTATTGTATTTATATTATTAGCACGTGAGCACGTTTTGAAAAGAGTATTAATTCAATGGATTAATATTTGTACTGATTATATAATTTATTGCACAATAAGGATATTTGGTATAATGTACAGCGCGGCACATTGTTTTGATTTATGTAATATTGAGCACAAATATATGAGATTGTGATCAGTGCCAGCAGCTGAAATTCCTGCATAGATACCTATAAGGATTATTTAGGTGATATACTCTGGAAGCTCGCAAGGCATTTTTTCCATATTTAGAAATAACTAGATATACCCGGGTATATGTGCACAATTCTACCAGGACTCTAGATGGGCCCTTTGCTGATAATATCTGTTTGCGCCTTGGATGTATGTACTATTAGTAATCTTTTTTTTTATAAAGAGTTTGTACAATTTCTAGACTTGTGTGCATCTATATTCTTATGGTTAATGTTATATGCTGGTTGTAATGTTATATGGTTTGCTCCCAATTACTTTGATTAGATTACTGATGAATTTCTTAGGAAGGGAATTTCCCCTCTTCAAAGAGGTCTTGACCTGGGTGGAGCACTGCCAACTTTTTTTTTATCAAACCCACTCTTCCTCTGAAGGTTCTGGTTCTTCTCTTTATCTACAGCAGTACAGGTGCTAAATATTTTGGGCGGTGTCAAACTAACGGCAGCCAACACCCCCCCCACCCCAGAGGAAACGTATGGCAAGATGGCGGTCGCCGCAAGCACCCCTTGCACGGGCGGTGGACGGGAAGGCAGCGCAAGCATCCACCCACCCACCCACAACCACCCGCCAGCACCCAAATTGAATTCTAGAATTACCATATATGCAATCAGTAAGGGACATTTATTAGGTTACAAGCAAAGAAAGGCAAATAAACATCTTTGTACAAGAAATTTAAAACATTCTGCACAGTCTTCACTTTGCCGTCATCATTTGTACAAACTCTGCAAGAAAAACAAAAAACAGTAGTGAGTGGCTAGCCAATGTTAAAGATTAATTCCAATTTGTGGAGAAATAAAACAATCCCCTCTGGGTGTCCAGTGAACATCACAAGGATTTGAAAAAGATCTGTTGCATATTCCTACCTGCTTCTCCTCTGAAAGAATAGCTGTTTGTTCTTCTATGCTTTTGGATACTGATTCTCTTTGGGAGAGACTTTTTCAATATTGATCAGCTGATGTACTTGCAGGGCTCTAATGAGGAAAGTTGCAGGGTCTGCATAACTTTGGAAGTGATTCCACTTTTAGGAGTATCTCCCCAATGAGATTTTTGTTGCAAATGACGCCTAAAATCTGACATGTATCTTACTGCAGACTTTTGGGTAAATTAGTGAGCCACAAAAGTGGAGTTACCCCTTAAAGAACCCACCACCAACAGGTAACGTGCCAACAGCTATCCATAGTGGTTCTTTCACTAGCCAATATTAAAGAGCCCACCACCAGCAGCTAGATTATCCAATTGGATTATCCTATAACAGTATCCTTTCAAGCTTGTGTAACTCCAAAAACATTCTAAGCTTCACCCAGTTCTATTGGAGGCATTTAGATTAAAGATGTATTTATTAAATATAAATTTGGCAGCTTGGTTAGGGATCTCTGAAATCTTATTGAGGGCATTTAGGCTGGCGACAAGTTTTTTTTTGTTTAGCAATTACACCAGAATTAATGCTTCTAAGGAAAAGTTTCTATTCAAACATAGGCGTGCATATGGGGTGTGTCGGCTATACCTGGGCACAGCCTAATCACCCCGTGCAGCGAAGATTCCCCCTGCTACTGACACCATCCACTGCACTACTAACACCAATCTCTGCTCTACTGACACCATCCATGTTTTAATACATTTTAATATATATAGGAGTGTGTGTAAGGACCTGACAGTGATTCAGGGCAACTAAACTTTGCTTTTGAACAAGGCCTCGCCGACTTCTAGCTGCAGCCAATGTGGAGCAAATCATCCTCACCATTACAGCAACACATCCAAACTCTTCTCATCAACTAATGTAAATGATAATTTGCAGTAAAGAGGTCTTTAACCCAAAATCAGCATTATATTGCAGCTTACCACTTTTCAGATGTGGTATGTTCGTTTTCATGTTCTTTTTTCTTTTTTTCATGTAGGTTTTTCATTAGAGCAATCATTTCTGCAGATGCAATGGTTAAGAGTGTTGAGATAAACCATTTAACACTGACACATAGCTCCCAACTGTCCCTGATTTCGAGGGACTGTCCCTGATTTGGAGCAATGTCCCACTGTCCCTCTTTCCTCCTCATTTGTCCCTCATTTTGGTCTGATCTATAAAGCTGTATATAAAATGCACTTTTTATCTATCAAAAAGTGTTTTCCAGCGCTAAACCTTTCATCTGATTTCTAAATTGCTGCATTTGTAAATTCCAAAAGCCAATATAAAGGAATAGTAGTGGTAAAAAAAGCACTTGTGGGTTTAACAAATATTGTTTTTTTTTTGTACAATTCTCCTTTAAGGGGGCATGGCCAGGGGTGTGTCCTATGCCTGCATACTTTTGCTGATAGGTGTCCCTCATTCCCATCTCAAAACGTATGCTGACAGGGGTGCTTACAATGATCAGCTTTTTTTTATTTATGTAAAACCTTTATCCCAAAAGAAAACATTGTTACTGTAACTGCCTAAAAAAGTGTGAGCTGGAGTTTGGCTTCAGTTTGTTTGTGCATCTAAATCTGTAAGTGCATCTAACACTCCCTTCCCCCATTATTAATAATGTTGCTGTCCAAGGGTGTCTGTTGCTCCCTCATCCAGAGAGTAGGCACCCTAATACAGACGATGTATTACTGGCTGGATCATCAAGTGAAAACAGAGAGGGGGAAAAGACTAAAAAAAAAAAAAGAAAACAAATGCACTTACCACATCTAAAGATTGCATTTAATTGATTTTGGGTTTAATATCTGTGGTAGTGCACCTGTGGCCAGGGTAGGGACATTCCAGCATTTACATATTCCCAAAAAGTGATTCATGAGCTTTAAAAAAAACCAAGTCCCCACTAACCTTTGTAGCTGTGGACATTGTGGAACAAACAATTGTCAATCTCAAAGCAAAAGTAGTAAGTTGTGTTGCATCCCCAGCAGCTTAGCATGACCTGCTAACCCCTCCCCCTACCTACCCTTCTGTGCTGTATCAACATGCTGCAAAGTCACTACAGGGGTAAGAAGACTGAGCTTAGTAGCCAATCACTGCTGGAGGGGGGGGGGGGGGGGGGTCAGAGCGTGCTTAGACAATGTAAACTTTGAGACTTTACTCCAGAATATATGTAGCCACATGTGCTCTACGTGTCAAAAGCTACAGAGCTTGAATGGAGGGAAGGGGACCACACCATAGCATACCTCCCAACTTTCTGAGATGGGAATGAGGGACACCTATTAGCAAAAGTATGCAGGCACAGGACACACCCCTTGCCACACCCCCTTAAAGGAGAATTGTACAAACAAAAATTAAGATTGGTTAAACCCACAAGTGTTTTTTTACCACTACTATTCCTATATATTGGCTTTTGGAATCTACAAATCCAGCAATTTAGAAATCAGATGAAAGGTTTAGCACTGGGAAACACTTTTTTTGATAGATAAAAAAGTGCATTTTATATACATCTATATAGATCAGACCAAAATGAGGGACAAATGAGGAGGAAAGAGGGACAGAGGGACATTGCTCCAAATCAGGGACAGTCCCTTGAAATCAGGGACAGTTGGGAGGTATGTCATAGTACATCGGTATTTATGTTCTATCCTGCAGTAGTGATCGGTGAGAACTGCCTGGATTCTATAGTCAGCACTAAATCCCACATAGAAAAGTAACAGAGTCAATATGACTTCTACATTTAGCTAGAGAGGCAATTAAAGTGATACTAAACACACACAGTTTCATTTATATTGTTCCTTCTATCTCTGTATGTGGATGATAGCGCTGTAATTATTTAAATAAAAACAAACAAACATCTAAGTACCTTTTCTCCTAATTGATATACGTCTGTCACATGACCCATATCTCTCCCAGCCTGTCTGCAGGGAAAAATAAGCAGGAGGAGCTTCTAGTCCTCTGCTGCTGGTCACATGTTCAAAATAAAAAAAAAACAGCTTTCAGAATTCAGAGTAAAAAATAAATAAATAATATCAATAAAGTGTTTTAATTGGGCTGTCATTTCCCACTGTGTATACGCCCACATGTGTGACTCTATAGTCACATGGGCTGCTCAGATGTGATATGCTCAGCATAGAAACTCACTGAAAACTGAGCATGTGCAGAGCTGCCTCCACAGCTGCAAAATCTCTAGCTGAATTTAGGACATGGACAGGAGGGGGAGCTATAGAGCAGCAGGATCAACCAGGTTTTTTGCAAAATAGAGAAAATGAATCTCATACTGACTGTGTGAGTATGGACAGCATGTAACACACCATTTATTGATAGCTTTTTATGATGTGGGTTTAGTGACACTTCAGTCGAGCAATTAGACTGCTGTGTACAGATGTAGCTAAACTATACAGCCATAACATGCTTCTCTGTCCAGCTGCAAGCTGGACAGGGAACTGGAGCCAGAACTGCCAGTCCTAGAAACAAACTGTCCAGGGACCATCAGAGGCACGAATGCATGGTTGCATGTGAAATACAGAAGAGCAGACCATTGACTTGTACAGGGTATAAATCTGGCTGTGCTCACACAAAGTGTGCATGGGAATAGTTTCCCTGCCAACAAGAGGCCCAATAAGCAAAAGACCGATCAAAAAGCAGCCTACCTTCGTAATTTACTTTACCATCTTCATTAAAACCTTCTTCACTGAAAAATTCAGCAAGCTCTTCTTTTACCTCTTCATCTGTGACTTTATAACCAAGGGTTACCATAATAAGACGAAGCTCAAAAGCACTAATGTAGCCATCGCCATCCTAGAAACAGAAAACAGTTAAAGATTGTAGAGGACTTTACAAAGTGAATTACATAGAAGTCTTCCTTGTGTATCAATACACCCATGGAAAGGAGTTTGTATGTCACGTCTTCAGTAGATTCTCTGTACATCGGCTGAAGAATGGTTGTTATTAGGGTTGCACCGATACCGATACTAGTATTGGTATCAGTGGCGATACCGAGTATTTGCCCAAGTACTTGTACTCGGGCAAATGCTCCGATGCTTTATCCGATACCTGGACAGTCAGGGAGTGATCGGTGGGGGGAGTTACAAGCACCGATCCCCCCCCCCTGTAAATATTTCAATAAAATAGCTGACAGCCGCTTCTCTTCCTCTTCCTCTCCCCTCCGCGGCTTCCAGCTGCTTTATTGAAATCTATACAGGGGGGGATCGGTGCTTGTAACTCCCCCCACCGCCGCACCGATCACCCCCTGACTGTCCCCTGTATACTCTTCCAGTCCCCCTCTGTGTCCTCCTCCAGGCTCATCCCCCCCCCCCCCCTGTATTCCGCTCCGGTCCCCCCTCCGTGTATTCCACTCCAGTCCCCCCCTCCATGTATTCCGCTCCAGTCCCCCCCTCTGTGTATTCCGCTCCGGTCCCCCCTCTGTGTATTCCGCTCCGTTCCCCCCTCTGTGTATTCCGCTCCGGTCCCCCCTCCGTGTATTCCGCTCCGGTCCCCCCTCCGTGTATTCCACTCCGGTCCCCCCTCCGTGTATTCCACTCCGTTCCCCCCTCTGTGTATTCCGCTCCGTTCCCCCCTCTGTGTATTCTGTTTTGATCCCCCCTCCGTGTATTCAGCTCTGGTCCCCCCTCCGTGTATTCCGCTCCGGTCCCCCCTTCGTGTATTCCGCTCCGGTCCCCCCTCCGTGTATTCCACTCCGTTCCCCCCTCTGTGTATTCCGCTCCGTTCCCCCCTCTGTGTATTCTGTTTCGATCCCCCCTCCGTGTATTCAGCTCCGGTCCCCCTCTGTGTATTCCGCTCCAGTCCCCTCTCCGTGTATTCCGTTTCGATCCCCCCTCCATGTATTCAGCTCTGGTCCCCCCTCCGTGTATTCCGCTCCGGTCCCCCCTCCGTGTATTCCGCTCAGGTCCCCCCTCCGTGTATTCCGCTCCGGTACCCCCTCCGTGTATTCCACTCTGTTCCCCCCTCCATGTATTCCGCTCTGGTCCCCCCTCCGTGTATTCCGCTCCTGTCCCCCCTCCGTGTATTCCACTCTGTTCCCCCCTCCATGTATTCCGCTCTGGTCCCCCCTCCGTGTATTCCGCTCCGGTCCCCCCTCCGTGTATTCCGCTCTGGTCCCCCCTCCGTGTATTCCGCTCTTGTCCCCCCTCCGTGTATTCCGCTCTGGTCCCCCCTCTGTGTATTGCGCTCCGGTCCCCCCTCCGTGTATTCCGCCTTTGTCTCCTCTCCATTCATCTCCAGTGCAGCTGAGGCTGATGAGAAAGGGACTGGGGAATCTGTGTCCCCGGTCCCCCTCTGTGTATTCCGCTCCAGTCCCCTCTCCGCGTATTCCGTTTCGATCCCCCCTCCATGTATTCAGCTCTGGTCCCCCCTCCGTGTATTCCGCTCCGGTCCCCCCTCCGTGTATTCCGCTCCGGTCCCCCCTCCGTGTATTCCGCTCCGGTACCCCCTCCGTGTATTCCACTCTGTTCCCCCCTCCTTGTATTCCGCTCTGGTCCCCCCTCCGTGTATTCCGCTCCTGTCCCCCCTCCGTGTATTCCGCTCCGGTCCCCCCTCCGTGTATTCCGCTCTGGTCCCCCCTCCGTGTATTCCGCTCCTGTCCCCCCTCCATGTATTCCGCTCCGGTCCCCCCTCCGTGTATTCCGCTCTGGTCCCCCCTCCGTGTATTCCGCTCTGGTCCCCCCTCCGTGTATTCCACTCTGGTCCCCCCTCCGTGTATTCCGCTCTGGTCCCCCCTCCGTGTATTCCGCTCCGGTCCCCCCTCCGTGTATTCCGCCTTTGTCTCCTCTCCATTCATCTCCAGTGCAGCTGAGGCTGATGAGAAAGGGACTGGGGAATCTGTGTCCCCGGTCCCCCTCTGTGTATTCCGCTCCAGTCCCCTCTCCGTGTATTCCGTTTCGATCCCCCCTCCATGTATTCAGCTCTGGTCCCCCCTCCGTGTATTCCGCTCCGGTCCCCCCTCCGTGTATTCCGCTCCGGTCCCCCCTCCGTGTATTCCGCTCCGGTCCCCCCTCCGTGTATTCCACTCTGTTCCCCCCTCCTTGTATTCCGCTCTGGTCCCCCCTCCGTGTATTCCGCTCCTGTCCCCCCTCCGTGTATTCCGCTCCGGTCCCCCCTCTGTGTATTCCGCTCTGGTCCCCCCTCCGTGTATTCCGCTCCTGTCCCCCCTCCGTGTATTCCGCTCCGGTCCCCCCTCCGTGTATTCCGCTCTGGTCCCCCCTCCGTGTATTCCGCTCTGGTCCCCCCTCCGTGTATTCCACTCTGGTCCCCCCTCTGTGTATTCCGCTCTGGTCCCCCCTCCGTGTATTCCGCTCCGGTCCCCCCTCCGTGTATTCCGCTCCGGTCCCCCCTCTGTGTGTTCCGCTCTGGTCCCCCCTCCGTGTATTCCGCTCCGGTCCCCCCTCCGTGTATTCCGCTTCGGTCCCCCCCTCCGTGTATTCCGCCTTTGTCTCCTCTCCATTCATCTCCAGTGCAGCTGAGGCTGATGAGAAAGGGACTGGGGAATCTGTGTCTTCAGTCCCTTTCTGTGTCTCAAAAGGGAAATGTCAGGGGTCTGTTAAGACCTCTGATATCTCACCAAAGACCCCCCACAGGGCTGATAAAAAAATAAAAAAAAAATAAAGAATTGTAATAAATAAATATTTAAAAGGTTAAATTGTAACAATAATTAAAAAATAAAATAAAAAACACACTGACACCATCCTCTCCCTCCCCCCCCGCCCTCAAAACAAAAGCATTGTAAAAAAAAATAACAAAAAAAAAAAAATTGTAAAAAATTGTAAAAAATAAAATTGTAAAAAAATAAAAAACTACTGACACAGTCCACGCGTCATCAGTGCTGCATATTAGTGCCACTGTCACGTGACATTAAAAAAGATTATCGGTAATCGGTATCTGCAAGTACTTGAAAAAAGGTACTCGGTCTTAAAAAAAGTGGTATCGGTGCAACCCTAGTTGTTATGGGCAAATTTGTGCTCAGAATCACTGCAGGAAGTTTGGTCTTTAGAAGTGTTTGAATAACAACTCTTTGTCTCAATATCGGAACAGAGATACTACAGGCAGATTTCCTGCTGTAATCCCACAAGCAAATTCAACAAAAAAGAGAAAATACCCCTAAGTGGACTTTAAAGGCATAAATATCTACACACCAAAATAAGGTATTGAAAAAAAAGCAAATTCAAATACTAGATGAACTTGAGAACCCTGCAAGGAGAGTTTAAAGTATACAAAATAAGGAGCTGAGATCATGAACCACAGTCATCAGTAATAGTGTGCTTAAAGTGGTTGTAAACTCTCCCCGACAACTTTGTCCCATGTAAATCAGCATAAAAAACCCTAATGAACACTGCTTGTAGATAGATATCTCCTTACTTGCTTAGTGTTGCAGTAATCCTTTTTGTTCTTTCGAATGACTTCACTGAACATGCCCAGATCTCCCCTGATTTACGGCACACTCTGTGTACTTGTCTGTCTATTATCAGATCTTCCTACCACACAACACTGACATCCCACAAGACTGCATAATCACTCAGAACTTCCTACTACACCCCTATGTGACCATGTGACATCACACGGAGTGTAAACTTGGACAATGGACAGCATTACTGCAGCCTTATCAGCTGAAGCTGATAAGACTGACACAGGTAAACAATAGATAATAGGCACAAGTAAATACTATGAAATACTATGAGCAGTGAAGCAGGGTTGCCATAGAAACGTTGGATTGAGAAGGAAGCTTGGTTAACAGTACAGGAAGTGCTCAACGTAAGGGTGGAAATACAGTACTTAAGATGGCGGTGCCTTAACCCTTGGAAACAAGTTTTTTAAAGTTTCTTTAAACAGTAAGTAACATGCGATTTGCGCTGGATTACAGTGGCTATAGTTTGATAATTACTTATTATAATGGACTAAATGAAAAGCAGCATCAGAGTGGGAGAGTTTACTTCCTCTTTAAATGGTGCACTGAAATGAAAATTCTCGACTAAAACTTGAGGGTGGAGACCTCAAGTTCTCCCATATAGAGGAGTGTATTGCTCCCATGGGTCAGAGAAGCAGGATCTCCAAGTCTATGGATAGTGTAGGACCCACTAATCATGGGGTACTTTGTCGCAGTAAGTGGGCTTAAGCACCATATAGCAATATGGTGTGACCAAATCCCCATATTTTTTGATAAAGTTTTTTTTTGCGCTATGAACAAGAAAAAAAGTGTCAATTTTGAAAAAAAAAACCACATTATTTTGTACTGTTTGCTATAATAAATATCCCCATTTTCTTTTTTTAAAAAGCTAATTTTTTTCCTCAGTTTAGACCGATATGTATTCTTCTATGTATTTTTGGTAATAAATCGCAATAAGCATATATTGATTGGTTTGCGCAAAAGTTATAGCATCTACAAAATAGGGGAAAGATTTATGGCATTTTTATTATTATTTTTTTTTTTTTTACTAGTAATTGGCAGCCATCGGCAATTTTTATCAGGACTGCGACTCGGACAATTTTGGCACATTTTTGGGACCATTGGCATTTATACAGCGATCAGTGCTATAAAAATGCACTGATTACTGTGTAAATGTCACTGGCAGGGAAGGGGTTAACAGTAGGGGGCGATCAAGGGATTAATTGTGTGTTATAGGGAGTGATTCTAACTGTGGCGGGATGGGACTGCCTGAGTGAGGAGAGCGATTCGTTGTTCATACTTAGTATGAACAACAGATTGTTCTCCTCACCCCTGACAGCAGGGAGATCTGTCTGTTCACATTGACAGATCTCCGTTCTGTCTCTGTGTGGAGCGATCGAGGGTGCCCGACGGTCATCGAGACCGCCGGGCGCGCGCATTGTCTCTGGCGTTGCGCCGCAAAAAAGTGGTCAAAAGGCGAACTGACGTAAGGTAACGTAGTTTCGTCCAGGGGAACCAATCTGCAGCAGCGCAACTGCAGCGGCTGGTCGGGAAGGGGTTAAAGCCATATTAAATCTAAAAGCAGATTATATCACAGCTTAAGTATTCTTAAATTGTGGTGGCTGCACTAGTTTCTTTGTAGGTCTTCCTTTATTTTATCCTGCTGATCTGACCAGTAAGAGCAATTTTTCAACTTCAGAATAAGTTGTCCAACAAAAGTGGCAGTTAGAGGGTCGAAACATCCCATCTAACACCAACAAAGATTCTTACAATGGTCAACTCTTATTAATTTACTGTATGTAAAATCTTTGGAAACAATACAATTGCCATTAACTGCCTAAAAAGTGTTATGCCCTGTACACACGATCGCACATTCCGACAACAAAATCCATGTTTTTTTTTTGACGGGTGTCGGCTCAAACTTATCTTGCATGCACACGGTCAAACAAATCTTGTCGGAAATTCCGATCACCAAGAGCGCGGTGACGTACAACACGTACGAGGAGCCGAGAAAAATGAAGTTCAATAGCTGGTTGGTAGAAACACCGGAGGGGGGCGGGGGGTAGGGGGGGGGGATAAGGGACAAGGGATGGGCAGAAAGGGCAGCTGCCCTGGGCACTGTGGTATCATGTGAGGTGGTGGTGGGGGGCACCTCGAGGAGATGGGGGGGAATTGTGTTGGGAGGGGGAATTTGGAGGGTGGCAGAGACAAAGAATTGATCTAGGAGGGAAAATTAGTAGGTTGTGCTAGGAATGGTGATTTCGGGGGATTTGTGTTGGGAGGGGAGAAAAGGATTTGTGCTAGGAAGGGGGATTTGAGGATTTGTGCTAGAAGTGGTGATATGGAAGAGGGGAGAGGGAATTTGTGCTAGCAGGGATGATTTGGGGATGTGTATGCTAGAAGGGGCAATTTGGGGGGGGGGGGTGTGCTTGGAGGGGGGATTGGTGGGGGAATTTGTGCTGGGAGGGGGGATTCAGAGTGGGGGGAGGGGATTTGTGCTTGAAGGAGAAATTTGAAGGATATCGGTTTTGTGCTAGGGGGGGGGGGTTTGGGGTGAGATTTGTGCTGGGGGAGAGTTGGAGAGAGAGAGAGGATTTGAGCTTGGATGGGGGGGGGGGGGGCACAGATTTGTGATGGCAGAGGGTATTGCAGCAGGGGGCAGATTTGTATTGGACAGAGGGGGAATTTAGGCTTAGAAGGTAGGCAGGCAGATTAGTGCTAATTTTTTTGGAGGGGGGGAGGTGATTACTGACACATAATGCTCATACATCTTGGGGGAAACCATTGTTTGGTATGTTTGCCTTGGGTTCTAGGTCAGTGGTTCTCAACCTCAGTCCTCAAATACCCCCCAACAGGCCATATTTTGTGAATTTCTAGATAAAATAGCTGTCCAAAATACCAAGCCATTGACTCTAAATTTAAAGCACCTGTGCAAGATAAAGGAAAACCTGAAAACACGACCTGTTGGGGCTACTTGAGAACTGAGGCTGAGAACCACTGCTCTAGATGACCTTGTCCCCTAACAGCATTGCATTAACACATGGAATCTGGTCTGACATGGAGGCACATGTTCATTGTGCAAAGCTTTAGTCAATGTCTAGGCATTCTTCTAACCTGATAAGTATAGAAGGAAAAACATGGACCATTTGTTCCTAAAGACTCATGTACAAGCTGAAACAAACCTTGCTGCCCCGATTAGATTTAATTGCTCAGCCAAGCCTGAATCTCACTAATGGAGGTATGAAAAGTTACTCTACCACTTCATAAGTACTGTATAGAATTTACATGCAAGTTTCTAGCTCAGATAGGACATTACCTTGTCAAATTTACGGAATGCTTCTCTCATATCCTCATCTGAATATTTGTGATGACCTGCCATTATAGTCAAGAATTCAGGGAAGTTAGTTGTTCCGTTGCCTGTAAAGAGACAAGATCTGTAAGTCTTAGTTCAAACCTGCACCAGAAGAAGAGTTTTGGACAATTGGAGAACCAAGTCACTGACACCAATGTTCTAAGAAAGCCGCACCCAAACTGGATTTCAATCCTCTTTTTGTAGGTAGAACTGTTTCCACGTTATTAAAGGCAGCCAATAGAATATCGATGTCAAAACAAGTTGATCCTGTCCCTCTTACATAATTGATTTGCATTATCTTAAGACAGTATATACAAACATGGGTGGATTGCTTAATTGTTGTACACACATAAAATAGTGTATGCAGTGGTGAAGCTGGACATTCTTTCACCCGGGGCAAAGAATGAGTTTGGCAACCCCCCCTCCCCCCTTCTTACCGGGACAAAGTCAGTCAGTGCCCTGGATGAAGATGCCAACCTGCAGAAAATGCCTAAACAGGCAGCTGCTGCAGGGGGGAAATATAGATAATCAATTCTAGTATATGCCACCCCTCCTGTCCAGTGTTGCAGGGAGGCACCACAGGAGCATAAGTGGATTTGCTATTGTGACCCCTGATGCTACGCCCATGGATAGCGGCTTCTCCAGCATTTAGCAATTTGGCAGTGTATAGCCCCTTTCACAGGGGAGGACCGATCAGTTTTTTTTTTTTTAAGCGGACCTTCCACTGCTCTCTATGGAGTGGGCCATGTAAATGGACATGTGTCTGTTGATACCCGCCAACATCCAAACCGATCCTATCCGCTAAAAATAGACAGATAGGGGATCTGTTCCCCATCCGTCTGGTGGATCGGATGACAGTTGGATGCAAGCGGACAGACAGTTCGTTTCTCCACCGATCCCTGCTGAAGTGATGGTAGATTTGAATTTGCTGGGGGCAATTTTGTTTTACAAATTTGGCGAATGATCACCAGATTTGGGGGTAGGTTTGGAGTGTTTACCTTCCAAGTAGGTGCCCCGTGCACATTGTATAAGGCTGCCCCTTGAAGTTCCATCATCCAGATTGAAAAAGGAGCACGGCTGCCGTGTCATCCGCAGTGCGCCTGCTCAGGAAATGCGTTGCATGCCAGTGAAGTCACCCATCCTCGCCTCTGTACCACCAGTGTTCCAGGCCTTGTTTTGAGCCCTTCCCCACCACTGCCGGCTGTTTACATCAGTGGTGTAGAAGAGAGCGGTGAACGAGGAAACACAGCGCTCCCCACGCAGGATCAAACCGTTTACTGATGAAACCTTCACATTCTCACTCTGTTGGGACTTACCAGATGCCTTTTTTAACCTCCTAAATGTGAGTTGCCTACTCTTGGGCTCAATAAATTTGTTATACTTCTACACCCAGCGGCACCTCTCCCTTTTTGTTGTTTACATCCGACTGCCTATAGAGGAAAGTGGGCTGTGTCTGTGCCGCTCTGAATAGGTGGAATGGACACAGACCTGTCATCCGCCTGCTCAGCAGGGATCGGTGGAGAGATCCCATGCCGATCAGGCAGATCTGCTGGCGAAGTTCGCCCGCCCATGTGAAAGAGATGATGCAAGCTGGGCAACTGATACAATAGACTAGATTAGGCAGAAAAGTGGGAAAATCTCAGGCCATAACTGTTAAGTCAGTTGTCTGTCCCTTCCTCCTGTGCTCCTCTGGTCCTCCCCATGCTCCTCTCGTTCCCACCCCTTCTCCTCTGGTCCCCCCTGTTCCTCTGGTCCCCTCATGCTCCTCTGTCATCCCCTTCTCCTCTGGTCACAACCTTGCTCCTCTGGTCCCCCCCCCGTGCTCCTCTGGGCCCCCCCCGTTTTTCTCTGGTCTCTCCCTGCTCCTCTGGGTCCTCTATGCTCCTCTGGTCACCCTGTGGTCCTCTGGTTCCCCCCTTGCACCTCTTGTTCCTCCTGTGCTCCTCTGGTTCCCCCTGTGTTCCTCTTGTAATCCCGTGCTCCTCTGGTCCCCCTCAAACTCCTCTTGTCCCCCCTGTGCCCCCCCCCCATGCTCCTCTGTATCAGAAACCATGAAATCAGGCCGAGACAGAAGTACAGTTAAATCACACTTGTTTAATAATAAAAGTAAATAGAACAAACGTCAAAACATAGCCACAGTTCAGGAACCGGAAGGGATAGTCAGACAAGCCAAACATCAGAGGGCCGGAGATGAGCGTAGTAAAACAGCAAGCAGGATCTGGAGCCAGAAGGGATGTCAGCCAAGCAAGTATTTTAACGGGAGTGCAGGAGATAGTCACTGTGATGTTGACTAAGGAGAAGGCAGAGATCCTCTGGGCTGGATGGCTTAAGTAGGCAGTACTGACGAGCAGGATATCATCAGCAGCTACCGTGGAGAGATAGGAGCTGGCAATTAGCAGACAGCTGAGCAGCCAGCTCAGAGAAGGAAGGGCTGAGCCCAGCCCTGACACTCTTGTCCTCCCACGCTTAACTGATTCCCCCTTGCTCCTCAGGTTCCCCTTTGCTCCTCGGGTTCCCCCCTTGCTCCTCGTGTTCCCCCCTTGCTCCTCATGTTCCCCCCTTGCGCCTCGGGTTCCCCCTTGCTCCTCTGGTCCCCCTGTGCTCCTCTGTTCCCCCCTTGCTCCTTGGATTGCCCCTTGCTACTCTGATCCCCCCTGTGCTCCTCAGGTTCCCCCTTGCTCCTCGGGTTCCCCCCTTTCTCCTCTGTTCCCCCTTGCGCCTCTGATCCACCTGTGCTCCTCAGGTTCCCCCTTGCTCCTCGGGTTCCCCCCTTTCTCCTCTGTTCCCCCTTGCGCCTCTGATCCTTTCTGTGTTCCTCTGCTCCCCCCTGTGCTCCTCTGGCCTGGCCCCCCTGTGTTCCTCTTGTCCCCCATGCTTCTCCGTCCCCCCCCCAACTTCTATGGTCCCCTCTGTGTTCCTCTTTCCCCCCCTGTGCTCCTATGCCCTCCCTATGCTCCTCTGCCCCCCATGTTCCTCTGGCCCCCCCTCCTCTACTCTGCCCCCCTTCTCTGGTCTCCCCGCAGCGCTCACCTCCTCTCCCTGGCTAGTTGTGCAGTGTGGGCTGAATATTGACAATTTCCTTGGCATGGAGAAGCTTATCATACGATCCGGAAGACAGGCAGCCACACAAGGCTTATAATATCCCTGGCACTCATTCTCCTGCTCTTTCCTTCCACCCCTCTGCATCTAGATTCCCCGTGGCTGCAGACAGGATGGAGAGCGGGAGAAGGAAAGAGCAGGAGAACAAGTGCTAGGGAAGCGTATGTAATAACTGTGTGTCTCTGCCTGTCTTCCGGATCATATGATGAGCTTCTCCGTGTCGAGGATATTGTCATTATTCAGCCGGGAGGGAGACCAGAGAAGGGGGAGGCAAAGGAGTGGAGGGGGGCAAAAGAAGGGACAGGAACAGGAGTGGGAGCTGGGTCTGCCTTACAGGTACGTACCGATCCCTGTATATTCCTCCTGCAGCAGCTGAATGTTAGCGGGAGGTAGAGGAGGAGAGGCCTTTCAGCTGCTGCAGGAGGATCAGTACCAGCTGCAGCGTCCCTCCCAATGCCGTGCCCAGGGCAGCCTCCCCCCCTCGTTTCGGCCCTGAATGTATGAGAACCCCATGTAATACATAATCTCACAACAAATTGTCAGGATGTGCTGCTCTCTACTGTCTGTAAGTGGCTCTGCTGCTTAATGTTCACAGAAATTATTTATGTACATCACTTCCTGTCTTTATGTGTCTGGGTCAGAAACTCTGGAAGGAGGAAGTGGTGAGAGAGACAGAGAACTGAGTCACCTTATTTTATACACACATGGGCTGCCACTGTTGTATTTTCACCCAGACCAGAATAAGAGACTCTTAGGAAAGTAATCTTATGTTATGCAGCTGCACATAGCTTCTTGAGTGTGTATCTAAATCCTTGTGACAAACTTATCTCTGTCCTATTGTTATTATTTCACATGTACAGTGCCAGATAGCTAGGCCTGTGATACTGTATGTATGTATCATGTACCTGGTAGCAGAGCCTAATATGATGAGAAATGCCTCTCTTACACCTCTGACTCTGGGCCCCTGATAGTGTAGACAGGAGGCGGAGGAGTACAGAGTGGTACGAGTGCCTGTAAGTCTTTCTAGCAGCGGGGCAGGTGTCCACGCTGGGCAGAAGTCGTCAGATGGCTCTAATAAGCAGACAGGCAGATGATACTGGCAGCAGCAGACAGAGTAGCAGAGTCAGGCAGGTCAGGTCAGACACAGACAGGATAGATTGGGTACAGGGTACAGGCAGGAGCATGGTTAGGAAACATGCCAGGTCTGGAACTGATCAGTAAAGCAAGAGCCAATGGAGCAGACAGAGGCAGAGGTCAGGGGACAAGCCAGGGTTGGTGCAGGTGGAGTTCAGAGAATGGTCAAGACAAGCGAGGTCAGCAACCGGAAACAGGATACAGATTCACAAGGTCACAGGTTACACAGGAGGCTGAAGACAAAGCAGCACTGATCCTGAGCACTGGCAGAGATTAAATAGTGTAGGGCACCTGTGCATGCACGAATATACGCAGGGCATCCATCAGAAATTTTTGGGCCCCTTACCTGGGCCCTCGCCACCCCCCCTGAGCCTGACCACCAACATTCCCCAGGGCTTGCCTATGGGCCATCCTACCGAATCCGCACACCGGCCACCTCGACTGTACGCACTCAGTCCCCCCCCCCCCTCAATCCTGTATATTTGTCAGCCCCCTCACACCTGTATATTTGTTAGCCCCCCCATACCTGTATATTTGTCAGCCCCCCTCACACCTGTATATATGTCAGCACCCCCCACACACACAACTGTATATATGGCAGCCCCCCTCACACACACCTGTATATTTGTCCGCCCCCCAAACCTGTATATATGTCAGCCCCCCTCACACCTGTATATATGTCAGCGCCCCCCCCCACACACACACCTGTATATATGTCAGCGCCCCCCCACACACCTGTATATATGTCAGCGCCTCCCCCACACACACCTGTATATATGTCAGACCCCACACACACATCTGTATATATATCAGCCACCCCTCCACACACCTGTATATATGTCAGCGCCCCCACACACACACCTGTATATATGTCAGTGCCCCCCACACACCTGTATATATATATTAGCGCCCCCCCTCCACACACCTGTATGTATTTCAGCCCCCCCACACACCTGTATATATATATTAGCGCCCCCCCTCCACACACCTGTATATATGTCAGCGCCCCCCCCCCCCCCACACACACACCTGTATATATGTCAGCCACCCCTCCACACACCTGTATATATGTCAACGCCCCCCCCACACACCTGTATATATATGTCAGCACCCCCCCACACACACACACACCTGTATATATGTCAGCCACCCCTCCACACACCTGTATATATGTCAGCACCCCCCCACACACACACCTGTATATATGTCAACGCCCCCCCACACACCTGTATATATATGTCAGCACCCCCACACACACACACACACCTGTATATATGTCAGCCACCCCTCCACACACCTGTATATATGTCAGCGCCCCCACACACACACCTGTATATATGTCAACGCCCCCCCACACACCTGTATATATATGTCAGCACCCCCCCACACACACACACACCTGTATATATGTCAGCCACCCCCCCACACACACCTGTATATATGTCAGTCCCCCCCCACGCACCTGTGTATATGTCAGCCCCCCTCACACCCCTGTATATATTTCAACCCCCCACACACACCTGTGTATATGTCAGCGCCCCCCCACATGGAATACTCTTCCGACTCACATTCGCATGGAAGAAAACCATCGGGCCTCCAGGAAAAAACTCAAAACCTTCCTCTTCTAAGAAGCTGTTCAACACTAAACGCATTTAGCGCCTTGAGGCGATTCAGTTCGCATTTGCAGCGCTTTACAAATCATTCATTCATTCATTTATTCACACCTGTATATATGTCAGCGCCCCCCCCCCACACACACACCTGTATATATGTCAGCCACCCCTCCACACACCTGTATATATGTCAGCCACCCCCCCACACACACACCTGTATATATGTCAGTGCCCCACACACACCTGTATATATATATATATGTCAGTGCCCCACACACACCTGTATATATGTCAGCCACCCCCCCCACACACACACACCTGTACATATGTCAGCGCCCCCCCCACACCTGTATATATGTCAGCCCCCCTCACAGACCTGTATATATTTCATCCCCCCCCCACACAACTGTATATATGTCAGCCACCCCCCCACACACACCTGTATATATGTCAACGCCCCCCCCCCCCACACACACACACACACACCTGTATATATGCCAGCGCCCCCCCCCACACATATTGTATATATGTCATCCACTCCCCCACCCACACACACTTGTGTATATATATATCAGCAACCCCCCCCACACACATTTGTTTATATGTCAGCCAACCCCCCCACCCACACACAAACCTGTATATATGGCAGCCCCACATACACAAATCTGTACACACAAGTTTCTGCTCCCCCCAACACAAACAGACCCCTTTCCTTCACAACCCCTACTTGTAATTTCCTACCTGGCCCCAGCTCATTTTTACCAAGCTGACATGTTGCTGAGAAGCATAGTACAGGCAGATCACTGTCACACGAGGGGTGCACATGCACATTGTAGCCAGAGGTGGCAGTAAAGAGCTTGATGTCTAAAATCAATGACACAAGAACTGCAGAAACTGTGAGATTGTTTCTATACTGCACAGCACGGATTCCCTTCACCTGTCCTGCCATCTTGTGGCCCGGGTGGGCCCCTCAGGCCCCGGGGCCCCTTGCAGTTGTAACAGCTGTACCCCCTGATGGTGGCCCTGAATATACGCATGCGCATATGCATTAGCCAGTGTCCAATTCCTGCGAGCACGAGAAGGAACACGTATTAGCCTGTGCACAGAAGTCCATCCAGAGGAGTTATCTCTTCTATTTGCAAGCCTTTCCTTACAGTATGTAAGGGCCACCCTGTAAGCAGGTTGAAATGCTGGTTGGTGAGACAGCTGCTGCCCCAGCCGAGAGGGAAACAGTTAACCTGTTTGACTGTGTTACGTCAGATTAGGCGACCCATCAGAATTTGTAACGGAAGTGACATTTTGTCGCCGCCATCTTGCTACACCCCACACTCGTCCCCAGTAAGGATACAGTGAGAAGGCGGCAAGCAGACATCTTGTTACACCCACCGCTGTCTTGCATTTCACACTAATTTTTAACAGTAAACTGAGTTTATATAGTGAAATACAGTACTTAGAACTCCGTCTGACTGTTTAGATGTTGAATTTTAAAAGCAGCAACCTTCTGTCAGATTAGCAAACCTGTGAGATAAACTGGCTTGCCGCTGCTTTTAAAATTCAACATCTAAACAGTCAGACAGAGTTCTAAATACTGTATTTCACTATATATATTTAATTAACTGTTAAAAATAAGTGTAAAATGCAAAACTCCGGTGGCTGTAACAATATGTCCACTTGTGGCCTTCTTACTGTATCCTTACTGTGGATGGGTGCAGGGTGTAGAAAGATGGCGGCGATGGAACGTCACTTCCATTACAAATTCTGACATGTCGCCTAATCTGATGAAACGCTTGCTCTTTGTCTCTCTCCCCATACTGATAATAAAAGGGGAGAGGGCTCTGTCCAGTCAGACAGTCTGCATGGGAGGGAAGACACAGACAAGACACAACATGTAATCTCCAGCCACATCACAGAGCTGCTACAGCTGCAGTCACCAGAGTAAACAGGATACAGCTTGCCTCTAGGAACCTTCCACATGCAAGGGGATTGCCAGGACCTGAAGTCCTCCCTGAAGAACACCAGTTCTGGAGATATGCCACTGTGGACTCTGCTGTGTATGGACTCTTGCCTGTGCAGGTATCCTGGGGCAGCCACACGCCTGAGTTAGGGATTAGTTTAGAGAAAAGACTGTGCAATTTGTTTTGGAACTGGTATGCTGAAATTTTCCACTAAAACTTTTCAAACTTTGTCCTAGCCTGGTCTGAAGTTACTTAAAGGTGTGTATGGTGGTAATGGCATGGGAGAACAGGGCATGTAATGCACATACACGGGGTGAAGTGGTGATATGCCGTTGCTAGGGGCAACAAGTACAAGAGAAAGAAGATATAACAACAAGACAGCGTGAGAGCAGTACTGGCAGGGGTGACGGGTCTCATGTATAGTGACGGGATTGATTCCCGAGTAGTCGATGTCCCAGCAACTGGAGATGACCTCATACAGGTTGAGGACAGGATGACGGGAACTTTTACAGCAGTGACTTCGGCAGATACTTATTGCACCTAAAGACCAAGGGATCATCAGGGGTTTGCTTGTGGAACACCCCATTACTTCCTTAAGACCCTCATCTGTGAGATTGTGCACACCTCTCAAGCTCCCGGCATCACTGGACGAACACAACCAATCCGTGAGACCGCATCCTCCTCGGAGTACACACAGCCACTCACCACCTAAGCCTTGTCCGACCCAATCCGGCGTATGCCCCATTGGGTCCACCTCATCTGGTAAGCCTCCCCAACTCTTGGTGGTAGTGAGCGGATTTTCGGTCAAGATGTTTATATTATTCTTCAATATTTTGTTTTAACACGTTGCCATAGAGACTATGTATCTTTGATGTTCATAAGAGGACTTTATGCTTGAAGCAGATATAATTGACTCTCCTATTGTCTATTGACTTGCATATAGTAGCAATATACATTGCTTAGCGCCACACTTTTTTGTTGTCTTTCCATTCTACACTTTGTTGGTTGTGTTGGCTGCTTCCGTGTCTTTCAGTTTAGGGTAGCGCAGAATTATTCTATATCTAGGACTAGATCCATATGGCAGAGACCCTAGGGACCAAGCCGTATAGAAAAATCACAAGGAAGGGAGGCGCCTCTGGGTGTAGTATAAAAGGCCGTTTTTTATTTTAAAAGCAATATGCAAACAACTCACATTTTGGTAGTATAAAAACACGTCACAACTGTGTGCTTGCCCTCCATCTGCGTTCCAAGCCTCGTCTGGATTTCCATCACCACCGCGGCCGGCTTTAGCGGTATACCAGGAGCTACACGCAGACCTGCCAGCACCACTGTGACCCACTGGATGAACTGCCCCATGATGGATTATTCCTCTGGCTTCCTAGATGCTTTTTTTTTATACTACCAAAATGTGAGTTGTTTGCATATTGCTTTTAAAATAAAAAAACGGCCTTTTATACTACACCCAGAGGCGCCTCCCTTCCTTGTGTTTTTTCAATAGATTCTGGAGCTTGGTTTCAGTTCCCTGGAAGGCAGCCCTGCTTGTGGACTATACATTTATCCCTTTTTATATAGATTTGTTACATGGACCTTTAATGGACTATTCATGCTGATTTTTCTTTTATACATTGTACATGTATTTTTTAAAATTGTATGCTGCTTACTGTCATGTTGCTAGATATTTTCCAGTTTTTTTGCGCCTTTTCCTTGTACACCAAGCCGTATAGAACAGAAGAAAAAAGAGTTAAATATGCATGCGCATGGGGTCCGTGCTGGTGCCTGGCAGGACCCCGTTCTATCGCTGGAAGAGAGGTGGCAGAGTCAAGCTGCACTGGTGGAACAGAACACTTCTTTGTGGTGTCTTCTTCAAAATGTCTCATCCTGAGTAGGTGTATGTATTATGGGACTCGGAAACACCCGTACGATAGTGTCAGGTTATGATACAGAGACACCAGGGTGTACGGCTTGCTTCTAAGTTGGTGTACCGCTAATAATGTTGATGTCACATGAACATGCTCCCGCCTGGTCCTGGGCATTAGCGAACACGTATACCAGAGATCCCAGAGGAAGGAGGAGAGTTAGAAGGAGCGAAAAGGCCCCGCCCACAACCTTGCAATCTATTAGTAAGTGAACTTGTTTATTGCAATAGAGATTATATGCAGCACCTGTTATTTTAGTTAACCCTGTTTCTTCAGGTCTGGGATTCTATAGCTAGTTTTAGCTCAGGGCTCAATAACCAGCATAGACTGACCCAGGTTAGGCATCTGACAGCCACTTCTGGTAGTCAAAGGTCTGGTTGCATGACAGATTAGATGCTAGCAAGGACTAAGCGCAGAGTAGATAGGATGACTTTGAGCTCCAGTGCCACACCACAGTTCCTGCTGGCAAAAAGCTGCATTCCAGGCTGGTTGGACAATGACTGGAGGGTCTCCTCATCACCGCAGATCCTGTTTACAGGTCTTCAAGACAAATGCTGCATCACAGTCATCCTTGGGGTCCCCGCAACTGGACTTTGCTGCAACATTCATCTGGAGGTATCTCTACTAACTATATATATAATAACTATATATAGTATATACCTGTAGTGTATATATGCACAATTCCATCAGGACTCTTGTTGGGTCCTATGCTGATAATACCTGTTTGTACATTGAATGTATGTAGTGTTAATAATATTTACTTATATAAAGCTTGTATTATTTCCATACTGGTGTGCATTGATTTACTTATAGTTACTGTTATATGCCGGTTGCAGTAGTTCCTTTGCTATCAAATTACTTTGATAAGGTGACTGATTCATTTCCCCTTCAATTTTATTATCAAACCCACTCTTCCACTTAGTGAAGGTTCTGGTTCCCTATTTACCTACAGGTCTAGTGCAATATTCTGTTTAGGGAGGGTCATTTGTCATAATCGCAAAAGATGGCTACACAACTATGTTCAGATACCATACCATGCTCACATAAAACTGACTAATGTCTACAAATGACTATATTTTGTATTCCGCTGTTCTGCCCTGACATGCCTGATAGCCCATGCCCTTCACAGCAAGGTAAACTTACCTGCCTGGGCTCCGTTACCTCCTCCCCATTCCTGCTGTAACAGAACATTGCTTCTTGGTGTGACAATGCTTTGGCCTGAATGGTCAATTGTCACTTGGTGTTGGGGCTGTAGTGTTTTCTTCCCCCAGGGTGAGCTCCAACACCGTAATATACTCAAGATGGACTCCTGCAGCTAGGAGGTGGCAAGGAAGCTTGGATCAGTAATATACACTGATCAGCCTTAACCTTATGACCAACCCCTAATATTGCATAGGTCCCCCTTTTTGCAGCCAAAACAGCTCTGACCCATAAAGGCATGGACTCCACTAGACAAAGCGTCACACTGCCTCTTCCTCAGGTAAGCGATACAGGTTGGTGGAGGGTGGTGGAGCATGAACAGGGTGGTGGAGCATGAACCTGTTTCATTCAGGAATATCTCCCTCCAAAAAATTTAGGGATGCTGTTGGCCAAGGTCCATCTCTACCACATGTAAGGGGAAGCTCCACAAGACTCTGTGCCCAAGGGGATAGCTGCTTCTCCTCCTGTGGAGAATGAACCTTGTGAAAAATGGGGGATGGGGAGGGAAGGTTCCACAACTAGGATACTAAAAACAGTTGCCTGGAAAACCCCAGGCCACAGAAGCATATACTAGGAGGCCATTGCAACTAGCATGAAGGCCTCGGGGTAAAATAACAAACCATTTTGATGTTCCTGTTAGGGTGGAGAAAGCACACTGAGGAATCTTGTGCACACTGAGAACTTTTTATTGATTGTGAATGACGTGTTTCCTGTTTTAGGCCCCTTTCACACGTGCGGATCCCGAGAGGATCCGTTTTTGGACATAAGCTTGCTCAGCGGGGATCGCTCCGTTGATCCCCGCTGAGCCGGCAGATGACTAGTCTGTCTCTGCACACTGTGCAGAAACGGACCGGTCAGATCTCCGCTTCCCTCTATGGGGGGATCGGATGAAAATGGACCGTCTGTCCATTTTCTTCCAATCCGATCCGCAGACGGATGGAAAAATAGGGTTTTCCTCCGTCATCAGAAACGGAGCATAACGGAGACTGATGTCATCGGATGTCAGCAGATGTTCATCCGCTGACATCCGCTATCCCATAGGGATACATGTAAGTCAGTTTTTCATCCGAAAACAGATGGATGAAAAACGGACATACGGTCCGCCCATGTGAAAGGGGCCTTAGATAGGCAAAGCCTGGCTTTCATGTGCTGTCCTGGAAGATGATTTGGGAAAAAACGTGATTCATCAGACCAGGCCACCATCTTCCATTGCTCCGTGGTCCAGTTATGATGTTAATGTGCCCATTGTAGGCTCTTTTCGGCTGTGGATATGGGTCAGCATGGGCACCCTGATTGGTCTGCGACTAGGCAGTCCTATTTACAACAAACTGCAATGCACTATGTGTTCTGACAACTTTCTATGGGAACCAGCAATATCATTATGAAAGGATGCATCAGCCACACTCCACTCTTAGCTCTTCTTGCCATATTTATTAATAATCAATAAGTTGGTTGCATACAACAATATCTCCACCCAAGAACCAACCTTCTTTGATGCGTTTCACCACTCCTGGCTTGCTCACAAGGACAGGAGAGCAAGAACACTTTGTGTGCATCTATCAGTGATCACCACAGGTAATCGTTGGCTGTGCGGACAACCACAAATAGCTGCGGTGACTGGCGATATGGCTTTAAATGAACGGGGCTGTCGGCTGTACCTAGTTGCTCACAGCAGCAGCAGGAATCAGAAGATTCCTGCAGCTGCCATTCGCACCTTCCTAAATTGCCGATGTGAATGTAGCTTTAGGAAAGTAATCCTATGTTCTATGAGTTGAACTGCAGCTGTCCATAGCTGTCAACTGCGCTGACTCCCTCTGGATTCTGGCTCTGAGAATGGCGTCTGTCCTCCGTCACATCACGCCGCGGCCTACCCAGATGTGAGGTGCAGGCGCCGCTGGAGGACCTGGAACAGCCTCTGGTCCGCTGTAGATGGGAAGCAATGCTGTCTGCAGGTGTCCCTCTGGATGCAACTGTATGGCTCCCTTCTATACAGGCCACGATTCAGCAGCAGCTCACACTGACACAGAGCTCCTGCTGACAGATCCAAGCTGGCATCCCAAGAGAGCGATCTAGGCCTCCACCCACCCTTTTATATCCTCTCCCAGCAGTCTGTTCTTCTCTTCTCAGCAATCTGGTAGTTTGAGTTCGGGCCAGTCCTTCTGAAATTGAAACCCCGACTCGATGTCTGCCGCCGGTCTGCAATCATGGTGAGGAGAGGCAGAACGGGGAACTGCCTAAGTAAATAAGGCGATTCCCTGTTATGCCTAGTGACATGACAGAGATCTACTGTTTCCAGTGATTGGGTACAGTGATCTCTGTCATATCCCTGCCAGCCCACCAGCCCCCCCTAAAGTTAGAAACACACCCAGGGAACACACTTAACCCCTTGATCGCCCCCTAGTGTGAACCCCTTCCCTGCCAGTGCCATTTTATATAAAAATGCACTGATCAATGTAATAATGTCACTGGTCCCCAAAAAGTGTAATTTGGGGTCAGATTTGTCCACCGCAATCCCGCTCGCAGTCCCGCTAAAAATTGCAGATCGCCGCCATAACCAGTAAAAACAATAAAAAAAAATAAAAGTCCCTAAATCTATCCCGTAGTTTGTAGACGCGATAACTTTTGCACAAACCCATCAATATACGCCTACTGCAATTTTGTTTACCAAAAATATGTAGAAGAATATATATCGGCCAAAACTGATGAATACATTATTTTTTTTTTATATTTTTCTTTTGGATATGTATTATAGCAAAAGGTAAAAAAAATGTTGTTTTTTTTCAAAATTGTCGCTCTTGTTTTGTTTATAACGCAAAAAATAAAAACCGCAGAGGTGATCAAATACCACCAAAAGAAGGCTCTATTTGTGGGTAAAGAAAGGCGGTAAATTTTGTTTGAGTGCAGTGACGTTAAAGAGTTTCAGTGCCGTGTCGCAAAAAAATGGCCTGGTCAGGAAGGGGCCAAATCCTTCCGGGGCTGAAGTGGTTAAGCCGTGCTCAATTTTTAGCATAAAATTAACTTAACCAACTTTTGCCATAGCTCGCTACGCACACACTGCAGGTTGGTGTCTCCCTAATGTGTCCCTCTATCTCAAGTTCAAAAGTTGGGAGGTATTTGGTTAGTGAGACTAGGTTAAATAAGGAATCAGCGTCCGATATACTATAGAGCCCAGAGGTGGTTCAACTGCGATTTTAGACCAAATTTTAAGAGGACTTTTTTTGATGAGTTATGGATTTTGAGCACTTTTTTCACTTGTTTGATTAAGGATTTATTGTATTTATATTATTAGCACGTGAGCACTTTATGAAAAGAATATTAATTTAATGGATTAATATTTGTACTGATTATATAATTTATTGCACAATAAGGATATTTGGTATAATGTACAGCGCGGCACATTGTTTTGATTTAAGTATAATTGAGCACCAATATATGGGAGCGTGATCAGTGCCAGCAGCTGAAATTCCTGCATAGATACCTTTAAAGCAGAGTTCTGCTGTTTTTTTTTTTTTTTTTTTTAAAGTCAGCAGCTACAAATACTGCAGCTGCTGACTTTTAAAACATGGACACTTACCTGTCCAGGGCGCCCGCGATGTCGGCACCCAAAGCCGATCTATCCCTCGGCTGTCGGGTGCTACCGCCGCCATCCTCGGCAAGGGAATCAGGAAGTGAAGCCTTGCGGCTTGAAGGGGAACGGGAAGTGGCGGAGATACCCGCGGGTGGCTTGGGTATCTATGCCCGGAAGTGGGAGCAAAATACCTGTATTAGACATTCTTATAAAGAGTTTGTACAATTTCTAGACTTGTGTGCATCTATATTCTTATGGTTCATGTTATATGCTGGTTGCAATGTTATATGGTTTGCTCCCAATTACTTTGCTTAGATTACTGATGAATTTCTTAGGAAGGGAATCTCCCCTCTTCGAAGAGGTCTTGACCTGGGTGGAGCACTGCTAACTTTTTTTTTATCAAACCCACTCTTCCTCTAAAGGTTCTGGTTCTCCTCTTTATCTACAGCAGTGGCGGCCGGTGCTAAATATTTGGGGGGAGGGGGCAGCAAACTAATGGCAGCCACAGAGGAGACGTATGGGAAGCACCGCTTGTGCAGGCGGTGGACGGGAAGGCGGCGCAAGTAACCACCCACCCTCCACCACCCGCTAGCACCCGAATTGAATTCTAGAATTACCATACATGCAATCAGTAAGGGACATTTATTAGGTTACAAGCAAAGAAAGGCAAATAAACATCTTTGTACAAGAAATGTAAAACATTCTGCACAGTCTTCACTTTGCCGTCATCATTTGTACAAACTCTGCAAGAAAAACAAAAAACAGTAGTGAGTGGCTAGCCAATGTTAAAGATTAATTCCAATTTGTTGAGAAATAAAACAATCCCCTCTGGGTGACCAGTGAACATTTCAAGGATTTAAAAAAGATCTGTTGCATATTCCTACCTGCTTCTCCTCTGAAAGAATAGCTGTTTGTTCTTCTATGCTTTTGGATACTGATTCTCTTTGGGAGTGACTTTTTCAATTTGGATCAGCTGATGCACTTGCAGGGCTCTAATGAGGAAAGTTGCAGGGTCTGCATAACTTTGAAAGTGATTCCACTTTTAGGAGTATCTCCCCAATGAGATTTTTGTTGCAAATGACGCCTAAAATTTGACATGTATCTTACTGCAGACTTTTGGGTAAATTAGTGAGCCACATTTCTGGGGAAGTTCTATACACCAGCTGTGCACAGAATGCCTCCAGGTTGGCATATTGCTTTTAAATTTTACAGAAAATTACAGTGCTGCAGATTTAAAAGGAAATTGTTAATATCATTAAAGGAGAAGTCCAGCATGAGCTCGTTTGGCTGGGCTTCTCCTATGGATCACAGGAGTGCAATTCGTTTTGCACTTCTGTGACCCCTTTTTTAGCAGAAAGTGGTCTGAAGTCCGCTCTCTGCTGACGTCACTGGAATCAGTCCAGGCACCGCGTCATCCCGACAATAAAGTCTGGATCCGCCAGATGCCTGGACTGACACCCGTCTCAGCTTCTCCACGAACCGCTGAGAACTGGAGATGGCCGCTCCCCGCCCCCTTCACAGCTCAGTGAGTGTGGAGGAGTAGAGAGGAGAGCTGCTGATTGACAGGCAGCAGCTCTCCACTCTAGGAGCTGTGAGAACCGAGCCATTGGCTGTGTTCAAACGCTTGGTTCTCAGTATAGAGGCGCCGGGGGGGACAGATGCAGCATCCACCTAGGTAAGTATGATGGGGGAAAAACTCCCAAACCCATACTTCTCTTTTAAATTACAATAGGCTTTGTGTCACAATTGTATATGCTAGATTTTTCATTTGCTAGACTTTTTCCCCACAAAAGTGGAGTTACCCTTTAAAGAACCCACCACCAACAGGTAACATGCCAGCAGCTATCCATAGTGGTTCTTTCACTAGCCAATATTAAAGAGCCCACCACCAGCAGCTAGATTATCCAATAACAGTATCCTTTCAAGCTTGTGTAACTCCAAAAACATTCTAAGCTTCACCCAGTTATATTGGAGGCATTTAGATTAAAGATTTATTTATTAAATATAAATTTGGCAGCTTGGTTAGGGATCTCTGAAATCTTATTGTGGGCATTTAGGCTGGCGACAAGTTTTTTGGTTTAGCAGGTGCACAGGGAATTAATGCTTCTAAGGAAAAGTTTCTATTCAAACATGGGTGTGCATACGGGGTGTGTCGGCTATACCTGGGCACAGCCTAATCACCCCGTGCAGCAAAGATTCCCCCTGCTACTGACACCATCCACTGCACTACTGACTCCAATCTCTGCTCTACTGACACCAATCTCTGCTCTACTGACACCGTCCATGTTTTAATACATTTTAATATATATAGGAGTATAGGAGTATGTGTAAGGACCTGACAGTGATTCAGGGCAACTAAACTTTGCTTTTGAACAAGGCCTCGCTGACTTCTAGCTGCAGTCAATGTAGAGCAAATCATCCTCACCATTACAGCAGCACATCCAACTCTTCTCATCAACTAATGTAAATGATAATTTGCAGTAAAGAGGTCTTCAACCCAAAATCAGCATTATATTGCAGCTTACCACTTTTCAGATGTGGTATGTTCGTTTTCATGTTCTCTTTTCTTTTTTTCATGTGGATTTTTCATCAGACCAATAATTTCTGTAACTTCTGCAGATGCAATGGTTAAGAGTGTTGAGATAAAAAATTTAACACTGACACATAGCTCCCGACTGTCCCTGATTTGGAGGGACTATCCCTGATTTGGAGCAATGTCCCTCTTTCCTCCTTATATCTCCCTTCAGTTTGTTTGTGCATCTAAATCTGTAAGTGCATCTAACACTCCCTTCCCCCATTAATAATAATGCTACTGTCTAAGGGTGTCTGTTGCTCCCTCATCCAGAGAGTAGGCACCCTAATACAGGTGGTGTGTTACTGGCTGGATCATCAGGTGAAAACAGAGAGGGGGAACACCCTAAAATAGAAAACAAATGCACTTACCACATCTAAAGATTGCATTTAATTGATTTTGGGTTTAATATCTGTGGTAGTGCACCTGTGGCCAGGGTAGGGACATTCCAGCATTTACATATTCCCAAAAAGTGATTCATGAGCTTTAAAAACAAGTCCCCACTAACCTTTGTAGCTGTGGACATTGTGGAACAAACAATTGTCAATCTCAAAGCAAAAGTAGTAAGTTGTGTTGCATCCCCAGCAGCTTAGCATGACCTGCTAACCCCTCCCCCTACCTACCCTTCTGTGCTGTATTAGAGATCAATATGTGGCAAAGTCACTGCAGGGGTAAGAAGACTGAGCTTAGTAGCCAATCACTGCTGGAGGGGGGGTCAGAGCATGCTTAGACAATGTAAACTTTGAGACTTTACTCCAGAATATATGTAGCCACATGTGCTCTACGTGTCAAAAGCTACAGAGCTTGAATGGAGGGAAGGGGACCACACCATAGCATACCTCCCAACTTTATGAGATGGGAATGAGGGACACCTATCAGCCAAAGTATGCAGGCATAGGACACACCCCTTGCCACACCCCTTAAAGGAGAATTTTACAAACAAAAATTAAGATTGGTTAAACCCAGAAGTGTTTTTTTACCACTACTATTCCTTTATTTTGGCTTTTGGAATTAACAAATGCAGCAATTTAGAAATCAGTTGAAAGGTTTAGCACTGGGAAACACTTTTTGATAGATAAAAAGTGCATTTTATATACAACTATATAGATCAGACCAAAATGAGGGACAAATGAGGAGGAAAGAGGGACAGAGGGACATTGCTCCAAATCAGGGACAGTCCCTTGGAATCAGGGACAGCTGGGAGGTATGTCATAGTACATCGGTATTTATGTTCTATCCTGCAGTAGTGATCGGTGAGAACTGCCTGGATTCTATAGTCAGCACAACTAAATCCCACACAGAAAAGTAACAGAGTCAATATGACTTCTACATTTAGCTAGAGAGGCAATTAAAGTGATACTAAACACACAAAGTTTAATTTATAATTTATATTGTTCCTTCTATCTCTGTATGTGGATGATAGCGCTGTAATTATTTAAATAAAAAACAAACAAACATCTAAGTACCTTCTCCCCTAATTGATATATGGCTGTCACATGACCCAGATCTCTCCCAGCCTGTCTGCAGGGAAAAATAAGCAGGAGGAGCTTCTAGTCCTCTACTGCTGGTCACATGTTCAAAATAAAAAAAAACAACTTTCAGAATTTAGAGTAAAAAAAAAAAAATAATATCAATAAAGTGTTTTAAATTGTCATACAAATCTATAGTTGAAATCAAATCTTTATTATTTTTAGCAATAACATGGTGTGGGCGGATTTCTGCCAGTCACAGGCTGTGTCACGCCCCTCCAGCCTGTGTCTTGGAATAAGAGGGAGGTGAAGCCTTCATCAATCTACATGTAATATTCCACCCCCCATTGTGTTTAGCTGGAGGAGGAGGAAGGAGGGAGGGAGTGGGCTGTCATTTCCCACTGTGTATACGCCCACATGTGTGACTCTATAGTCACATGGGCTGCTCAGATGTGATAGGGAGGAAATGCTCAGCATAGAAACTCACTGAAAAATGAGCATGTGCAGAGCTGGCTCCACAGCTGCAAAATCTCTAGCTGAATTTGGGACATGGACAGGAGGGGGAGCTATAGAGCAGCAGGATCAACCAGGTTTTTTGCAAAGTAGAGAAAATGAATCTCAAAGTGACTGAGTGAGTATGGACAGCATGTAACACACCATTTATTGATAGCTTTTTATGATGTGGGTTTAGTGACACTTCAGTCGAGCAATTAGACTGCTGTGTACAGATGTAGCTAAACTATACAGCCATAGCAGAGTGCTTCTCTGTCCAGGTGCAAGCTGGACAGGGAACTGGAGTCAGAACTGCCAGTCCTAGAAACAAACTGTCCAGGGACCATCAGAGGCCCGAATGCATGGTTACATGTGAAATACAGCAGAGCAGACCATTGACTTGTACAGGGTATAAATCTGGCTGTGCTCACACAAAGTGTGCATTGGAATAGTTTCCCTGCCAACAAGAGGCCCAACAAGCAAAAGACCGATCAAAAAGCAACCTACCTTCGTAATTTACTTTACCCT
The DNA here is from genome assembly GCA_037952925.1 of Lithobates clamitans. Taxonomy (NCBI): domain Eukaryota; kingdom Metazoa; phylum Chordata; class Amphibia; order Anura; family Ranidae; genus Lithobates; species Lithobates clamitans. The sequence goes on along the minus strand of JBBGZY010001643.1, from coordinate 1,722,940 downwards.
CTTCATCAATACCTAATTCCTTGATAAATTCATCAGCCTCTTCATCTGTGACTTTCTCACCAAGGGTTACCATAATAAGACGAAGCTCAAAAGCACTAATGTAGCCATCGCCATCCTAGAAACAGAAAACAGTTAAAGATTGTAGAGGACTTTACAAAGTGAATTACGTAGAAGTATTCTTTGTGTATCAATACACCCATGGAAAGGAGTTTGTATGTCATGTCTTCAGTAGATTCTAGGGTTGCACCGATACCGATACTAGTATCGGTATCGGTGCCGATACCGAGTATTTGCCCAAGTACTTGTACTCAGGCAAATGCTCCGATGCTTTATCCGATACCTGGACAGTCAGGGGGTGATCGGTGCGGCGGTGGGGAAGTTACAAGCACCGATCCCCCCCTGTAAAGATTTCAATAAAGTAGCTGACAGCCGCTTCTCCTCCTCTCCCCTCCGCGGCTTCCAGCTGCTTTATTGAAATCTATACAGGGGGGGATCGTTGCTTGTATCTCCCCCACCGCCGCACCGATCACCCCCTGACTGCCCCCTGTATTCTCCTCCAGTCCCCCTCTGTGTCCTCCTCCAGGCTTCTCCGGTCCCCCCTCCGTGTATTCCGCTCCGGTCCCCTCTCCGTGTATTCCGCTCCGGTCCCCTCTCCGTGTATTCCGCTCCGGTCCCCTCTCCGTGTATTCCGCTCCGGTCCCCTCTCCGTGTATTCCGCTCCAGTCCCCCCCCCTGTGTATTCCGCTCCGGTCCCCCCCTCCGTGTATTCCGCTCCTGTCCCCCCTCCGTGTACTCTGCTCCGGTCCCCCCTCCGTGTATTCCGCTCCTGTCCCCCCTCCGTGTACTCCGCTCTGGTCCCCCCTCCGTGTATTCGGCTCCGGTCCCCCCCTCCGTGTATTCCGCTTTGGTTCCCCCTCCGTGTACTCCGCTCCGTTCCCCCCTCCGTGTATTCCGCTCCCCCCTCTGTGTATTCCACTCCGGTGCCCCCTTCGTATATTCCGCTCCGGTCCCTCCTCCGTGTATTCCGCTCTAGTCCCCCCTCCGTGTACTCCGCTCCGGTCCCCCCTCCGTGTATTCCGCTCCAGTCCCCCTCCATGTATTCCGCTCCGGTCCCCCTCCATGTATTCCGCTCCGTTCCTCCCTCTGTGTATTCCGCTCCGGTCCCCCCCTCCGTGTATTCCGCTCCTGTCCCCCCTCCGTGTACTCTGCTCCGGTCCCCCCTCCGTGTATTCCGCTCCTGTCCCCCCTCCGTGTACTCCGCTCTGGTCCCCCCTCCGTGTATTCGGCTCCGGTCCCCCCCTCCGTGTATTCCGCTTTGGTTCCCCCTCCGTGTATTCCGCTCCGTTCCCCCCTCCGTGTATTCCGCTCCCCCCTCTGTGTATTCCACTCCGGTGCCCCCTTCGTATATTCCGCTCCGGTCCCTCCTCCGTGTATTCCGCTCTAGTCCCCCCTCCGTGTACTCCGCTCCGGTCCCCCCTCCGTGTATTCCGCTCCAGTCCCCCTCCATGTATTCCGCTCCGGTCCCCCTCCATGTATTCCGCTCCGTTCCTCCCTCTGTGTATTCTGCTCCATTCCCCCCTCCGTGTATTCCGCTCCGGTCCCCCCTCTGTGTATTCCGCTCCGTTTCCCCTCCATGTATTCCGCTCCAGTCCCCCTCCATGTATTCCGCTCCGGTCCCCCTCCATGTATTCCGCTCCGTTCCTCCCTCTGTGTATTCTGCTCCATTCCCCCCTCCGTGTATTCCGCTCCGGTCCCCCCTCTGTGTATTCCGCTCCGTTTCCCCTCCGTGTATTCCGCTCCGGTCCCCCCTCTGTGTATTCCGCTCCGTTTCCCCTCCATGTATTCCGCTTCGGTCCCCCCTCCGTGTATTCTGCTCCCCCCTCTGTGTATTCCGCTCCGGTCCCCCCTCCGTGTATTCCGATCTGGTCCCCCCTCCGTGTATTCCGCTCCGGTCCCTCCTCCGTGTATTCCGCTCCCCCCTCTGTGTGAATCTTTCAGGATGGAGAGCGGAGGAAGGAGCCAGTAAATCTGTCGGCTCCTTCCTATTCCAAATGAACAGAGTCAGTGATCACTGACTCTGTCCATTCATAACTGAGCATCGTAAACTGTGTTTACGATGCTTAAGTTTATGATTGGAGAGGAGCCTGTGTTTACGATGCTTAAGTTTATGAATGGAGAGGAGCCTCTGTCTCCTCTCCAATCATGTCCAGTGCAGCTGAGGCTGCTGAGAAAGGTACTGGGGAATCTGTGTCTTCAGCCCCTTTCTGTGTCTCAAAAGGGAGATGTCAGGGGTGTGTTAAGACCCCTGATATCTCACCAAAGACCCCCCACAGGGCTGATAAAAAAATTTTAAAAAATAAAGAATTGTAATAAAATTAAATATTTAAATGGTTAAATTGTAACAATAATTAAAAAAAAAAACAAAAAAAACACACCGACACTATCCACTCCCTCCCACCAATACCCCCTCCCCCGCCACCAAAGCAAAAGCATTGTAAAAAAAAAAAAATAACAAAAAAAAATTAAATTGTAAAAAATTGTAAAAAATAAAATTGTAAAAAAATAAAAAATATAAAAAACTACTGACACAGTCCATGCGTCCTCAGTGCTGCATATTAGTGCCACTGTCACATGACATTAAAAAAGAGTATTGTAATTGGTATCGGCGAGTACTTGGAAAAAAAGTATCGGTACTTGTACTCGGTCTTAAAAAAGTGGTATCGGTGCAACCCTAGTTGTTATGGGCAAATTTGTGCTCAGAATCACTGCAGGAAGTTTGGACTTTAGAAGTGTTTGAATAACAACCCTTTGTCTCAATATCGGAACAGAGATACTACAGGCAGAGTTCATGCTGTAATCCCACAAGCAAATTCAACAAAAAAAAGAAAATACCCCTAAGTGGACTTTAAAGGCATAAATATCCACACAACAAAATAAGATATTGAAAAAAGCAAATTCAATTCACTTGAGAATCCTGCAAGGAGAGTTTAAAGTATACAAAATAAGGAGCTGAGATCATGAGCCACAGTCATCAGTAATATGCCCCGTACACACGATCGGACATTGATCGGACATTCCGACAACAAAATCCATGGATTTTTTCAGACGGATGTTGGCTCAAACTTGTTTTGCCTACACACGGTCGCACAAAGTTGTCGGAATTTCCATTCACCAAGAACACGGTCGCGTACACCACGCACGACGAGACTAGAAAAGGGCAGGTCCGAACCAAGCGCGGCTCCCTTTGGGCTCCTTTTGCTAATCTCGTGTTAGTAAAAGTTTGGTGAGAGACGATTCGCGCTTTTTCAGACTCGTGGCTTTCAGATCGTTTTCTGCTGTTCAGTTTGTGCTTGTGGGTTTGTATCTGCTCTTCAGTGCGTGCAGCGAGTTACGCGTGACTCTGTCATTGTGTTCTTGTTCGTTCGTTACTGTTTTTCAGGTCGCTCTTCACAGGCCTTGCTGTTCTTCAGTGCGTTCTGTTACTACGTTCTGAGCAGCCGACCGTTTTCTAGCTATGTTGCATATACGTACTCCTCGTAGAGTTCGTGCTGTGCGGGGGCTTGGTGTTGGGGTCCTGACCTTGACACAAGTCCAGTCCATGAACAGGGTGGGGAGGAGTTCATGGACCAAGAATTGGTTGCTCCAGCGTGACCAGTTCTGTCATATGCCTTTGCTCCGTGAGATCCGTGAGAATAATCCTGATGATTTCAGGAACTTTCTCCGGATGACGGACCCCGTATTTCACCGTTTGTTGGCTTTGCTGACCCCTTATATTAGCAGGCAGGATACCTGCATGAGGCAAGCCATCACTCCGGAGCAGAGGCTCGTCGCCACCCTGCGGTACTTGGCGACGGGGAGAAGCCTGCAGGACCTTAAGTTCTCGACAGGCATCTCCCCCCAGGCTCTGGGGATCATAATCCCAGAGACCTGTTCTGCCATCATCCAGGTCCTGCAGAAGGAGTATATTAAGGTAAGATTTTTATCCTTTAATATCACATTTTAGTGTATAAAATGTTTGATAATATATTGTATTTCTTTCCTCATTCCCTAATTACCATGATTGTAATATGCTGTGAATGTCCCCTTTGTCCTCATTCATGCTGGATTTTTATGTAATTATTTTTTTTGTCCTTCATACATATTTGCCTTCACTTACCTCCCCAGCATGCTCTCCTGGCCCTATATTCACCTCATGTAGTCACTTAATAATGTATTTTATCAGCTCCATAGTAGCGCTTTACCCCAAACACCCCCTAAAATGTGTAAAAATGTGATTTGTGCTTAAAATTCAGGCAGAGTGCCAGAGGCTTTTTTTGGGGTCCCCAAATCAGTTGGAACCCCCCCCCCCCCCCAACTGCTAAGTCAGCTGATACCAATTCTCTATCTATCCTCAATCATCTATCTGCTGACTTTGCCAAACCCATACACACTATATCCATCTCTTTTGTGGTCAGATTTATGGATGAATTCCCCAAAGCATGTAGTGCAAGGGCCTGCCTGTATACTTTCAAATGGTAATGTTTAAAGTTTTGGTATACTATTCTTATCTTGATAGGTAATAGCAGAATGTCCAAATGTGCTCAAATGTGTACAATGTGTATTTATATCTTTGTATTATGACACTTCTTACCTGTCCAGTGGGCTGTCAATAGTGTAAGTATGGAGGGGCTGGCCAAAGTAATACACATTATTGAGGCATTCATCTCTGAATGAAGTAGAGAGGGTTTCCTGTCCAAGAGCTCCCCCCCCTATAATGTTAGAAATGGCCCATGAGATGAGGGGGGGGGGATCTGATAGGTGTACCTTATACCTTGGTCTTTAAAAACTCCCTCAAATAAATGTTATCTTGATGTTGGCCAAGAATGTTTGTGTCTAATCTGCTTTCCCTGTTTATGTGCAAAATGATTAATTTTTTTTTCTTGTTTGACTCCACAGTTTCCTTCCAACGCACAGGAATGGCAGACTGTGGCCTCCCACTTTGCCCATCGGTGGGACTTTCCTAGCTGCGGAGGGGCAATTGATGGGAAACACGTCCACATCGTCCCACCACCCAACTCGGGGTCATACTATTTCAACTATAAGGGGTTCAATAGTATTGTGATGTTGGCGGTGGTGATGGCTACTTATGAGTTCCTGTATGTGGACGTGGGGAAGAATGGCTGGATGTCCGATGGTGGAGTCATCGCCCAGACGGAGTTTTACAGGCATCTCCAGAATGGCAGCTTGGACTTGCCACCTCCAGAAGACAATGCGGAATGATTCCCATTTGTCTTCGTTGCGGATGAAGCATTTGCGGCTATTCCCGATGAGGACCCTCACCCCGGACCAGAGGGTTTTTAATTACTGGCTGGCCAGAGCCAGAAGAGTGGTGGAGAACACGTTTGGAATCATGGCCAGCGGGTTCCGCCTATTTCTTACACCCATACACATGGCGGAGTACAAACTGAATCATATCATCCTGTTGTGCTGTGTTCTACACAACTTTTTACGGCAACATTCTGCCAACTATGCTGGCTCAGTTGGGCCTGAGGCCGGAATTCTGAATGAACCAACCCTGACGGCGCTTGAAAGTGTCCGTCCTGGCTTGCCCCCCCCTGAGTGCCCGTGAGGTCCATCTAAGATACCTTAAATACTTTGCGGGTAGGGGGCCATCAATATGCCAGACAATGTCTGAAACCTTTTTCAAATAAAAAAAACCATTTTAACTACTAAAATCTTTGGTGACATTTACTGCTTGTGTTTCTTTTAGCTGACCCTGACAGAAATGTGGTGAGTCCTGAAAATGGCATGATTGTGTAACATTACAAAGCACTATTGGGTGTTATTTACTAAAGGCAAAGACACTTTGCACTACAAGTGCAGTTGCAACTGCACTGAAACTTGCACTTGTAGTGCAAATTGGATTTGCCCTCAGGAAATTACCCCCTCCCACCAATCCCCCCTCCCCCGCCACCAAAGCAAAAGCATTGTAAAAAAAAAAATAACAAAAAAAAATTAAATTGTAAAAAATTGTAAAAAATAAAATTGTAAAAAAATAAAAATAAAAAACTACTGACACCGTCCACGCGTCATCAGTGCTGCATATTAGTGCCACTGTCACATGACATTAAAAAAGAGTATTGTAATTGGAATCGGCGAGTACTTGAAAAAAAGTATCGGTACTTGTATCGGTCTTAAAAAAGTGGTATCGGTGCAACCCTAGTTGTTATGGGCAAATTTGTGCTCAGAATCACTGCAGGAAGTTTGGACTTTAGAAGTGTTTGAATAACAACCCTTTGTCTCAATATCGGAACAGAGATACTACAGGCAGAGTTCATGTTGTAATCTCACAAGCAAATTCAACAAAAAAAAGAAAATACCCCTAAGTGGACTTTAAAGGCATAAATATCTACATGCCAAAATAAGATATTGAAAAAAAGCAAATTCAATCCACTTGAGAATCCTGCAAGGAGAGTTTAAAGTATACAAAATAAGGAGCTGAGATCATGAGCCACAGTCATCAGTAATATGCCCCGTACACACGATCGGACATTGATCGGACATTCCGACAACAAAATCCATGGATTTTTTCCGACGGACACCACGCACGACGAGACTAGAAAAGGGCAGGTCCGAACCAAGCGCGGCTCCCTTTGGGCTCCTTTTGCTAATCTCGTGTTAGTAAAAGTTTGGTGAGAGACGATTCGCGCTTTTTCAGACTCGTGGCTTTCAGATCGTTTTCTGCTGTTCAGTTTGTGCTTGTGGGTTTGTATCTGCTCTTCAGTGCGTGCAGCGAGTTACGCGTGACTCTGTCATTGTGTTCTTGTTCGTTCGTTACTGTTTTTCAGGTCGCTCTTCACAGGCCTTGCTGTTCTTCAGTGCGTTCTGTTACTACGTTCTGAGCAGCCGACCGTTTTCTAGCTATGTTGCATATACGTACTCCTCGTAGAGTTCGTGCTGTGCGGGGGCTTGGTGTTGGGGTCCTGACCTTGACACAAGTCCAGTCCATGAACAGGGTGGGGAGGAGTTCATGGACCAAGAATTGGTTGCTCCAGCGTGACCAGTTCTGTCACATGCCTTTGCTCCGTGAGATCCGTGAGAATAATCCTGATGATTTCAGGAACTTTCTCCGGATGACGGACCCCGTATTTCACCGTTTGTTGGCTTTGCTGACCCCTTATATTAGCAGGCAGGATACCTGCATGAGGCAAGCCATCACTCCGGAGCAGAGGCTCGTCGCCACCCTGCGGTACTTGGCGACGGGGAGAAGCCTGCCGGACCTTAAGTTCTCGACAGGCATCTCCCCCCAGGCTCTGGGGATCATAATCCCAGAGACCTGTTCTGCCATCATCCAGGTCCTGCAGAAGGAGTATATTAAGGTAAGATTTTTATCCTTTAATATCACATTTTAGTGTATAAAATGTTTGATAATATATTGTATTTCTTTCCTCATTCCCTAATTACCATGATTGTAATATGCTGTGAATGTCCCCTTTGTCCTCATTCATGCTGAATTTTTATGTAATTATTTTTTTTGTCCTTCATACATATTTGCCTTCACTTACCTCCCCAGCATGCTCTCCTGGCCCTATATTCACCTCATGTAGTCACTTAATAATGTATTTTATCAGCTCCATAGTAGCGCTTTACCCCAAACACCCCCTAAAATGTGTAAAAATGTGATTTGTGCTTAAAATTCAGGCAGAGTGCCAGAGGCTTTTTTTGGGGTCCCCAAATCAGTTGGAACCCTCCCTCCCCCCCAACTGCTAAGTCAGCTGATACCAATTCTCTATCTATCCTCAATCATCTATCTGCTGACTTTGCCAAACCCATACACACTATATCCATCTCTTTTGTGGTCAGATTTATGGATGAATTCCCCAAAGCATGTAGTGCAAGGGCCTGCCTGTATACTTTCAAATGGTAATGTTTAAAGTTTTGGTATACTATTCTTATCTTGATAGGTAATAGCAGAATGTCCAAATGTGCTCAAATGTGTACAATGTGTATTTATATCTTTGTATTATGACACTTCTTACCTGTCCAGTGGGCTGTCAATAGTGTAAGTATGGAGGGGCTGGCCAAAGTAATACACATTATTGAGGCATTCATCTCTGAATGAAGTAGAGAGGGTTAGCTGTCCAAGAGCTCCCCCCCCTATAATGTTAGAAATGGCCCATGAGATGAGGGGGGGGGGATCTGATAGGTGTACCTTATACCTTGGTCTTTAAAAACTCCCTCAAATAAATGTTATCTTGATGTTGGCCAAGAATGTTTGTGTCTAATCTGCTTTCCCTGTTTATGTGCAAAATGATTAATTTTTTTTTCTTGTTTGACTCCACAGTTTCCTTCCAACGCACAGGAATGGCAGACTGTGGCCTCCCACTTTGCCCATCGGTGGGACTTTCCTAGCTGCGGAGGGGCAATTGATGGGAAACACGTCCACATCGTCCCACCACCCAACTCGGGGTCATATTATTTCAACTATAAAGGGTTCAATAGTATTGTGATGTTGGCGGTGGTGATGGCTACTTATGAGTTCCTGTATGTGGACGTGGGGAAGAATGGCTGGATGTCCGATGGTGGAGTCATCGCCCAGACGGAGTTTTACAGGCATCTCCAGAATGGCAGCTTGGACTTGCCACCTCCAGAAGACAATGCGGAATGATTCCCATTTGTCTTCGTTGCGGATGAAGCATTTGCGGCTATTCCCGATGAGGACCCTCACCCCGGACCAGAGGGTTTTTAATTACTGGCTGGCCAGAGCCAGAAGAGTGGTGGAGAACACGTTTGGAATCATGGCCAGTGGGTTCCGCCTATTTCTTACACCCATACACATGGCGGAGTACAAACTGAATCATATCATCCTGTTGTGCTGTGTTCTACACAACTTTTTACGGCAACATTCTGCCAACTATGCTGGCTCAGTTGGGCCTGAGGCCGGAATTCCGAATGAACCAACCCTGACGGCGCTTGAAAGTGTCCGTCCTGGCTTGCCCCCCCCGAGTGCCCGTGAGGTCCGTCTAAGATACCTTAAATACTTTGCGGGTAGGGGGCCATCAATATGCCAGACAATGTCTGAAACCTTTTTCAAATAAAAAAAAACATTTTAACTACTAAAATCTTTGGTGACATTTACTGCTTGTGTTTCTTTTAGCTGACCCTGACAGAAATGTGGTGAGTCCTGAAAATGGCGTGATTGTGTAACATTACAAAGCACTGTTGGGTGTTATTTACTAAAGGCAAAGACACTTTGCACTACAAGTGCAGTTGAAACTGCACTTGTAGTGCAAAGTGGATTTTACCTTAGGAAATAACACCCATTGTCACAGAAAACACCAATTAGAGCACAACAAAAGTTTTGGAGCATTGAAACAATAATCAACACATTCTTGATTATGAATCTTTTTAATCCCAGCACAATCACATGTCCATTTGTAAAAGGTTTTTTAAAACAATTCAACATGTTTGTTGTATAACAATTTTTGGGGTCACATTAGAAAAAGTAGAAATTTCCATTTAAGATAAAATAGGCATGTTTAAAACCAACAAGAAAGACACAAATCTTGAACTTACAAAGTTCACATTATGTAGAACTTGAAGGCAATATCAGACATGAGTATTTACAAACTGTGTTTGATATTGCGTTCAGATGGGGTGAAGTCACCCCAGGAAAAACCAAATTTTTGAAGATGCACACAAATTGTCGAATGTCAACATGTGCTAGCTGCCATCACGGGGGATCAAGCGACGTGTTTTGTGGGTGCAACCCCTTCCTCATAGCTACTTTATTATTGAGGAAGGGGTTGCACCCCCAAAACGCCTACATTGATCTCCCGTGATGGCAGATAGCACATGTTGACACACTGTGTGCATCTTCAAAATTTGGCTTTTCGCAAAACTGTCAAAAAATGGTATACATTTTTAGATCACAAAAAGCACAAAAAAACAAAGGGATTTGGATGGGTTTTAAACTCTCCCTAAAACATCAATGATGTTCTTCATTTTTTTTAACATCATTGATGTATTTATGGATGTTTTCCAAGTCCCTATTACACCCCATGATCTCCCCAATCAGGATCTGTGCACTTTCAGAGGTGAAATGATCTGGATCCACAACATCACGATCACCTAAAAAGATTCATTCATCTCAGACTCTAACCACACCCCATTTTAGCCACGCCCATGTAAGCCATGCCCACTGTTTCACGTAAACCACGCCCATTTTTCCTTTTCCCTATGCCACGCCAACTAAAGCATGTCCCGCTCCTAATTAGAGGCTGACTCCGCCTACAGCCAAAAAAGTGTCCCGAAATTTTTTTTTACAATGTTGGCAACTATGGTGCTGTAAAGAGATCCATGTACTGTACTGTATACAGGAAGATCCATTCATTTTGCTGCATACAGAGAGACCCATGCATTGTGCTGCATACAGAGAGATCCCTTTCATGGGAAATAGGAAAAGGTGGATACTTTTGTCACCATCTATACCAGGCTCACCTCACTCTACAGAGGTCTCAGGTCACATGACCTTTCTGGTCTAGGCATGCCTTATATTCCTGACAGTAAAGCAGAGAGATGAGCGGAGGGTTCCCCCAGTACTGGCTTCTCTATTGTGCTGTATTGGGGTTGGTCTATAAATGGCTAGATTTCTCTCCTACATTGTGTGCAATATCTACCATTTCCCTCTTACATTCTGTTGACATCTTCTGTAGCTTTATTCCTGGCTGGCTATTCTCTGCAATCTCTTATGCATCTGTTGCCCCTCGATCTGAAAACACAACGATTCCCATCATGGGATGCCCTGTGTATTTGTGCATATATAATAATAATAAAAAATGGTGTGCTAATTTAGGAAGCTATGCAGCAAAAATAGGTAAATATGCATAAATGACTATCCCTAATGTAAAAAACAAAAGACACAATAATATGCGATATGTGAAACAGTGATAAATGTGCACAAACCAAAAGCAGATTTTTTTTAATGTAAAATCAGATGAATATCTGCTTTTGATTTGAGCAATTGTATCACTGTTTTACATATTATATCATATTATTGCATTTTATGTTTTTTTAAATTATTATTATTACATATACACAAATACACAGGGCGCCCCATGATTGGAATCGTTGTGTTTTCAGATCGAGGGGCAAGAGATGCATATATACAGAGATTGCAGAGAATAGCCATCCAGCAATAAAGCTACAGAAGACGTCAACAGAATGTAAGAGGGAAATGGTAGACATTGCAGACAATGTAGGAGGCAAATCTATCCATTTATAGACCAAACCCAATATAGCACAATAGAGAAGCCAGTACTGGGGGAACCCCCCGCTCATCTCTCTGCTTTACTGTCAGGGATATAAGGCATGCCTAGACCAGAAAGGTCATGTTACCCGAGACCTCTGTAGAGTGAGGTGAGCCTGGTATAGATGGTGACAAAAGTATCCACCTTTTCCTATTTCCCATGAAAGGGATCTCTCTGTATACAGCACGATGCATGGGTCTCTCTGTATACAGCACGATGGATGGATCTCTCTGTATACAGCACGATGGATGGATCTCTCTGTATACAGCACAATGCATGGGTCTCTCTGTATACAGCACAATGCATGGATCTCTCTGTATACAGCACGATGCATGGATCTCTCTGTATACAGCACGATGCATGGACCTCTCTGTATACAGCACGATGCATGGATCTCTCTGTATACAGAACAATGCATGGGTCTCTCTGCATACAGCACGATGCATGGATCTCTCTGTATACAGCACGATGCATGGATCTCTCTGTATACAGCACGATGCATGGATCTCTCTGTATACAGAACAATGCATGGATCTCTCTGTATACAGAACAATGCATGGGTCTCTCTGTATACAGCACGATGCATGGATCTCTCTGTATACAGCACAATGAATGGATGTCCCTGTATACAGTACATGGATCTCTTTACAACACAGTACAGTGCAGTCATCTCTCTATATACAATGCATGGCTCTCTATATACATCCCCTATAGCTGGTGGTTTTCTGCATTGTTACTGTATTGCTGGGATTTGTAGTCCTCTATACAGTGGTGGAACTACCAGGTTTCTTGCATCGGGTCTTTGAGGTTTCTATTTCCACCTCACGTTAAATACACACATTTTATGCTAAATCTCAGCATTTAAACAAGGAAAAATAAAACCTTCCAAATGGGAACCAAAGGGATATTAGGGTCAGTCACTAATTTCTACCTCCCTGAACTCCCTGAACTCCATCATCCACCCTCCCATTCCCAACTGCATGTTTTTTAAATGAAATGCAATCAATCAGTGATCACCCTTCTCACTAAATACACAATATACAAACAGATTGCATAGTGTATGGCCATCTTTATAAAAGCACATAGGAGGGAGTGGACAGAAATACTCAGCTGTCAAGCCCTCATTCACAACTCTGCATAGCGGGAACTCGCATTCCCACATGCGTTTTTACTCATGTAAAGAGGCGTTTGAGCATTTTCACTCATCACACATAGGGCAGTCCATCCACCTAAATGGCCTCCCTACACACAGCAATCACCCCAAAGAAGCTTCAGAACTATTATTTAGAGCGGAGCTTGGTGCGTTTTTTACTGCAATTTTTGGTGCTGTGCATTTCTGAAATGCAAGGAAATGCACAGATGTAAATGGAGCCTCGTTGTTTTTGTGTTATCGCACCAATTTCACTTTCAGGCCCCATTCACATCTAGCATAGTGGGAGCGCACATTTTGTGGCTCGTTTTTCCTGTGACACGCATAGGGCAGCATGTTGGTTACAAGTGGTTAATGGGACATTTTGGCGTTTTGTGGGTTGTGTGTTGTTTGTTTTTTACTGCGCGTTTTGCAGCATTTGCCCCTCATTTTTTCAGATGGCAAAATGTGTGTTTGATTCTGTGTTTGGTGTGCTGTTAACAATTGATGGCACTGAAAGCGC